>CP087217.1:1800000-2165526 GCA_020912385.1 Neofusicoccum parvum | reverse complement strand
CCTAACCTAACCCTAACCCTAACCCTAACCCTAACCCTAACCCTAACCCTAACCCTAACCCTAACCCTAACCCTAACCCTAACCCTAACCCTAACCCTAAACCCTAACCCTAACCCAAATTACTAACCCTCACCCTAATCTAAAATTACTAACCCTCACCCTAATCTAAAATTACTAACCCTCACCCTAGTCTAAAATTATCAACTCTTATTCTACTTTTACTACCTCTATTTCTATTATATCTTTTACTTTCTTTCTATTTAATTTCTTCTCTTTTATACTCTTCTTCTTCTTCTTCTTCTACCTTCCTTTATTTAGTTCTAGTTCTTCTAGTTCTTCTAAAATTCTACTTCTATTTCTAGTTCTAACTTTTAATTCTAGTTACTTCTACTTCTTTCTAGTTCTTCTAGTTCTTCTAGTTCTTCTAATTTTATTTCTACTTCTACTTCTACTTCTACTTCTACTTCTACTTCTACTTCTACTTCTGGTTTTAACTCTAGTTTTAACTCTAGTTTTAATTCTAGTTCTAGCTTTAATTCTAGTTCTAGTTCTAGTTCTAGTTCTAGTTTTTTTTTAAAATCCATCTTTTACCTCTTCTATATATATTACTTAATATTCGTATTTAATTCCACTCAATTCTATTTATATAGTAATACTTATCCAGCTATTATTATTTCTAAAATAAACTGGTACTTACTATTTATTTATTTGTTTATTTATTTATTCATTTATTCTTTTTAAATCCATCTTTCTTATTTATTTCTACCTACTCTTTTTCAACTATTACTTCTTTCTCTATTAGTTCTAAAATTTTACTAGCTCTCTCTACCTACTAGCTAGTCCTATCCATCTATTTCCATTAGCTCTATTACTTTCCTACCCCTCTTCCTACTCCTCTATTAAGCTCTCCACCCTTCCTGTCAGCCATAAAAACTCTCGAGCCAAGTTATTGCTCTCAAGCTCGTCCTTCCTCCATGCCTGTCCAAGATATCCTAGTAGTCTATCTTTATCTTCATCTCCATCTCCATCTCCATCTCCATCTCCATCCTCTACCGCTGCCGCCACTGCCGCCGCTACCACTCCTCCTACTACTTCCTTCTCTCCTAGCCGTAACAACCACCTCTTCCACACCCTTTGATACCCGTGCTTGATCCCGTACAACGTACCAATCATCACCCCGAAGAACTGGCACTCGCTGCCCTGAACCTGCCGCCACCCCTGCCTACCATTACTCTCCCACCTGTTGCAGATTGCCTGTGGTACCCCGCAGCGAAAGCAGCCCGAGTACCTCTTAAACCTGATTCTTCCCTGCATCTCGCGCCTCTCCCCATCTGCCTGCCTACCCCGCTCTGTTGGACAGTGGCTAACACTGTGCTGGTCTTCCCTACCCGCTGCCTTGCACACTAAACACACCCTCTTCCACCTCTGCAGCTTTCTCTGAAGCAGTTCTGCATCTGTATACACCTATTATGTCTGCCTGGCCTGCCTTACCCTTATTCCTACCTGCTGCTGCTGCTGCTGCCTTCGAAACTCCTACCTGTCTAATTCTCTTTATTACGTACTCTGCTCTTCCTTCCAACTTCCCTGCCGACTTTCCTGCTGATTTTCCTGCTGTATTCTCTACTGCTCTTCTTACTACGTCCTCTGCTGCTCTCTTTACTACTGCTCCTACTACTACTGCTGCTTTCTTTACTGCTCTCTTTGCTGCTACTGCTCCTACTGCCACTACTGCTTTCTTTACTACTCCCTTTGCTGCGTCCTCTCCTGCTCTCTTTGCTGCTGCTGCTGCTCCCTCTACTACTGCTGCTGCTGCTGCTGCTGCTGCTAGTAGTGCTCCCTCTGCTGCTACTGCTACTGGTGCTCCCTCTACTGCTCCCTCTGCTACTCCCTCTACTACGTCCTCTCCTACTCCCTTTCCTACTGTAGTTGCTGCTGCTCCCTCTGCTACATCCTCTCCTACTCCCTTTGCTATTACTGCTGCTAGTGCTTCCTCTACTACTAGTCCTGCTGCTATCCTAGCTGCTACTACTACCATCGTTGCCCTAAGCTGCTGCTAGTCCTACTACTATCCTGGCTACTACTACTACTGCTGCTGCCGCTGCTGCCGCCACTGCTGCCACCGCCACTACCACCACTACCACTATATACATCACCCTCACTCTACTCAAAATTACTAACCCTCACCCTACTCAAAATTACTAACCCTTACCCTACTTAAAATTGCTAACCCTCATCCTACTCAAAATTACTATCCCTCACCCTACTCTTACTAACTGTTAAAAACTCCTATATTAAATTATTACTCTCTACTTTTAAATCTATTATTCTTCTTCTAGTTCTTTTAGTTCTAGTTTTAGTTCTACCTCTAGTTTTAACTCTAGTTCTAGTTCTAGTTCTAGTTCTAGTTCTAGTTCTAGTTCTAGTTCTAGTTCTAGTCTTAGTTTCTAATTCTAGTTTTAGTTCTAGTTCTTCTAATTCTAGTTCTACTTCTTCTAGTTCCTTCTAGTTTTTTTTTTTTTTTTTTTTTTTTTTCTTTTTTAATTCTTCTAGTTCTTCTAGTTCCTTTAGTTCTACCTCTAGTTCTAGTCTTAATTTCTAATTCTAGTTTTAGTTTTAGTCCTTCTAATTCTTTTTTAATTCTTTTAGTTCTTCTAGTTCTTTTAATTCTAGTTCTACTTCTTCTAGTCCTTCTAGTTTTTTTTATTTTTTTTTTTTTTGTTTTTTTTAATTCTTCTAGTTCTTCTAGTTCTTCTAGTTCTTCTAGTTCTTCTAGTTCTTCTAGTTCTTCTAGTTCTTCTAGTTCTTCTAGTTCTTCTAGTTCTTCTAGTTCTTCTAATTCTACTTCTACTTCTAGTTTTAATTCAAGTTTTAATTCTAGTTCTACCTCTAGTTTCAACTCTAGTTTTAATTCTAGTCCTAGCTTTAATTCTAGTTCTAGTTCTTTTAAATCCATCTTTCACCTCTTTTATATATCACTTTATATCTGTATTCAATTCCATTTAATTCTACTCATATAGTACATCCAGTTATTATTATTCCTAAAAATCTATCTTTCTTGTTTATTCCCACTCTTTTCAACTATTACTCCTCTATTAGTTCCATCTTACTAGCTCTACCTACTAGCTAGCCCTATCTATCTATTAGCTTTATTATCTCCCTACTCCTCTCTCCTCTATTAAGCTCTCCACCCTTCCTATCAGCCATAAAAACTCCCGAGCCAAGTTATTACTCTCGAGCTCGTCCTTCCTCCATACCTGTCTAAGATATCCTAGCAGTCTATCTTTATCTTCATCTCTATCCTCTACCGCCGCCGCCGCTACTCCCGCTCCTACTACTTCCTCTCCTAGCCGTAATAACCACCTCTTCCACACCGTCTTATACCCGTGCTTGATCCCGTATAATATACCAATTATCACCCCGAAGAACTGGTACTCGCTGCCCTGAACCTACCGCCACCCCTGCCTACCATTACTCTCCCATCTATTGCAGATTGCCTGTGGTACCCCGCAGCGAAAGCAGCCCGAGTACCTCTCAAACCTGATTCTTCCCTGCATCTCGCGCCTCTCCCCATCCGCCTGCCTACCCCGCTCTGTTGGACAGTGGCTGACGCTGTGCTGGTCTTCCCTACCTGCTGCCTTACATACTAAACATACCCCCTTCCACCTCTGCAGCTTTCTCTGAAGTAGTTCTGCATCTGCATACACCTGTTGTGTCTGCCTGGCCTGCCTTGCCCTTATTCCTACCTGCTGCTGCTGCTGCCTTTAAAACTCCTGCCTGTCTGATTCTCTTTGTTGCGCATTCTGCTCTTCCTCCTGCTGTCTTTCCTGCTGACTTTCCTGCCGACTTTCCCGCTGATTTTCCTGCTGCTTCTCTCTTTGCTGCTGTCGTATCCTCTGCTGCTGCTCTCTTTGCTGCTGATTTTCCTGCTGCCGCATCCTCTACTGCTGCTCTCTTTGCTGCTGCTCCCTCCACTGCTGCCCCTGCTGCCGCTGCTGGTACTGGTCTACCCTCTGTTCTTCCTCTACCTCCCTGTCTACCTCTTCCACCTCATCTACCTCTTCCACCTCATCTACCTCCTCTACCTCCTCCTCCTCATTATTATCATTATTATCATCATCCGTGATCTCTCGCCTAGACTCCCTGCTCCTTCTACAAAAATCACACTTTTCTTCCCCCTCCTCCTGCCTGCATTCTATCCGCCTAAAACTACCATCTAAAAACTCGTCCATCACCGTTCTCCTACACAGTCCCCCATCTAGATACTGCCTTACCAGCCGGTCATCGCTCTTCTCCCCCCCCTGAACCATCACTGCTCTGCTGGCCAGTCCATCCCTTCCCGCCCTGCCGCTCTCCTGCGCGTAGTCCAGAAAATCCCGCGGCTCATCCGTGTGGATGATGAGCCTGATGCCTGGAATGTCAATCCCCATGCCCAGCGCGCTGGTGGCCACCACTACACGCACCACTCCCGCCTTGAAGTCCTCTAGCACCTCCTTCTTCCTAGCTTCTGATATCTTGCTGTAAAATGCCTCGCACTGGAACAGCCCTGCGTCCACCAAGCTCTTCACCCTGGTCACTGTGTTGCAGTAGATGACCACCTTTCCTTCTACCGTTGCCTGTAGTTCCTCTTCCACCATCTCTTCTATTTTCCTATTCTGCGCCTCCTTCCCTCCTTGTCTTCCTCGCCATCCTCCCCCTCTCCCTCCTCCCCCTCCTCCCCCTCCTCTCCCTCCTCTCCCTCCTCTCCCTCCTCCATTCTCCACCTCCACCTCCAACTCCACCCCCACCACCTGGTAGCTGATGTTTCTGCGGGTAGTAACCGCCCTGAACACCACCACCTCGGCCGCAGTCCAGCCCATCCTGCGCCACAGCTCAGCCTCTTTGCTGGGTGGTAGCGTTGCTGTGAGCAGAACCATCTGCGTTTCTGCCGCTATAAGCTTCCCCAGCTGCTGCAGCTGCTTACGGAAGTCCACCTGGTCGTTCAGCACCACGTGGCACTCGTCGATGATGATCCTGTCCAGCTGCCTCATCGCCCTGAGCCGGTTTAAAAACGTCATGAACTCGTCGCTCAGTGCTGCCTCTGGCGTGACCAGCACGATGGACTCCGCGTCTGGTGGCCGCCTCGCCTCCTATTCTGCACAGCTAATGCCCAGCTTGCTGCAGCGCTCTTTCATGTCCGCTCGCAGCGCGATGAGTGGTACTACCACTACCGTCGTTCCTCCTGGCTCCGTCCAAGCTGGCAGCATGAACAAGATGCTTTTCCCAGCTCCGGTTGGCATCACTGCCACCACCGGGCTCACTCCAGCCTAGATGGCGGTCACTGCCTCTTCCTAGACGCTGCGGAACTCGGCTTTCTTTCCCATCAACCTTTGCAGCTGCTCCTTCGCGTTGGCCCTCTTCAGCCTCGCCCAGCGGTCTAGCCGCTCCTCGTCCGCGTCGTCCTCAAACGGGCAGCGCTTTCTCTTCCTAGAAGCCGGTTCCTGGCTTTTAAATGCCGACTAGAAGCCTAAGAAGCGGTGCTAGTCGGTGCTGGAAGCGCGGAACAGCAGCCTCTTCTCCGCCACCACGCCCGCCTGCTCCATCATCCCACGCGCGTAGATCAAGCCCGCGGTGTGGGATGTGTGTCCTGCCTAGGCGTCTGCAATGGCTGCTGCTGCCCGGTCTTCTCCCTCCACCTCCATCTGCTGCTGCTGCTCCTGCTCATTCCCATTCTCTCCTCCCCCCTCCTCATCTACCCTGAACGCGCTGGAGCCGCGCATGAACCGCCTGCTGATGCCGATGGCGACGTCCCTGTACGCTCTGACCGTCAGCTCCTGGCCTAAGCCGATCCTGCTCTCCTTCTTCATCGCCTCCCTCATGCGCTCCGTCGTCCACCTCTTCTCCCCCGCCTCCGCCGGCCACATGTGGGCCGAGATCTGCTGGCTCCCACCTCGCACCGCTGCCAGCATGCGCTGGTGGAATGGCAAGACTAGCCACAGATACCACACCACCAGCTCCCCCACCTCCCTGGGCAGATACCTGTGGATCACCTTGACATCCCCGGACATGGCGTAGCCCTTGTGGTAGCGCGTGACGAACACGACTAGCCCGTCCTCTACGAAGATGTTGCGGTGCCCTCCCTTGGCCGTGTTGCTGTACCTGATGCTGAGAATCTCCGGCCCTCTCGCCGGCTGCCCACCGGTGATGTGCATCAGCAGCAGCAGCTTCTCCCTAAACTCGGCCACCTGCGCTGCATATGCATCTACCGCCTGCCTGCTGATGCCTGAGCTCGCGTTTTCCCTGGTGAACCTCTTCCTCGCAGCAGTGATTCCCATGATCCTGTTGAACAACCAAGTGTTCCCGTCTGCTGGCAGCCTGGTGCGCTGGTCCTGCAGAAAGCTCCACCCTCTGCGCTCCTCAGCTGGGTTGTCCCTGATGGAATGCCACGGCACTGCTGGCACGTCCATTTCCCTATGCTCTTTCTTGTGGCTGCTGTAGCCGCCAAACAGCAGCTCCTGGAGCAGCAGCTGGCGAGTGTCGTTCAGCAAGCCGTGCACCATGCCCCTGAACTTGGCCATGGTGAACTGGATGCCCTGGTACAGCAGCTGCTCCCGCCCATTCCATCCCACATGGCCCTTGGTGGTGGTGTTGTAGTGGATCTTCATCCCGTAAGTGCGCAGATCCAGTATCCACTGCATGGGACTGTGGCTGCCTCGGATCATGAAGCTGTCCATCATCTTGGTCACCAGCTCTAAGCAGCTCATCTTCATCTGGCTGCGCTGGCTGCGCTGGCTGCGCTGGCTGCGCTGGCTGCGCCCACTGCTGTCCCTGGCGCTGCCCTGGCCGCTGTTCCTGCTGCTGCCCTGGCCGCTGCTGGTCCTGCTGCTGGCGCTATCCTGGCCACTGCTGTCCTGGCCACTGCTGCTCTGGCCGGCGCTGCCCTGGCTGCTACTGCTCCTGCCGCCCTGGCTGCGCCCGCTGCGCCCACTGCTGTCCCTGGCGCTGCCCTGGCCGCTGTTCCTGCTGCTGTCCTGGCCACTGCTGCTCTGGCCGGCGCTGCCCTGGCCGGCGCTGCCCTGGCCGGCGCTGCTCCTGCCGCCCTGGCTGCTGCTGCTCCTGCCGCCCTGGCTGCTACTGCTGCTGCTACTGCTGCTGCCGCCAGCATCGCCTCCACCATAACCGCCAGCGCCGTCCTCCTCCTCCTCCTCCTCCTCCTCCTCCTCCTCCTCCTCCTCCTCCTTCTCAAAGTCCCATGCGCTGCCCCCACTGCTAAACTCCTCCCTACCATCCTCCTCCCCTTCTGCTGCTGCTGCTGCTGCTGCTGCTGGACCCGCCATCTCCAGCGCCTTCTGCACCACCATGAAGCGCCCCACCTTGATGATGGCCGACAGAATCGCCGTGTACAGACCCGGCTCCCTCCAGCCGGTGGGCGTGACCCCCTGCACCGCCAGAGCGCAGACCAGAGCGCTGTCGTACTCGCGCTGCGTGATCCTCTGGTTCAGCAGTTCAATGCAAAAGTCCAAGCACGCCTTCTGGATCCCGGACAGCTTTGGTGGCAGCTGCTGCTGCTGCTGCTCTTCTAAACCAGCTCCTTCTTCTTCTTCATTATCATCATCATCATCACCATCACTTCTTCCTCCCTCTTCTTCCTCGCTTTCTTCTTTATCTCTTCCTCCCCCTTTCCCTTCTTCTTGCTTCTTTACAGCTTGCTCTGCCTCCTCCATCAGCCTGGTGAATGCCCTGGACTGCCTGCGGGTGAACCTGTACTCTGGGCTTCTCCAGTCATGCTCCTGCTGCGTCCTGACGAAGAACATCAGCACCTGCTTCCACGCCCTCGACCTGTCCGCGACCGCGTTTTCCTCCATGTACGGCTGCAGCGGGTGGTACCGGTTCTGGTGCTTCTCCGTCCTCATCAGCTCCATGCGGATGAATATGCCGACCTGCTGGGTCACCGCCTGCTGGCCGATGCGCGCAACCTCGTCCATGGCTTTCCAGATGGCCGCTGCCGCCGGCTCCTCCTCCTCCTCTGACCTGTCCGGGTTGGCGTTGGGCTCCTCAACCGACGCTAGCAGATCGTCGCGGTCCAGCCGCGCCAGATACGGCAGCCACTGCGTCCTGTCCAGCCACGGGCTGACCTCGTCCTTCTCTCCTTCCTCGATGGTGGCCCGGGCCCGCTTCTCCAGCTCCTCCCAGTTCTGGTTCGCCTTGTTCCACGCCTGCTGCCACAGCTGCTCCCCTCCTCCCTCCCCTCTCTCCCCTCCCTCCTGGGCGGGCTGCGCCTGGTCCTCCTGCTGCGCTTGCTCCTCTGGCTGGCACACTTCAAAGTACTGCGAGCCGTGGAAGGTGGGGAAGAAGCGCTGGCAGTAGACCTGCTTTACCGCCTCTTGGAACCTCTTATTCAACCCCTCTTCCACCATCCTGCTCTGCCGGCCTTTGCCTCCTCCAATCGACCATCCGTGCTCGGTGCGCCAGTGCTCTTTCATCATCCTTTCATTCCTGCAGACGTACTGGCAGCTGCTACTATTACTGCTACTACTGCTGCTGCTGCTGCTGCTGCTGCTGCTGCTGCTGCTGCTGGGGTCCTTCTGGCACAGCAGCCCGTCCTTGAACAGTGGCAGCTCTGTGACGGGCCGTTGCACCCGGGCTGGCACTTCCAGCTCGCTCGAGAATGCAATCAAGCTATGCCAGCTTCTAACCTCACCACCGACCAGCTCCGCCTGCTTCCGGCCCATCCGGTGGTGTTTCCCCCGCAGATGGCCTTCCACCTGGTCCGGCCAGACGGCGTGCCGGCACTCCCTGCAGATCGCGAGCCGGTATTCCGCCTGGTGATAAAAGTACGCTGTCGCCATTTGGTGCGCTAGCTAGTATTGTCTTGCTAATACTGAAAGTTGCTAGAGAGAATGATGCTGGTGTGAGAAAGCTCGTAAATGCTGCTGCTACTACTACTGCTACCGCCGCTGCTGCCGCCGCCGCCGCACGGATCACCCTTACCCCATCAAAAAACCTCAACCCTAACCCTACTCTTACCCCAAGTGGCTGGTTTTCTCACGACGCAGCGGTCGGATTTTAAGGTGGCTCATATAAAAAGTGGTCGCAGAGCCACGCTTGGAAATCTGACCGAGTGTAGACTCGATCCGAGCACCTCGCTCCAAATCCAGTGCGGTAAATCCAGTGCGGTGCGCGTCCAGCCCACCCGACGATTCTTTCCCACACAATCTAAATCCAGCGCGGTCGCGCTGGATTTGCGTCTTTCGGTTAGGATACCTTCAGGCCTTTAGGGTAGGATACCTTTAGGCCTTTAGGTTAGGATACCTTCAGGCCTTTGGGTTAGGATACCTTCAGGCCTTTGGGTTAGGATTTGCACCTTTCGGTTAGGGGCAGTACATCCTACAAGACATCTACAAGGTAATGGATAAGATTGTAGCCCGAGGTGTTACCCCCTGGCTCATCTGGGTGCCAGCCCACTCAGGGGTGAAGGGGAATGAGGCAGCAGATAGAGCAGCAAAGAGGGCAGTTAAACCAGGCCAGAGACCGGACCGAGACTCCCAGGACCGTCGGAGGCTGGTCAAAACAGTCACGCAGGCAGTGCTTATAAGGGTGCAAGAGGAAGAGAAGGAAAACGCGAAGCAGAGAAAGAGGTACGGAAGATATACGTAGGAGCTGGATGGTGCTACACCAGACAAACACACTATCAACCTCTATAACAGACTGGACTCGGAGCAGGCAGCAGTCCTGATTCAGTACCGCTTAAACCACTGCCGACTTAAGCCCTATCTTCACAGAGTAGGTCGAGAGGAGTCAGATAAGTACAAGTGTAGCATGAGCCAGGAGATAGTCAAACATGTACTACTAGAGTGTCCGCAATGGCGGGACCTCAGACGAGAGCTAGTGGTAGCAGCAGGGGAGAGATGGGGGGATGTTTCCTTTTTGTTAGGTGGATGGAGCGGATGGGAGGACCGGCACACTGGGAAACCAGTAGACGGTCCAAAGGAGAAGTGGAAGCCTAACTATGCAGTAGTCAAGGCAGCCATTCAGTTCCTACAAAGAACCGGGCGGTTCCGAGATGAACATGGGGAGGCTTACACATCGAACCCACCATAAGAGATGTAAGGGTAGCAAAGGGAGTAAACAGATTAGACTAAGAAGTGAGAAGAGGCTAAAGAACAGGACAATATAAGGCTAAAGAGAGGGACGGCTCTTATACTACCTAGAATGTATCGTAGCCTGATAGAATCAATCAATCAATCAATCAACCTTTCCACGCAACCTGGGCAGCACAATGGGAAATCTCAGACAAAGGCCAGCACCTCCGAGGCATCGACACAGCCCCACCAGGCCCTCATACCCGGCACCTATACGACAAGCTCCCACGGAGCCAGACAGGCCTTCTTACCCAGCTGCGAACTGAACACTGCTGGCTCAATCAGCACCGCACTCGAATGGGCCGCATCAACAATGAGCAGTGTGAATGTGGAGAAGTTGAATCAGTGTCACATGTCCTTCTTAACTGTTACCTGCTTTAGCAAGGCCGTCAGAAGATGCTTCAAGAAAGTGGCTTACAAAAGAACAGCCTATCAGCCTTGCTAGGTGGAAAGCCACCAAGTAACATAGCAACCACGCAGAGCAAAGAAAATAAGTAGAGGATAACAACGTCACAGCTACAGGCTGTTCTCAGCTTTACACAAGACACACAGCGGTTTATAAACAGAGATGAACCCATAGCGTAGAACACTCTTTACACCACACACCTAACACCTCACTCTCCGCCTCCCTTTACCTTCTCCTTCTCTCAAATTGACACACAACATGTATACTAGCATTGAAATTCTTTGAATAGTCGTAGCCTGCATATCGCTCAGGGCGATGGGTCAGGGTAAATGAATTCAACTCAACTCAACTCAACTCAATCAACCTTTCGGTTAGGGTTATCTGCAATCTTAAAACACTTCCAACCTCACACCCATGCAAGGTGCTGGTTAAAGGAACCTGAAAGCTCGACCTAGCCATTAGCTTTCTTAGCCCCCTCAATATAACTCTCAAGCTACAAAGCCCAAGCCTAGTAGAAGACATTAAAGTAATCGACACCTACCCCCTTCCACCATGGAAACCTCTACCTCTGGATGATATTCAACTACAGCTTCCGGAATCTCAGACTCTAGAGGACTTTAAAGAAATGCTCTATTCGAACCAGTCTAGAAGAGTCTTCACAGACGCATCCAAAATAGAAGGACAACTTAGAGCAGCTGCAGTAATCCTCAATCAGACGCAAAAAATCTACAGGCAAGCCCAGAAAGGAGTTGGCTCTAGTAGGTTCTATAGCATCACAGCTGCGGAGCTTGTTGCTATCAGTACCGGCATAGAACTGGCAGTAGAACAAAACCTTAAAGAAGGCAATTCAAACCCGGTATCCTACACAATCTACAGCGATTCGAAGGCAGCCTTACAAGCATTAGCAAACCCACACAAACAGCGATCAGGTCAAGGCATAGTGCGGTCCATCACAGAAACAGCCCAGAAGATTAGAGACAGCCATCAGATTAGCTTTTCCCTTTAATAGGTCCCAAGCCACAGCAAAATCAGAGGAAACGAAGAAGTAGATAAGCTTGCTAAAGCTGCAACTACACGTCTTAGAGAACACAGCTTTAAACCACTAGCATCGCTCCAGATCCAGGCATCCAAAGAAGCAGCACATGCATCCTAGACAGCAGAGTGGAAGAACTCAGACAAAGGCCAACACCTTCGAAACATTGATACAGCACCACCAGGCCTTCACACCCGACACTTATACGACAAGCTTCCAAGGAGCCTGGCTGGTCTCCTTGCCCAGCTACGAACAGGCCATTGCTGGCTCAACCAACACCGCAAGCGGATGGGCCGAATCAATGATGAGCAGTGTAAATATGGAGAAGTTGAATTAGTCTCACATGTCCTTCTTGATTGCCACCTGCTCCAGCAAAGCCGTCAAAAGATGCTCCAAGATAGTGGACTCCAACAGAACAGCCTACCGGCCTTGCTAGGTGGAAAGCCACCAAGCAACACAGCAGCCACCCAAAGCAAAGACAATTAGAGGATAACAGCATCACAGCTACAGGCTGTACTCAGCTTTGCGCAAGACACACAGCGGTTTATAAACAGAGATAAACCCATAGCGTAAAACACTCTTTACACCACACACCTAACACCTTACTCTCTGCCTCCCTTTACCTTCTCCTTCTCTCAAATTGACACACAACATGTATACTAGCATTGAAATTCTTTGAATAGTCGTAGCCTGCATATCGCTCAGGGCGATGGGTTAGGGTAAATGAATTCAACTCAACTCAACTCAACTCAATCAAACCTTCTCGGTTAGGGTGAGAGAGAACGAAGTGATGAATACACGTATCTGAGCACTACGTACGAAGGCCGTATTACTAATCAATAATGTAGATTGATTATCGAAGTAAATTGACCACGAAGGTCAAAGCTATGCTAATAAGTATGGTTTATATACGTAGGAGAGTCTATACAATCTGATAGTTTATAGGTTCATTCCGCCAAGCGGTTGAACGTCTGAACTCCTGCGGTTCAGGAGTTCAGAGTGCCAAGGCTTCGAACGGCTGAACCGGGAGTCACGTGACTTCCCGCCGGTGGATCTTCTTTTTACGGGCGTGTAGGCGCCCCGCTTGTCCTTCTAATGGAAAATGAGCTCAATCACCTCCGTTATCTGTTATTGGATAGTATATTAGCTTAGTCATTCATTCTGAGACGTCTTGGGGATCAAGACCACAAGCGCCTCAGCAACCAGGCAATCAAGCCATTCATTCATCGCTTCCGACCGATCAAGCGCGAATTCCATCACCTTCCTTTCCTTCTACCCAGGTTCTGTATAGGCTGCGCCGTAACAATTAGACGCTTCTCTTTAGCGCTCTAAAGCGAATCTAAATCAATTTAGCTTAGCGCGTGCACGGTTGAAGAGTGAGTAGATAGCTATAAAAGGGCCTCCTCCCCTCCCCTCCCTTCTCTTTTCCCCCCTTTCCACGCCCGCTTTCCTCGCAGGATTCTTATCCAAAGGTCACGAGTTCGATTCCTGCCCGCTCCGCGCCGCCTAAATCTTCGAAATTGAATAACTCCTCGCCCGACGCGCGGAAAGATACGAAAAATACGTCAAAATACTCGGTTTTCCCTCCTCTATCACATGTCCCAATTTCAGCCTCATTCGACCACGTTGACTTATTTTTACTTGGTATATGTATTCAATCCTCCAACCTTATCTCATCAAACGGCTGCCTGGTGCAGTCGGAAAACAGCTTGGCTGACGGCGCCTGTCGACCCTTGGGTCGGCACAGGATGGTTGTTCCCGGTGATTCGGGGACTGATTGCCTACTGCTGGTCTCACGACCAGTGCGTCTATTGAGGGCCCCCCTAGTCGACCACCGGTCGGCTGGGGTGGGAGCAGGGTTGCCCGGCACGGTGAGGTCCCTCGGACCGCGTTATCCGTGTTGTAATTCTCTGGCCAGGTATCATCGAGTTAAATTCCCCCATTGGTTGCGGGTAACCAACGACGTGATGCCTGGTTAGACTTAGCCTCGCCCTTCGGGGCGGGGCTAAACCGCTTGCCTTTTTACCTACTACCATCTCTCCTCACTACTTCTTTTCTTTTTCGTCTTCTATAATCGCTTAATTAGACCTATACGCCTCTATAAAGTAGACACCTATAAAACCCGATTAGGAAAAAGAAAAATAATACAATCCTAAAAGAAAACAGTTTACCATCCCAAGCAGGCCCTCTTTGATACTCCGTCTCCTAGACTTTCATCTTCTATTAGCGGGCGCTTCCGAGCCCCAAGATACACCCGAAACCCAAGAAAACTATGCCACTCCCGACTAGTAGCCCGGTATTCTATTCTTCGTGCCTCCACATGTCCAGGCGCCTCCTGGAGACCTCTCGCGTACACTGTGCCCGCAATCCAAGAGCCGTGAGTTGCCTGCTCATCTGCCAGCTTCTTGTCCATTCCATAGTCCCGTTTAAAACCCCCACATTTCAGATGCTGGCGTGAGATTGCAATAGCAATATGCCTGTACGTCATGATGTTAAGCGTCGTGCCTAGATGCATGCTCGTTTCCCTTGCCAGAACAGCTCCTAGCCTACTACTATCCCAGCCGCCAGCTCCCTTCGGCCACAGAAAGGATGACGATTGTTCTAGCCGTTGAAAAGCCAAGGTCTCGAGTTTCTGCCAGAATGGCAGGACTAGCCAGAGGTAATACACTAGCAACTCGCTAACCTCCCTCGGGAGATATCGGTGGATGATTTTTGTTGAGCCAGTAACGTTGTATCCCTTATGGTAGGACGTAACCGTGCCGACGAGGCCATTCTCAATGAAAATACTCTGGTGGTGGCCCTGCCGGGTGTTACAATGCTGTAGGCTCACCAGTTCGGTGCCACGTGCGGGTTGTCCAGACGTCAAGTGGACTAGAAGTAGTAGGCGCTCAAGAAAGCGGTCGACCTTAGCGAGGTACTGGCTTACAGCCGGTTTCTTCCAACGTAGCTCCCTCTTTTTTCCAAGAGACACGAGCTCATCCCGGAGCCAGTCATTGTCGAGTACACGGTTGATCAGCCAGTTTCCACTTCCACCAGGTAGTTCAAACTGGGCCGCATTTCTAGCGTCCTTGAGGAAACTCCAACCATTTTGACCATTACTATGGTCGTCCTGTAGACGGTGAAGGACGAGAGCAGGTACAACCTCTTCATGCTTCTCCTCCGGATGGATTAGAAGTAGATCTCGTAGCTCCTGTTGGGCCAGACCCATCTCAAGGCTGATAAAGGACTTAAGCTGCTCCATGCTAACGGTCGCCTGCTTGTAGGTCACTGTGCTGATATCGTCCGACCAGATGATATGGCCAGTAACCGTAGTATTGCTCACCACCTTCTTTGCGTAGGCGCGGAGCCTGCATACCCAGTCGAAAGCTGAGCGAGACCCTCGGACCATAAAGCGCTGTCTCATCTCGTCGAGCAAGTCGGAGGGGTATTCAATAGCCCCTTCATCTGCAGCAAGCACGGCCCGCTCGATAACGAGCATCTGTGCGATCTTGATGAATTTGGACAGCTGGGGCGAGTATGTGAGCGGCCCGTGGAAGCCGCAATCCTTTTTCTCGTCAATGCCGAGGACGGCGAGGAAGCTAAGCACGGGGCTTTCAAAATGGCTACCCCTGATATTGTGGTCTAGAAGGGAGATACAGAGGAGGAGGCACGCCCTATCTAGAGCGGCCTCTACTTGCTTCTGAGCGCTCGCTGCTTCGCCGGAAATACCGCTGCTGCTGCTGTCCGAGATAAGAGCCCGCAGGTCACTAGATAGTGACAGTACAGCCTCAATATGGGACAACTGAGAAGGAGTGAACCGGTGTGCAAGTTGAATTAGCTGGTCCACCCGGCTCGTCCGGCAGGTAAAGCAGAGAAGGCGCTTCTACAGATACTTGTAGCTCCGGAAAGTGTTCTTCTGCAGCTTGATCATGAGTAGCCGCTCCGTGCCCGAGGGCTCGCCGGCCATAAAGCTGTTGATGCGGGCCTGGTCAAACACGCTGATCTTGTCCTCGCAGATAGACTGGTACGCCCGCTCGACAAGCCGATCCAGGCTCTCGGAGAGTAGAGTAAGCAACGGCTCTTCGGTAGGGTCGGCCGCGTAGGCGAGCGTGGAGACCTCAGAGAGGTTAAGACGGTTGAAAAAGGACGGCCAGCGGGTCATCTCTAGCCACGGAGAGACCTCGGTTTTAGTAGTTTCATCGTAGTAGATATGGCGTGCGTCGGAGAGCACGCGATCGCGCTCCTGAAGGTCTCTCTCGACAAGCCTTCTAATAAGGTCGCTCGCTTGGTGGACGCCTAACGCGCCGATATCCATCTCCTCCTCCTCCTCTCCCTTATTACTAGTATCTACCTGCTCAACTTGGAAGTACTGCGAGCCGTAGGTTTGGATGAAAAATCTCTGGCAGAAGACTTCTTTTCTTCTAGTTTGTAGACGGGTTTGGATCTGCTTCTCCTTTTGTTTACTGGGTCTACCCCTAGTACTTAGAGACCATTGGTGGGCTTCGCGCCAATGGGTTTTGAGAACGTTCATCTTCCGGCAGATATAGTGACACTGCTGAGGCTCGAGCTGGCAAAGTAATCCGTCCTTGTATAGAGGTAGGTAGGCGATAGGCTGGGTTACCTTGGCTGGAATAAAGACGTCGCGCGCGTTCTGAGCTTGATCCGGCCATCTACGCTGCACATCGGCTAAGACTGCGGCGGTTTCTTTTAGGGGCAACTCGTGGTACTTGCCCCGTAGATGGCTTCGAATTTGGTCTAGACAGACAGCGTACCCGCAGCTCTTACAGACCAGTAAGTGGTATTCAGAAAGATAGTGAAAATACTCGGTTGATTGCGACATAGTTGCTTTTGTAGCGATGATTACGGCAAACTTAGCTGTTTTCTAACGATGGGAGAAGTACTAGATTAACGAGTGGAGGAAGCCAGCTTATTAGACGCGTGTACCATCTTTTTTTTTTACGCCTGTATCGAAGCGCGATCCAAGCGCGTTCCAATTACGAGATACTAATCTATTTTAACTACTTAATCGTCCGAGATAAGCTGGGGCGAAAGATGCTGGCAGAATTTTGATGAGGCGCGGAGGCGGTGAGGTGCGGGAAGGCTTATACGAAAACGGAAAGACCCCTGCGCAGTGCATTTAAAGAGCGCGGTGGATTTGAGCATATATCTTAGGACTTGTCACCCGTCCTACGTTGACGGGTCTTTGTTGCTTATAGCGTTGTCGAGCGAGTTCGCAGGTTGCGAAAACACCAAAAACGGGCGTTGTGCGGTTCGGATAGCCGAAGACGCACGGGCCACCCCCACGATGGACGTCGAAAACGACGAAATCGTGGTGGAAGGGGGGGGTAGTAGCGCGCATCCAGGGCCCCAGGGGGATATCGCGCATACTAGAAGGGCTACAAGGAGCAAGACTGGTACTGAGGTGACCAAACCAAGCGGCCTGAGGGCCGCTAGGACGACGTTAAGCGGTGTCGACGGTATGGCGCGTGGCTTAACGGCAGTCGCAGAGCAGGTCTCCCAACTACAGGAGGCAGTCAAGGGACAGACCAGGACTATCAGTGAGCTAGGCGAAGTTATTCGCGCCCAGACAGCCGAAAATAAGGCTCTACGGGACCTCGTAGAAGCGCTATCAGTAGAGGTAAAGGCTCAAGCTGATAAAGCTATAGCCGACCGTAACGAGCAGAGAGAAGCAGCAAGAAAGATCGGAGAGTCTATTACAGAGCTCGGGAATTCAGCGAAGAAGCCTACCTACAGCGCCGTAGTAGCTGGCA
This sequence comes from Neofusicoccum parvum, assembly GCA_020912385.1. Lineage (NCBI taxonomy): Eukaryota > Fungi > Ascomycota > Dothideomycetes > Botryosphaeriales > Botryosphaeriaceae > Neofusicoccum > Neofusicoccum parvum. Next base: position 2,148,219 of record CP087217.1, on the reverse strand, counting down.
ACGCTAACACCCCGCTCCAACCCAGCGTCAGAATCCGGAAGCCCGCTCAGGCCGCGGGACCCCGTCCAGCAAACGAGGAGAAACAGGCAATTACTATAGATGCCACGAGGACGAAGGAAGAGAAAAGCGACGCGAACAAGATGAAAAAGACCCTTGAGGAGGCACTAAAGAGCATGGAAGCCACACAAGAGACGGGCATAAGATTCATAAGGATCCTACCTGGAGAACGTTTCGACGTCGTCTTTAGGAACGAGACCGAAGCATCTACAGCAAGGAGGCACCCTCAGTGGCTATATACGGCTATGCCTGGGGCTCGAATGAGGGGAGAGACATGGTTCCCACTCAAGTGTGATGGGGTGGCCAAGCAAATGGTAATGGACCACAGCGTTAACGACGGGAGGACCCTTCGGCAGGAAGTGCTCGAAGAATTCAAGCGGGATAACAGCACAGCGGAAATCGACTGTACTGGAATGAAGATATCGTGGCTGAGTAAGGCAAAATCTGAAAAGCCGGTAGGATCTCTAGTAATCTGGCTTGCAAGGAAGGAGGCGGTAGGGCACCTTCTGCAGAACCGTACGGTCTTATTTGGCGCATCAGCGGCCTTCTGCTCTGAGTTTGAGAAGGGCGAGCTAAAGGGACCTTGTTTTAACTGCAACACGTATGGACACAAACAGAGCCGCTGCACAAGGAGGGCGGTATGCGGTATCTGCGCCGGGCCCCACCAGACCCGCGAATGTAATAACAGGGACAACCTAAAATGCCCAGCCTGCGGCGATGCTCACACGATCTTCGACCGGAGCTGCCCTTTCCACCCAAGAAACACAAGGAGGTCCATCCAGCAAAGGAGGGACGTAGCGATGGAAGACGCCCCTACAACTACATGCTAGAGGAGCCACTACGGATCCTCCAGCTAAACGTCGGAAAACAGAAGGAGACCCAGTGGAGTCTCCTTAACGATACCGATACGGCACGGTTCGACGTTCTGGTAGTTGCAGAGCCGTACATATTTACGCTTTCGGGCGAGAGTAAAGCGAGGGTTACTTCTCACCATCAGTGGGAAGCAATAACTCCAACAGTACAACGAAAGGATGGACACGTCAGGCATAGCTTTCGGGCGATGCTCTGGCTAAACAAAAACACCCAGGGACAGTCTATTCCAAGCCAATCATCTGATATAGCGGCAGTCCTTATTCGCAGCCAAGGGGTTCCGGTTCTGATTTTTTCCGTCTACATCCCCCGGGGTGGGAAGACGGTATACGATCACGAAGACCAACTAAAGGAGCGTCTCCAGATCCTCGAGGAGACAATCGAACAAGTAAAGAAGATAGAGGGAGAGGCCTTACAAGTTATAGTGGCTGGCGACGTCAATCGCCGCGACCAGCTCTGGGGAGGGGATCAGGTGGCTACAGATCCAAGACAAGGAGAGGCTAACGAGCTACTTAACCTCATTCAACGTCGGGAGCTGCAATCCCTACTCGAACCGGGGACTATCACATGGGAGCACCATAACGGTAACTCTAGATCTACTATCGACGTAATACTAGCGACCGAGCTACTCGCGAACCGGAAGGTCAAGTGCCAAGTCCACCTAACAGACCACGGGTCCGACCACCGGGCTATAGAGACGGAATTCGACCTCGAGGTATACAGAAACCCCTTACAAGATAGACGGTTACTTTTTGAGAAGGCGGACTGGAGAGCTATAAGAAAAGAGTTGGAAGAGACGCTACCACCACCAGCGCAGTGCCTAGACGCCGCCGCGCTAGAGGGGGAAGCCGAGACCTTACTACAGCACATTCAAGGAGCCATTCAGTATCGGGTACCCAGAGCTCGACCATCTCTATATGCAAAAAGGTGGTGGACGGAGCGGCTATCAATCCTACGGAGGACAGTCTCGTCACTAAGAAATCACTACACGGCGCTACGGAGACAGGGATACCCGGTATACGAGGTACACGAGCAGCTACGAGAGGCTAGACGTCAATACTTCCAGGAGCTCCGTGTACAGAAAGCTGCGCATTGGCGAGAATTTATCTCGGACCCAGGGAACGTGTGGAGGGCAAACGCTCTCACCAAAATGGAACAGTCATTCACCAAGGTCCCAACGCTTGTAAAGGACGACAAGGCCGCTAGTACGGACGAAGAAAAAGCCCAGATGCTAATGGAAACCTTTTTCCCACCACAAGCGACACCAAGGAAACGGGGGGCCAACCAGGCTATACAGCCGGAGCCAGTCATTATGGCACCTTTAACTGAGGACGAGGTTAAAAGAGCAATCTTCACAGCTAACCCACGAAAGGCGCCCGGGGCGGATGGCCTTACATTTAGAGTGTGGAGAGAGCTCTGGCCGGTAGTAGGGCGACACGTCAGCTGCCTGTACCAGGCATCACTACGGCTAGGCCACCTACCAAGAGCATGGCGAATAGCCAAGATCGTCACGCTAAGAAAGTCAGGGAAACCGGACTATACAGCGCCGAAGGCCTATAGACCGATTTCACTACTACCAACTATTAGTAAAGGCCTAGAAGCGGTCATAGCAAACAGATTATCATATCTGGCTGAGTCCAACGGACTGCTCCCTGCCAACCACTTCGGGGCCCGACGGCAAAGGTCCTGCGAGCAGGCACTAAACGTCCTAATAGAGAAAGTCTTTTGGGCGTGGAGAAGACAACAGGTTCTTTCCCTCGTTACCTTTGATGTCCAAGGAGCGTACAACGGAGTCCATAAAGAGGTTCTATGTCAAAGACTCCAGACAAGGAGGATACCCCCCGCTATCGTAAGATGGGTAGAGAGCTTCTGTAGCGAGAGAAGAGCGTGTATCACGGTCGGTGGTTTCTGCTCGCCTGTGGCAGAGGTGAAGCACGCGGGCCTACCTCAAGGCTCGCCCCTATCACCTATCCTCTATATCCTGTACAATGCAGACCTCGTAGAGGCCCAAATCAGCCAGAAGGGCGGGTCTCTAGGCTTCGTTGACGACTTCACAGCGTGGGTTACTGGCCCAACCGTCAGCTATAACGTCCAGAGACTACAACAAGAAGTAATTCCAAAGGCTGAAAACTGGGCCGTAGAGAGCGGAGCAACGTTCGAAGCAGAAAAGACGAAGTTGATCCACTTTACACGGCTTAGCAGACGAAGGGATTCGCCAGAGGCGCCGTTAGTATTCCAGGGTACACAGATACCGGATAGTGAACAAGTAAAAGTGCTTGGGGTCCTACTCGACAACCAGCTTACCATGGTACCTCATATCACTAAGGTTACGAGCAAGGCGATCACGCAATGCCTGGCGATCAAGAGACTTAAAGGTGTTAGCCCAAGAGGAATGAGACAACTATACCAGGCGACGGTTACCCCAATAACCGACTACGCGGCGTCAACGTGGTACGGTCCAGGGCGACTAGGAGTAGGAAAGCTAGTACGGCATCTAGAAAGAGTCCAGCGATTAGGAGCACAGGCGATCACAGGCGCCTTCCGTACAGTCGCCCTCCCTACTGCCGAAGGAGAGGCGTGCCTAATACCAGTAGATCTTCGGTTACGCGCAAAAGTATCGAAGTATCTAGTAAGGCTATACACGCTACCAGCGGATAACCCAGTAGTAGACTGCGTCAAGCGTTTTCCTAAGCAGGGAGAGGTATATCCCTCCCCACTAAGAAAGACTTGGGACTATTACGGAAGCATCATTGCTCCAGAAAGGACAGCCCCTATAGAGACTATTGTACCATGGACGCTCCCACCGTGGGAGCGCGATATCCAGCCAAATATCGTTATTACCAACCGGGACAGTGCGACAGCTAAGGTGCAGACCCTACCGACCGCGGATACTATCTTTACCGATGGGTCAAGCAGGCACGGGCTCTGTGGCGCGGCAGCAGTACGCTGGACTAGAATTAAAGGCTTCACGGTAATCAGGCAAGAGACAGTAGAACGGAGCCAAAATTCAACAGTGGTAATGGCGGAATTACAAGCTATGGTGTTTGCACTGGAATGGCTAGCCCAGCGCCCGCGGCAGATAAATGCACCAATACCGGGCCGCATCGTGCACACTTTCTGGATAGTTACGGACAGTATAAAGGCACTCCAGCGGGTAGGGACGTCACAAGCAAGCCTGTCAGGCCAGTATCTGGTTAAGAGAATACGGGAGCTTATAGTTAGGATCGAGGTTAAGGGCGCAGCAGTCATGTTTATGTGGGTTCCAGCCCATAGTGGAGTCGCCGGGAACGAGGCGGCACACCAAGCCGCGCAAGAGACAACAGTACCTGGGCTACGACCAACGATCGATAGGCGAAACAGGCGGCGAGCAAGGGAAACAGTTGAGGCGCTGGTAAGGCAGCGGCTACGCCAGGAACGAGAGGACGCAGCAGTAAAGCCAAGCCCGTGGGGGAAATACACGCGCAAGCTGGATGGAGCCTTCCCAGGACAACACACACTACGGCTATATAATAGCCTCGACGCGGAAAGTGCAGCAATCCTCATCCAGTGTCGGACTAATCATAGCTTCCTTCGGGAATTTCTCTACCAGCTACGGAGAGAGGAATCAGGACAGTGCGAGTGTGGACATGGGCTGGAGACAGTACAGCATGTCCTTTTGGTCTGCCCGCAGTGGCAGCAGGCCCGTAAAGATTTAGCAAGTAGCGTGGGGGAAAGGTGGGGTGACGTTTCATACATGCTTGGAGGGTGGAGTAGGAGGCAGGACTGGCGGACTGGGCAACCGGTCGATGGGCCAAAGGAACGATGGAGGCCGGACATACGGGTAGTGAAGGCGGTGATTCAATTCCTAAAATCAACTGCACGGCTGTCTGGCCTAGATAGGACTAGCGGGGCGACGCAGCCGCCGCACGATCACTAAACGGAGTTGGGCTGAGAAGTGAGGCAAGGCAATGACGAATGAAAGGCGCGGTAATGTATATAGGATGGCTCTTATGTCTCCACAGAAGACATCGTAGCCTGATTAGACCAATCCAATCCAATCCAATCCATATATCTTAGGCTTCTCCAGTCATGCTCCTACTGCTATGTTCTAATAAAGAACATCAGCACCTGCTTCCACGCCCTCGACCTGTCCGCGACCGCGTTTTCCTCCATGTACGGCTGCAGCGGGTGGTACCGGTTCTGGTGCTTCTCCGTCCTTATCAGCTCCATGCGGATGAATATGCCGACCTGCTGGGTTACCGCCTGCTGGCTGATGCGCGCAACCTCGTCTATGGCTTTCCAGATGGCCGCTGCCGCCGGCTCCTCTAGCCTGTCTGGGTTGGTGTTGGGCTCCTTAACCGACGCTAGCAGATCGTCGCGGTCCAGCCGCGCCAGATACGGCAGCCACTGCGTTCTGTCCAGCCATGGGCTGACCTCGTCCTTCTCCCCTTCCTCGATGGTGGCCCGCGCCCGCTTCTCCAGCTCCTCCCAGTTCTGGTTTGCCTTGTTCCACGCCTGCTACCACAGCTGCTCTCCGCCCTGCTGGCCTGGGTCTACCTACTCTTCCTGCTCTTCCCGCTCTTCCCGCTCTTCCTGCGCTTCGTCTGGCTGGCACACCTCGAAGTACTGCGAGCCGTGGCGGCTGGGGAAGAAGCGCTGGTAGTGGACCTGCTTTACTGCCTCTTAGAACCGCCTCTCCACTGCTTCTTCCTTGCTCTTGCCTGACCCCCCCTTTCGGCTTAGTATAGACCAGCTGTGCTCCCTGCTCCAGTGGTTCTTCATGTCCTTCTTATTGCGATAGATATGCCCGCACTTCCCTGGCTCCAAGCGGCATAGAAGCCCATCCTCATACAGTGGTAGCTCGGCGATGGGCTGGCCAACTCGCGCTGGTACCTCCAGCTCGCCGGGGAATGTGATTAAGCCATGCCAGCCTCTAACCTCGTTGCCAATCAACTCCGCCTGCTTCCGGCCTACCCGGTGGTGTTTGCCCTGCAAGTGGCCTTCTACCTGGTCTGGCCAGACCGCGTGCCTGCACTCCTTGCAGACCGCGAGCCGGTACTGTGCCTGGTAATAGAAGTAAGCGGTCGCTGTTAGTTCGGCCATCTGGTAGTGGGGTGTATGTGGGGGGGAAATGATTGATAATAGTATGCGCGAAGCTGGCTGCTACTACTACTGTGAACTGGCTGGCTGGCTGGCTAGCTAGCTGGCTGCTTCTTCTTCTCCCCCTCCTAACCGGCCGGCCCGCACGGATCGCCTGCTGCACGATTATTATTATTTCTGCTACACCACCCCCTGCTGTACGCACGGATCATTTCCACCCCATCAAACTTACCCTAAGTTACCCTAAGTGCTGGATATCTTGTGATGTAGCGACTCGTTTCTAATAAGCTGTATATAAAAAGTGATCGCAAGATCGAGCTCTACAACTTGGTCAAGTTTGACGCCGATCCGAGCGTTCCACCATCAAGGTATCCTACCCCCTCGGCCTCAAGGTATCCTACCCTCAACCCTAACCTACCCGGCGATCCTTTTGGTGGGGGCTCAAGGTATCCTTGGTAGGATACCTTCGAGCCTTCTCGGTTAGGGGTAGCAGGGGCGTCTAGAAGATCGATATCCTCATCTATAGGGATAGGCGGGATACCAGCTTTATTATTCTAGGAAGGGTAGGGGCGTTGTTCCCCTACTTCCCCGGGTTTAGGGTCTCCGGTGGGTATTTCCATGGATTTCCAAGCTCTTTTATAAGGAAAACGGGCACGGACTAGGAAAGTAGACTAGGAGAAGACTTTAATAAAATCACCGGCTCTTGTTTCGTATAAACGAAGCCGTAAACAAAATAACCCGGGCTTGTACGAGGGTTTTTCCTGTCCGTTTACTCCTCAGAAGCGGACAAAGTGCCTTAGAGTGGGATTGAGTAAGAGATGAGTCACGTGGCTTATTTCTTAACTCGGGCGGGTAGTTCGGCAACTTTTCGTGCACAGACGCGAAAATTTGCGCAAGCCGATGAGGAGGAAAGGAGAAGTGATAGGACTCCCTTCACTGAAGGATAACTCTACGCCTAGTAGGCGGACTCGGATGCAGATGGAAACTAAGCTCCGAGAGGGTGATCCGAAGGTCCTCGTGAAGTTTGGTTGGGTTCGGGTGCGATTTGGGTTCGAGTTCTAACTGCGGAGTTTGCGGCGGGTGGAAACCACTCAACGCACCTCTTTTCCAACGCACTACTAAGTCTTAGCTTAATGTATATAGCGTAATAAACCTTTCAGTAATTATCCTAAGGTTAAGCTCTAATAATAATTACCTAGTCTTCTCTTAGCTTAGTAAGTTCCGGGAATTATAGTTCTAAAAACTATATAGGCTTAGTCTTCTTTAAAGAATCTATAAGGTTTTAAATATATATTACTTTAGTATAGTTTTATACTAGGTAAAGCTATTTATCTTAATCTAATATTTTAGATAAAATAATAGTCTTCTTTAATAGTTCTACTATAGCTAAGGCTTAAACCAAGTAGGAGTAGACTATTTAGAAAGCTATAGTAGATCTATTAAAAGCTAAAGTAAACTATTATATACTATTATATATAGTTATAAAAAAAACATGAACATACCAAAAATCCGACCTCAAGCTACGGCTACGGAAGAAACCCCTAGGGGCTCTTCCAGGCCTCAAAACCCTAGCAACACCCTTCCCAGCAGCTGCAGCAACGTGGTGGTTGGAATTGAGACTATGGAAAGGGCTGAACAACCCCTCCCAGTACCCACCTCTACCCGCCCCCAGCAGACACCTAAAAGCCTGCAGCGTGGCCAAATCAGCGTAGAATATGTCCAGAGAGCTGCCACAACAGCAGATGCCATCCTACAAGCCCTCCAGACAATTGCTGGTAGACCTTCAGCCCTCAACAGCCAGATAAAAAATTTTCTCGGCGCCGCCAAGGAAATCTTCCAGGACCACATTACCCTCCGCCAGGAGGCAGCAGCCAAGGAACCAAACCTGAAGGATATCCTAAGGGAAGTCAAGCAGGTCCAGAAAACAGTCAGCCGTATCCAGGCAGCGCCTACACCAACTAGCCCAAGCTGGGCACACATCGCAGCCCAAACAGCCCCAAAGCCTCCCACCCCGCCCACCACCACAGAAATCACCCTCCACCTTCCAGATGAAGCAAACAGACAGGAAGTAGCAAATCTCCCAAACGAAGCCATCATTCAAAAGATCCAGGCAGGAAAAGGCCTAGCCTGTAAAAGGGTACTCGCTGCTAGAAAGCTCCCTAGTGGGGATATCAGGATCTTTGTTCCGGACACACAAACAAGGACAGCCCTTCTCCAGGACCAGGAGTGGACCACTGGACTCGGAAACGAGGTCCGCCCAAATCAACAACTATACTCAGTACTGGTCCACAACGTCCCTGTCAAGGGAATTAACACCACGGATCCCCAGGCCACCAAGGCCCTACAGGAGCAAAACCTGGTCTTGCATCCAGGACTGCACATTAGCAAGCTAGCCTGGCTGAAGAAGAAGCTCCCAGAAGGGAAAACACACTCCGCAATCATCCTCAGTACCATAGACCCTGAGATAGCCAACCAGATTATAGCTAAAGGACTAATCTGCAACTTTGCCCTACACACAGCAGAGTACTATAGTGCGAACTTTACAGTAACCCAATGCTTCAAGTGCCAGGCATATGGCCACATTGCCACCCACTGTAGGAAAGAACAAAAGTGCGGTCAGTGTGCAGGCAGCCACGATACAAGAGAGTGCGGAAAGGAGAAAACGCAGTGTGCAAACTGCTCCCAAAAACATACAGCCTGGAGTAACCTATGCTCAGCGCGCAAGGCCCACCAGGCTAGAGCAACTCAAGCTCGACTGGCCGCGCCAGGAAACTACAGGGAACAACCCCAAGCAGCCCAAAAGCCAACACAGAATGGATGGACCCTGGTAGGGTCCCGGAAGAGAATAAGGGAAGAGGAACCCAGGAGAAGAAAGCCAGGGCTTAACAGCTCCCAACACGCAGCCGAGGTCGAGAACCAGGAAGACCCCCACATACAGGTGGAAATACCTACCACTCTACAGGCAGACACAGAGATGGAAGGAAACTAATGATAAACACAAGCTACCTCTCGATTTTACAGTACAACGTAAATAAAAGTGCAAAGGGGGTAATGCTCCCACTCTTTCAGGATATCAGTCCAACAGCCCACCACATCCTCGCAATCCAGGAGCCATGGAGGAACCCAAGGACAAAAACAACAGTAAAACACCCGGCCTACCACACAATCTTCCCCCAGGAAGGAATAGCAAGGACCTGCTTCTTCGTAAGCAAGGCCATTGCCGTAGAATCTTGGCAGACGACAATCCACTCTCCAGACCTCATTACCCTCTCCCTTACCACTGCAACCAACGTTATCCACATCCATAACTACTACAACCCTCCCTCTACCCACACAAGCACGGAACTAGGGACCCTATCTATTCTGCCAAGAGCCCTTGCTATGCAGGGGCAACATATCCTTCTCGGAGACTTTAATCTCCACCACCCCCTCTGGGGAGGTATTACCTCCCCTACACACTATACTCTTGCGAATCACCTAATCGAAACTGCAACTGCAGTAAACCTAAACCTAGCCCTCCCAAGAGGCACTATCACCAGAAGAAGAGGTAATAGTGAAAGCACTCTAGATCTCATCTTCACTTCCCAGTGGATAGAGGAAAGAATTATAAACTGTGGAGTTAGCTATGAACTAGAGTCATCATCTGACCACCTACCTATTCTCACAACACTCGACGTCACCCCAACACCTACACTCCCCCAAACTCCAAGACCTCAATGGAAAAAAGCGGACTGGAAGAAGGTAAACATAACACTCCAGATGAAGCTTAGGAGCATCAGAACAAGCCAACCAAGCACTGAGATAGAGCTAGACGCCGCCGTCGAACAGATACAGAAGGCCATTCAGGACACCATCCAGGAAACCATCCCAGCTGCAAAACCCTCACCCTGGGCATCTATCCAGTGGACAAAAGAGTGCTCAGAGCTAGTCCACCAGGCTAGAGCAGCTAGAAGAAAATGGACCAATACAGGAAAGGAGGAAGATTGGATTGCGTATCAAACTACCGTCAACAGAAAGAAAAGACAAATTAGAAGAGACAGAACAAAAGCATGGCGAAGAACAGTAGCAGAAATTACCGCCGACCCCTCAGCAATCTGGAAACTGGCGAAGTGGGCCAGAACTAAAGCACTAGAACCACCGGCCCCGCCGCAATTCCCACCTCTACAAGGGACAGACCAGGTCCTGCGTTATGACAACCCCTCCAAGGTAGAAATCCTCGTAAACCAGTTCTTCCCTCCTCCTGAAGCCGCCGATCTCTCCGATATCAATGGAACCATCTATCCAGAACCGGTAGAAATAGTCCAGGATCTCACCCAGGAACAAATCCTTAATGCCATCAAGCGGCTTCCCCCCGATAAGGCGCCAGGCCCAGACAAAATAGTTAATAGATTCCTAAAACAGTGTGCGCACACACTAGTAAAGCCCCTCACCAACGTATTCCAGGGATGCCTCACACTCTCCTACCACCCTAGACAGTTCAAGTGCTCAACCACAGTTGTCCTAAAGAAGCCACAAAGAGAAGACTACACCAAAGCTAAGGCATATAGACCAATTGCCCTACTCAACACGCTTGGCAAACTACTTGAGAAAATCGTAGCGGATAGGATCTCCCAGGCAACTGAGATGTATAGCCTACTCCCTGACCTACAAATGGGTGCAAGAAGAAACAGATCTGCTGTAGTAGCACTTAACCTCCTAACGGAACAAATCCATACAGTCTGGGCACAGGACCAAAGACTGGTGGCTTCAGTACTTAGCCTGGACATAACCGGGGCATACGACCGGGTCTCCCACAAGAGGCTCCTCCACAATATTAGAATGGCAAGGCTACCAGTCTGGATAGAGAGATTCACCCGCTCCTTTCTACAGAACCGCACCACACAATTATCCTTTGGAGACTTTACCAGCCCGCCAATTAAAACCTCAAATGGTATCCCACAAGGATCCTCATTATCTCCAATTCTCTACCTCTTCTTCGCCTCCAACCTTCTTACCAAGCTACGCAGGGGCAGCACATTTCCCCTAGGATTCGTTGATGACACCAACATCCTTACATTTAGTAGATCCACAGAGCAAAACTGCAGAACGCTAGAGGAAGCGAATAAAACATGCATACAATGGGCGGCAACCCACGGATCAACATTTGCACCCGACAAGTACCACCTTACTCACTTCACAAGAAGGCCAAAGAAATTCAATATGAATGCAAAAATCCGCATCCCAGGATTTGGAGGAAAACCGGAACCAACAGTAAAGATCCTAGGAATTCACGTAGACAGCAAACTACGATGGGGACCCCACATAAAGGAAACTGCCACAAAGGCTGCTAAACAGTATACCTCTCTATCCAGGCTTGCAGCATCCACCTGGGGGGCCTCTTTCGCGAAAGCTCGACATATCTACACAGCAGTAGTCAGGCCAGTCCTCACCTACGGCTGTGGGGTGTGGCATACCCCAGAGGGAACCCCAGGATGGCGTAAAACGGCAAGCAAACCACTAGAAAAGATCCAGAACACGTGCCTCCGCAACATCTCTGGAGCGTATAAATCCACCAACACCAAAGTCCTAGAACATGAAACAGGAATCCCCCCTCTCCCACTATATCTGGATGGACTTGCCCTCACCCAGGCACTCCGCGCCAAGGAGAATCCGGTAGCTAAAGTAACAGAGAGGACATGCCAGGACATCAAGGACATAGCCAAAGCGGTGCTAAAGGCTAAGGGCGCAGCTGGCCCAGCCAGGAGAGTACGACTTCACAAGAGAATCAACTCCCTTATAGAAAGCAGCAAACCCAACACCAGGAAGCTCCCTGAGAAAGCCAGAATCCACATGGCATTTAAGGAAATATGGAGGGAGCAATGGACCACGCATATCAATCAAGAAAGAAGAAACAAGCCAGCAGCCCTGAACACGGATTGGACCCCAAGGCTTAGAGACCTACACAAGGAGCTATCTAAACCACTCAGCACAATCGCCATCCTACTACGTACAGAGAATATTGGACTGGAGGACTTTCTCTTCAGACGCAAGGTACCGGGACACCCCAGCCCAGCCTGCCCGTGTGGGTGGCAGAGGCAGACCCTAAAGCACATCCTTCTCTTCTGCCACCACTTCCAGCAGGGAAGGGCACAAATGCTACAAGAGGCGGGAACTACAGACTACCACTCCCTCCTCTCCACAAAGAAGGGGATTAAGGCAGCGACAGTATGGTTCCTGCGCACGGGGCTTCTAAACCAGTTCAGCCTAGCCAGGGAAATGTTCCAGGAGGACCACCAGGAGGATCACCAGGAAGACCATCAGGAGGACCACCAGGAGGACTACCAGGAGGACTGGTACGAAGACTGAAAGGGTACACTAGCGATTGAATGAAGGGCTGCCACAGCAGCCACTACTGGTAAACAGGAAAAACGGAATAAGGAGAGGAAGACATACCTGAGTAGAGAGGAGGGGTTTTTGCCTGGTGAACATGGTTTTCCCCCTCATGTAAAATAATTGCAGATAGCCAGCCCCGCATGGACCCGTAAGGGAGCTATATCGGGAAGAAATGAATTTATCTATCTATCTATCTATCTATATAGTTATATAAATAAATAAATAAATTTATTTTCATCCCGATTTAGCTCCCTTACGGGTCCATACAGGGTAGGCTATCTATAGTAGTTTACTGTTACGAACCCCAGTCCGACGAAAGTGAGGGAAGACGGGAAGCGCGAATAACGGGCGCAAGAACAAACGCCAAGGAAGATATCACGTGCTGTACCACGTGCGGCTCCACAAGGACCCACATTGGATCAGAACAGATCCAACCCTCAAATCCATAAGGGCCATCCAACCCTTATATCCACAAGGGCCATCCAACCCCTATATCCACGAGGGGTATCCAGATTGTCATAGCTTTCCTATAGTATATAAGCACACTCACTTAGCTAGATACTTGACCCTTTATAGTCAACTTAAAGTAGTAATCTCACTCATTACTAGTAACGAGTCTTATCACGTGCATTCCAGTCCTCACGTGAATATCCCACTTCTCTCCTCGCTTATCCTTACCCACTCTTGTCCTCAAGGTAAACCCTTCGGTTACCCAACTCCTACCCGACGACTCCGAAGTCGAGTAGCAGAAGGCACTCCGTTACACTTTGACCACCCTCCTTACAAGAGAAGGACAGACCGTCTTGGCGCTCAAGTTCCGCCAAGAAGGTCCGCCGAGAAGGTTAGCGCCAAGAAAACAGGACAGGTCGACAGCCTCGAGCAGATCGACCCGTACCAAACTAAACCTAATTAGGAAAGAGAAGTATATCCCTGCAAAAGCGAACTGACAAGCAGGACGACAATATAACAGCCCCACAGCCAACAATGGAGCATCTCGTCGCCACGATCAAGGCTCTCGAAGGCCGCCTCGAACAGCTCCAAGAGCTCCAAGAAGAATAGGCAACACTAAGGGCACGCAAGGTCAAAATCAGAAACCCTAATACCTTCGACGGGAACCGTCAGAAGCTACAAGGCTTCATATCCCAGCTCGAACGGTATATCAGGATCTATAGCGACCAATTTAAGTATGAAGAAGACAAGGTCCTCTTCGCCTCAACCTACCTACGCGGAACGGCAGAACGATAGTTCGAACCCTATCTCAACGAACATCTCCACAAACCCAAGACAGCACAGTCCCAGACTACTAAGGATATGTTCAACGACTACGGCAAATTCGTGGCTCAGTTAAAACGGACATTCAACGACGTCGATGAAGTCCGACAAGCAACCCAGAAGATCATAGGAATCCAACAGAAGGGGTCAGTGGCCGATTATACCTCCAACTTTAGGCAGGCAGCCGCCTTCCTTAAAGGATGGTCAGACTAAGCACAAAGGGACCACTTCTACAAGGGACTCAAGCCTAATATCAAAGACGCCATGGCCTTCCATTCCTACCCTGAAAAACTCGACGACATGATCGAACTCGCTAGGCGACTCGACGACCGCTTCTGGGAAAGACGCTCCGAGCACTACCCAGCCAACACAACGCGGCCAGCACGCCCAAGACATACGCAGGAAGGAGGAGACGCCATGGAAATTAATAACGTCAACCGAGGAAACAACCAGAACCCACGCCAAGGCAAGGACAGGAACAATAAAAGCCGAGGCCCACGCCCAGAGTGGACAGAAGAACAGAAGCAGCGCTTTAAGGATAAGCTCTGCATCCACTGCGGTAAAGACTGGAAATACGGCCATAACTGCCCGCAAAACCCGCGTAACCGAAAGGAGAAGAACTCCTCCGCGGTAAACCGAGAAACTACGGTAACAGCACGACAGCTGAACAACCACGACTCCCTAAGCTGGACAGCGTGCTACAACGACAACTGTCGAACCCACTAAAGCGATAAAGACGCCACAGGGTGGTACCTAAAGAAGCCCAGGAAGCGGCAAATCGCGCCAGCAACCCGAAATAAGGAAGTAATAGAGATCGATGACTTTATCGACGACTTCCCAAAGGACGAGGAACTGGTCAACAGCGATATAGGGGAAATATACGACAGCACCCCGGAACCAGAGGAAAATCTAGGAACCGAGGAATAGAAGGAGCCCCTATAGGAAGAAGAGCTCCTCGATACGATGCTTAGCCAAGCCAGCAACCGAGGCCTCACGTGGAAGCTCCCCACCGAAAATGGCAACCCAGCTAAAGGAATATGGATCCCAGGCATCGACATCAAAGACTGTTACATGGTCGAATGGGAAATCCGGGATAACAAGCCCTACGAACGGCGCTCCCACCAAGATGGCACGCGCACTGAATGGATCCAAGTCCCAGAAGGCGAGTACCCAGCTCAAGACTCCTAGCAGTCAAAAAACTAGACGGCCTCCCTGAATGTCAGGACCTACAGGAGGGGCCGGGAACTAGGTCCCTCAACCAGGTATCACGCACAGCGAACGGCACATCACTCACCGGACCAGATCTATGGAGACAACTTGTAGTCCCTGTACGAATCAACAATAAGCCAGCTAGAGCTATGATCGACAGTGGAGCAAGTACAAACCTCATTAGCCACACCTTCGTCATTAAGCACGGCCTACACTACGCCACTAAGAGCGAGCCCTATCGTCTCTCAACCGTAGATGGATCAGCCGCAGACTACGGCGATGGATGGGTCAGGATGGAAACAGACCAGTCAACGGTCACCATCAACAATCACCGAGAAAGGATCAACCTCGACATTACGAAAATGCCAGGACACGACATCATCCTAGGTATACCCTGGCTTAGAACACACGAGCCCCATATCCGCTAGGGAACGAACGAGATTACGTTCCCAGACGAAGCATGTAAACGCCATTTAGCAAGCGCGAAACGTAGCACAGGGAAACCCGCCACCGAGAGCCGCCAGGGCCAAGAAGGCCTGAGCCGCCAGAGTCAGAAAGACCCGGTCGAAATAAGAGAAATATCCGCTGCGGCGCTAAGGCGTATGAGGCACAGAGGCGAGAAAGCGTACGTGGTTTACATTAAGCCTAGCCGAGAAATGGAGCAAAGAATCGTCGCATAGATACAACGAAGCTCCCACAACGGGGTCTCACCAGAAGAGAATAACAACCCAAAGCCAGTCGGAGGAGACTGCCCCCAGAGGATCAACCAGGGATACGCTATAAGGAATGCCTATAGGAAGGCAGGCTCCCTAGGGAAAGGCATTTCGGCAGTCAGGCACAGCGACCAGGACGGATTTATAAGGCCTACTAAGAAAGAATCAGCACCGATACCAGAGCTAGAAACGGTACCTCAGGAATTCTGGAAATATCCAAGGATCTTCCAAGAACGAGGCAAAGGACAGCTACCAGAGCACAAGCCATAGGACCACAAGATACCCCTTATCCCAGGAACGCAACCAGCGTTTAAGCCAATCTACTCCCTATCAGGAAAGGAGCTCGAGGCTTTAAGGGAATACATCGACAAGAACCTAGAACGAGGATATATCCGCCCGTCATCGTCACCGGCAGGATACCCTATTCTATTCGTCCCAAAGAAGAACGGCAAACTACGACTCTACGTCGACTACCGACAACTAAACGACATCACGGTGAAGAACCGGTATCCACTCCCAAGGATAGACGAACTACAGGACAAGTTCAGGACGGCAAAATACTTTACGAAGTTCGACCTCCGCGAAGGATACTACCTAGTCCGCATAAAAAAAGGAGAAGAATGGAAAACCGCGTTTAGAACACGCCTAGGACACTTCGAGTATACGGTCATGCCTTTCAGGCTCACCAACGCCCTAGGCACATTCCAGAGTCTAGTCAACGATACCCTACGTCCGTATTTGGATGTATTTTGTACGGCTTACCTGGACGACATCATCATCTACTCAGACACGCTTGAAGAACATACCAAGCATATCCATCAAGTCCTAAAGGCACTCCAGGAAAAGGATCTCCAGATCGCACTAGAAAAATGCGAATGGTACACACAACGGACAGAGTTCCTAGGGTTTATCATCACCCCCGGATATATCGGCATGGACGAAACCAAGCTCGACGCAATAAGGGATTGGCCCGTACCAAAGACGGTCAAAGAAGTGCAGTCCTTTCTTGGATTTGCTAACTTTTACCGTAAATTCATCATGAACTACTCCAAGGTGACGGAACCCTTAACCAGGCTCACCCAAAAAGAACACGGGTTTAAATGGGAACAAGCACAGCAAGAGGCGTTCGACTCGCTTAAGAGAATATTCTGCGAGGCGCCTATCCTGGGTATTTATAACCCAGACCTACCTATTACCCTCGAAACCGACGCATCGGATTACGCCATTAGCGCCTATATTAGTCAACCAGATGAACAAGGTCGCCTCCACCCGATCGCATACTACTCTCGGAAAATGACGCCCCCAGAGCTCAATTACGACGTCCACGACAAGGAACTCCTAGCCATCGTTACCGCGTTCAAAGAATGGAGACACTACCTAGAAGGAGCTACGCACTAGGTCATGGTTTATTACGACTACAAGAACCTTTCTTACTTCACCACTACCAAGGAACTCACAAGGAGATAGGTGAGATGGGCAGAAAAGCTAGCATCCTACGACATAAAGATCACCTATAGAAAAGGATCAGAGAACACTCGCGTAGACGCGCTAAGCAGAAGGGCAGACCATAGTACAGGAAAACCCGGGCATCAACCCGCGGTATTGGAAGAAGCAGTAGACGGCACGCTCACCCCTATAAGGGCCCTAGCGCCAGCAATACGCCTGGAAGGTAATGCCTGGACGCAACAGATTCGAGAAGCCTACAAAGGCGATACCGGCGCAGAAGAACTCGAAAAACAGAAAGACGACCCCCGGATTACTAGGGACGAAGAAGGAACCCTCCTATTCCTAGGACTGGTCTACGTACCTACTAAACTCCGCGAAACACTCGTTAAGGACCTCTACGAAGCTCCAGCACACGGACACCAAGGCATCGAAAAAACAATCAAGCGAATCACGAGAAACTTCTACTTCCCAGGACTGAGAAGAACCGTCAAGGCAGTAATCTCACAGTACGACCTATGCTTACGTAGCAAGGCCTCGAGACACGCCCCATATGGAAACCTCCAGCCCCTAGCGGCGCCAGAAAGGCCATGGCAGTCGATAACCCTCGACTTCATTACGGATCTACCCTGGTCAGAAGAACCGCTTACGAAGATCAAATACGACTCCATCCTCGTGATAGTAGACAGACTCATGAAGTACGCCTACTACCTACCCTACCTCAAATCGGCAAACGCAGAGGAATTGGCATATACATTCCTCAGGACAATCCTCGGCAATCACGGGCTACCAGACGAGCTGGTATCAGACAGGGATCGCCTATTCACCTCTCACTTCTAGCAAACCCTCACACGGCAACTTAGAAGCAAATACAAGCTCTCAACAACGGCACACCCGCAAACAGACGGCCAGACGGAACGAACGAATCAGACTCTAGAGCAATACCTCCGCTGCTACCTGAACTACAGCTAAGACAATTGGGTTGAACTACTCCCACTGGCTCAGTTCGCGTACAACAGCGCAAAGGCATCAGCAATACAGGAGTCTCCGTTCTACGCCAACTACGGATTCGAACCAACCGCCTACCAAGAGCCAATCCCGAGCCAGAGCCTCGCCCAGAAAGGAATCCTCAAAGCCGACCAACTGAAAGCGCTCCATCGACAACTCCAGCTCGACCTCGAATACAATAGGCACCTCATGTCAAGATACTATAACAGACGGCACCAGGAGGCACTAAAGCTTAAGGAGGGGGATAAGGTCTACCTCCTCAGGAAAAACATCAAGACCAAACGACCAAACAACAAGCTGGACTTCAAGAAAATTGGACCATTCGAGATCGCAGAAAAACTAGGAAAAGTAAACTACCGCCTTAAATTACCAAAAACAATGCGGATACACCTAGTTTTCCATGTGGCACTACTCGAACCCGCACCAGCCAATGCCACCCCGTTACGCCAAACGGAAGAAATGAGACCAGAGAATCCCGACGCCGACGAAAACCAAGACTGGGTCGTGGAAAAGGTACTCGACAGTGGCTATATTAACGGTCAGTTCAGATACCTCCTCCAGTGGGAAGGAGATTGGGACAACACCTGGGAACCACCCGAAAACTGCGACGGATGTAGAGAACTTATTAATGAGTTCCACTATCGAAACCCAGAACGCCCACTGCCGCCGTCTCAGAATACTCGAAGGAGACGTAACCATCGAAATAGGCGGGACTATACTCAGGAAGCGGAGACTGCCGCGCCTAATCAACCAGCTCGGAACCCTCGGGCGGCACAGCACCAGAACCAGCCCCAGGAGACCCGACGGACTGGGATGGACCCGCAACAGTATCAGCTGAGGACGCGCCACATAAACGCTTTAGCGATCGCCCCTCCTCAGCACCCTCAGGGTCAACAGCGTCCCCAGCCTCCGCGGCGTCCTCTAACCGAGCCAACTCTTCTAACTCCTCAACGGTCTGAGCCTTCTTGGAAATCATCAAGCTACCACGCCGCTTCAGTAATTCCCGTTGTTTCCGTACACGCTGTAATCGACTCATATTCCTCTGAAGCAGGTCGAGAACCATCTGCTCCTCGGCCTCAGCCTTGTCGATGGCGCGCTTTAATCGGGAAACTAGGAAAGTTAATAAGAGGGCTAACCAAAGAGAGAAGAGAAACAAACAGTCAGAATCCTCCAAACCGCTCCCATCACAGGCGGTTAAACCCCTACGAGCACACTCGCCACAACGGTCATAACCAAGATCCATCCGGCAAACGACCTCTAGCGTACCTGCCTTACGCTTTACATTCGCGAGGAGGCAAGCACTGCAGGGAACCGGCATTACTTCACCAAAAAGATCGATCTTCGCAGCTAAAGACTCTCGCTCAGCCTTCTGGTTAATACGCTTGCGCTTGGACATGGCGAAGGAACATAGGGAGTAAGAGGGAGAAGAAACCTACGGATAGAAAGATATAACCCCACGGGGAAATCGTCGGGCCGACGATCCTTAAGAGGGGGGTAGTGTTACGAACCCCAGTCCGACGAAAGTGAGGGAAGACGGGAAGCGCGAACAACGGGCGCAAGAACAAACGCCAAGGAAGACATCACGTGCTGTACCACGTGCGGCTCCACAAGGACCCACATTGGATCAGAACAGATCCAACCCTCAAATCCATGAGGGCCATCCAACCCTTATATCCACAAGGGCCATCCAACCCCCATATCCACGAGGGGTATCCAGATTGTCATAGCTTTCCTATAGTATATGAGCACACTCACTTAGCTAGATACTTGACCCTTCGTGGTCAACTTAAAGTAGCAATCTCACTTATTGCTGGTAACGAGTCTTATCACGTGCATTCCAGTCCTCACGTGAATATCCCACTTCTCTCCTCGCTTATCCTTACCCACTCTTGTCCTCAAGGTAAACCCTTCGGTTACCCAACTCCTACCCGACGACTCCGAAGTCGAGTAGCAGAAGGCACTCCGTTACATTTACACGAGGGGGAAAACCTTTCCTAGGTAGAAAACCTCTCCTCTCTTTATATTGGGTGCGTTACCCCTTCTTTTCCCGTTTTTCTGCTTACCAGTAGTGGCTGCTGTGGTAGTCCTACAATTACCCTAGGTATTGATTCCTAGCTCTCTCATTCCATCCTAGTCTCCTTGGTCCACTGGGTCCTCCTGGTCCTCTTGGTTTTCCTGGTCCATTTCCTTCGTCAGGCTAAATTGGCCTAGCAGCCCCAGCTTTAGAAACCACTCCGTGGCCGTATAGACTCCTTTCTTTGTTGTTAGCAGAGTGCGGTAGTCTGTAGTTTGAGCTTTATAAAGCATCTGGGCTCTGCCTGCTTGGAAGTGAGGATAGAACAAGAGGATATACTTTGGAGTTTGTCTGTACCAGCCGCATGGGCATGCAGGGCTTGGATGGTCTAGCACCTTGCGTCTAGAGAGGTAGTCCTCCAGTCCAATATGTTCTGTTCTCAGCAGGGTAAGGAGTGTACTCTGTGGTTTTAGTAGGCCACTGTGTAGTTGCCTGATCTTTGGGTTCCAGGGTGAACTCTGGGCTACTGGCCTCCCCTCTTGCCTGGTTTGCTCTGTCCACCTCTTTTTCCACTGCTCCCTTATTGTAACGGTTGGTGGCTGATGTTGAGCAGAAGGCACGTGAGGAGGCGAAGACAGTGACGTCACGTGCTTCCGCGACTTCATAGCGCGCGTTTGTACATAGATTCTCGCACTTCGTGCGACCTCTCTATAGCAGCATCGAGTCTCATTACATTAGGTCGCACCGCCTATCTCATAGCCAAGAGCAGGCTTCAGAATAGCTCACGTCACCATCACCCTCACCGTCACCGTTACCCTCACCGTCACTGTCACCGTCACCGTCACCGTCGTCGAGTCTCGCGCAGAGCCTCACCGTTTCGCAGCAAGTCGGAGCCAAGCCAGGTGTCCGAAACCCACAGCAACCGTTACCGTCCTCAATCATGTCAGGAATGTACCCAGACGTCACAGGCGACGACGCCTGGAGAGAGTCACACCGTCACTTGAACGATTCGTCACCTACGAAACCTTCGTCGCACGCTCTACCGCTCGAGAGCGACAGCCCAGCAGCTATGAATTACCAGAGTCAGGACACATTTAGTATCAATTGGCTTAGCCTTGATCCTATCAACATCACTGACGCCCAGACACTCGTCGATTACGTTACCATGGGTAGCGACCAGGCCCAGCGCTTCCTCACCTGGTCAAGAGAACAACATGAACACGCGGTAACCCTCAAGGCTCGGCTCCAGTCCGCTCAGAACAGCATCAACAGCCTTACCAACGAGTTGAACACCGTACGCGCAACACAGGAAACACTGAGAGGACAATTGAACGCTTATAAGAGACAGTAGCTGTCTGCTAGAGGATCCAGCCACGTACCACTGTCAGCGAGGCCAGGAACCAGCTTCGCTACGAGTCAGAATCAGAGCTTACAGCAGAAGGTAAAGCTCAGTGAGAAGCTTCCTAACGTACCAGTCTTCAAGGGTGAGAAGAAGGAGTACCTCAATTGGCGAACTGCAGTACGCATCAAGCTTTCAGTAAATGAGGACCGTTTCCCTACGCCTCAAGCCCGTCTCCAGTACGTCATGTCGCGCCTTGAAGGTGAAGCAAGTGCTCAAGTACGAGGATACGTCAAGGAACGCGGCCTGATCAATATTCCGCCACGCGATCCTTTATCCACTACAGGAGACTTCGAAGACCTTCTATAGTCACTAGAACAAGCGTTTGGCGACCCTAATCGTCGTGAGACAGCACTTCGAGAACTCTATGAGCTTAAGCAGACCAATAAGCCTTTCAGCTGGTACGCCGCAAAGTACCAGCGCCTTTGCACTGAACTTGACATGTCACCGGAAGGTCGCAAGGCAGAGTTTTAGTATGAACTCTCATAGGAGCTCAAGAAAGGCCTCTTCACAGTAGCAACCACAATTAGAGCTATGCCTTTCCACCAAATGGTAAGCCACATCCAGCAGATTGACAACGAGCGCTTATAGGCTGAACGCCGCCCTACTCACTATACATATCCGTCAGAATCATTGTCGCAGCCATCACATCAACCAACCCCCACAACGTCGATTCCAGCAGCTCCGGCTCCAGCTCCAGCGCCCACTTCAGGCGGCGAGCCTATGGATCTCTCAGCAATCAGCACACGTCCTGTTCCCTCAAAGCCTCGCCACCTCACTCAGGAGCAATACCAGCAGCGTCTTCAGACTGGTGTCTGTATTAACTACGGTGCCGCCGGCCATCGCAGAGCTCAGTACCCTCAACGTCGTAACAACGGCTCGTTTATCAAGTTAAACACCACTGGTGTAGAGGAGAATCGACACACCACCAATAATAAGGAAAACTAACTAGCCCTGAGCAAAGTCCCGCCCAAGAGCCTCAGCCCGAAGGCAAACCAACAGGTATCAATATCAGTTTTACAAGTCTACAGCTAGACGTACCTACTCCTTCACACGAACCCTGCCTACTACTTCCTTATACTATCAATAATCGCCTCCAAACACACGCTCTCTCCGACTCAGGCTATAAAGGCTTCGCTTTCGTTAATATACCTTTCGTCCAACGCTATAACTTGCCACTCACTGAAATACCGGAGAAGCTTACTACCAATGGATATAATGGACAAGGCGAAGCTATTAGTCAGACTACTCACTTCAACCTTACTCTCGCAAATAGCGCTTATCACGAAGCCATTACAGCTTACGTGGTACCAAAGCTCCACCAGTACTCAGTGATCTTAGGAAAGCCATGGCAAAGAAAGCACGGCATCCTTCAGGACCATAAAGACGATCTTACTACATTCAAGTCCCGCTACTACCGTAGAAACTGCCTTAAGCAATGCAATAGTGGATTCCCTATCTCGACTTACAACGTACCTCATAATCAAGCACCTCCAGACAAGCTGATACAGCGGAATCAACCTAAAGAGCCTACTCTAACACCAGCGCTAATACAGCCTAAAGCTCCCATCGGTATCAGCGCAGTTGCTATTAACAGGCTGGCCATTAGCAAGCGTCATAACCTACGGAATGGTGATCGTATTTAGATCTTCGCTACATCACTTCGTGATATTGACATTGCGCTTAATCCATCGAAGAAACCAAGGCCGAATCCTTTTAACAAGCTTCCTAAGCAGTATTACAAGTTCCTTAAGATCTTTAGCAAAGAGCTATCTAATAAGCTACCTCCACACCGTCCGTACGACTACAAGATCCCACTTCAGAAGGATGATAAAGGCAATAAGAAACAACCACCCTTCAGCCCCCTCTATAACATGTCCCATAGCGAGCTACTCGTTCTCAAGAAGACTCTTAAAGAGAACCTCTCTAAAGGCTTTATCTGAGCAAGCTCATTACCTGCTGCAGCACCAGTTCTCTTTGCTCGCAAGCTAGGAGGAGGACTACGCTTTTGTATTAACTACTGTAGACTTAATAAGATTACAGTAAAGAACCGCTACCCACTACCCTTATTCCGCGAGACTCTCGATAAGCTGTCACGTGCTACAGTATACACGAAGCTAGATATTATTACTGCATTTCATAAGCTTCGCGTTACAAAAGGAGAAGAATGGAAGACCGCCTTTAGAACTCGTTAGGGTCTATACGAATAGCTCGTCATGCCCTTTAGTCTCTCCAATGCCCCAGCCTCATAGCAGCACTACATCAACGACGTTCTACATGACTTACTCGATGTCTATTATACCGCATACGTCGACGATATCTTAATCTACAGCAATAACCTTCAGGATCACCGCAAGCACGTCAAACAAGTGCTCTAACGACTACGTAATACCGGCCTTCAACTGGATATCTCCAAGTGTGAGTTCGAGGTTGATACTGTCAAGTACCTAGGCTTGATCATCAATGCGAAGCACGGCCTACGCATGGATCCAGACAAGGTCTCAGCAATCGTCAATTAGAAGCAGCCTCAATACGTTAAGGATGTCCAATCCTTTCTCAGTTTCTCTAACTTCTACAGACGCTTCATCAAGGACTTCACGAAGATTATACAGCCGTTAACCAAGCTCACTACTAAAGCAATAGAGAACATCAGCTTCCAATGGATAGTTCAAGCAGATACCGCTTTTAATCAGCTAAAGCAAGCCTTTCTCAGTGCACCAGTACTCAAGCATTTCAACCCAGAAGCTGAACTACAGCTCGTACTCGAAACTGATGCATCTAACTACGTCTCAGCCAGAGTCTTATCTCAGTATAACGAAGAAGGGATTCTCCATCCTATTGCCTTCTTCTTAAAGAAGCACTCGCCAGCTGAATGCAACTACGAGATATACGACAAGGAGCTCCTCGCTATTATCCGTTATTTCGAAGAATGGAGAGCAGAACTGGAAGGTAATATAACTGGCCTACCAATCAAGGTTATCACTGACTATAAGAACCTTGAATACTTTATAACGTCTAAGCAACTCAGCCGCCATCAAGCACGCTGGAGCGAGTTTCTCTCTCGCTTTGACTTCCAGATTGAGTACACAAAAGGCAAGCATTGCAAGCCAGATGCCCTTACCAGGAGATAACAAGATTTACCACACCCGGATCATCGCTTCTCAAATTAAATTATCCTCAAGGCTCACAACCTTCATCCGGATATTCATCCTAAGCAACAAGAACAAGCTCGTACTATCACTGTCTCTCCAATTCAAATCCTAACTACATTCCTTGAACGTCAAAGCGCGATGGACACTTGTATTACGCAAGCCTACAAGGACATGAAGGATAACAAGCTTCAGTCGGTGCTAGAAGCCTTACGAGAGGGGAAGAAGCGCCTGGACGATGTTACCTTAGCCGATTGTGAAGAATCTGACGGTCTCCTACTATATGGAGGCAAGATCTAGGTGCCAGATACGCCAGCAACATCAGAAGACAACGAAGCAAACCAGCTATCAGCCCGCCTTAAGTTACTTCGTTAAGCTCATGAATCACTTCTGTCAGGACACCCAGGCGTAACCAAGACGTACGAGATCCTTCAACGTCATTACTACTGGCCAAAGATGCTAGACGACGTCAAGCGCTTTGTGCGCAACTATCACACCTGCACTCGGATTAAGCCCAATAGACAGAAGCCCTCAGGCCTCCTACGCCCTCTCCCAGTCGCGGAGCAGCGCGGCAAGCACTACTCAATGGACTTCATTGTCGAGTTACCACCTGGAAACCGAACAGGCGCTCAGAACGTACTAGTAATAGTCGATAGATGCACCAAGCGCGTAGCTTTCGAAGCAACTACCAAGATGGATACAGTAGCGGTAGTAGATATCTTTACACGCAGAATCTTTAGCCAACGAGGCCTTCTAGACTCTCTCACGTCAGATAGAGGCACGTAATTCGTTAGCGACTTTTAGCGCACTCTTTGCCAGCGGCTGAGTATTAAGGCCAACTTCTCTACTACTTTTCATCCTAAGACAGATGGTCAGACAGAGCGCATGAACCAGGAGCTGGAGCAGTACTTACGCGCTTTCACTTCCTTCAGACAAGATGACTGGGAGGAGCTACTACCCCTAGCGGAGTTTGCTATCAACAACCATGAGTCCTCAACAACCCAAATGACACCCTTCTTTACAGATACTGGTGCTCATCCACGAATGGGATTTGAGCCAACAGACTCGACAATTGCCAAGCCTATCGAAAGCAAAGCGGCCGCAGTCTACGCCCGTAGGATGGAAGAGATAACCGACTTCTGCAAGGCTCAGATCCTAGCTGCCAGATCCATACAAGCCGAATATGCAAACCAGCACCGTTAAGCATCACCTACGTATACCAAAGGCGACGAAGTCTGGCTGGATACACGCAATATCAAGACCCTCCGGCCCAGCAAGAAACTCGACTACAAATAGGCTGGCCTATACCAGATACTCCGCATGATCAATCCTCAAGCCTATGCATTGGCACTGCCTACATCACTGAAAGTTCACCCAGTCTTTCATACCTCAATGCTACGTCCAGCTGCCGACGATCCACTAGAAGGCCAGAGCCAACCACCTCCTCCACCGATACTCGGCACAGAGGGTGACCCTGAAGCAGAATGGGAGGTTACCGCAATCGTCGGCTGTCGCCCAAATCGTCGCCGTAGAAGACACGAGTACCACGTCCACTGGAAGGGCTACCCACCGGACCAATTTACTTGGGAGCCTGAAGAACACTTGATTAATGTACAAGACCTCGTCAAGGAGTTCCACGAGCGCTATCCAGATGCTCACCATCCAAGCAAAGGATTCCCGCCGCTACGGAAGAAAGGATAGGAAGCTGAAGGACTGCTGGCTTACAGGAGCTACGCCTAAGGAAGGGAGTACTGTAACGGTTAGTGGCTAATGTTGAGCAGAAGGCACGTGAGGAGGCGAAGACAGTGACGTCACGCGCTTCCGCGACTTCATAGCGCGCGTTTGTACATAGATTCTCGCACTTCGTGCGACCTCTCTGTAGCAGCATCGAGTCTCATTACACTTATTGCCATGCGGAGTTGGGTCCTCTGTGGTAGTTTCTGTGCATTAGGTGGGCAGCTACTAAGGAGGGAGTTCACTCTCCCCTCAAGCAGCTTCCCTCTAGCTGGGCTAGCTGTTCCCTTTGCACTGAATGCTGCTCTGGCTGCTACCTTGATGTCCCTGCATGTTGCCTCAATTACTGCCGTTGCTGGTCCTTCCCTGGTCCGGTATATAGTTATATAGAAAACTAAGTAATAAACTACTTACTTATTATAGTATATAGTATAGAAAGACTTATAGTAGAAGATTTACTTAAAAGAATACTTATTAATATATAGTATATACTTCTAGGCTTATAACTATTAAATAGTATAAGAAAAGAAGACGTTGCTATCTTATAAATTAAAGCTATCTAAGCTAACTATATACTATATATTTAGAAGAATATAGGAGCTATTATAATAACCTTAGTTATAGTAAGAAAGTAAAAAAAGGGGTAGTATAGAGACTAGTATAATAGCGTTAGACTAATAGTAAAATATATAATTATAGGCTAATATAGTTAATATAGATATATTCTTATATTTATTTTTTTAAACTCTTTTATTTCTCTTTTCTATTAGTTATCCTCTTAGTAAAGGAACTATTAATTTTAGAAGATTAAAATATATCTAGTTTCTATATAGAATAGGTCTAGCCCCGTCTATAATAGTCTTAGACTCTATATAGACGTTAAATATAAATAAATAAATAAGGTAAACCCTTCGGTTACCCAACTCCTACCCGACGACTTCGAAGTCGAGTAGTAGAAGGCACTCCGTTACAATAATTTAGTAATGTACTAGATGAAGACTAAAATATACCGGGTAACCCATGGCCTCCGTCTTTTCCACTGTTATATTTCTTTCAAGAAGCCAACCTCAATGACCCGATCAGTTGGCACCCTGAGATTTGCCATTTTGTTCCTCGTGTTGTCTCTAAGCCAGAGGAACAACCATAGTAGCGTCTTTCTAGAGTAATTTGTTCCCTCCTTGATCTTCATCTGCTCCTTGCCGAGGATGTAGAGGACGCTGTGAGAGTAGGCACGCTCGAGCTTCTCCAATTCGGGGTTTTGTACTTGGAACATTCCTCCCTTCTCCGTAGGGCTGGCAGGTCTAGTGTCTTCCTGAGAGGTGGACCTGTCCTCGTCCTGGTCGTGTCCAGATGACAGGTTTCGCCCAGCCTTGATATGTCTATCGACGAGGTACCTGCGGACTTGCTCGACAATGACGGAGGCAAGGTCGGGCGTGATAATCTCGTCGTTGTACCCATAGCGGGTGACGAGACGGTAGCAGTTGGGGATGGAGAGGCGCGAAACGGTATGTCGGTCCTCCGGCGCCACAGAAGGAGTGTCAAGGGGCCGCAGATGGAAGAAGACGATGAATTCGGGTGTCGCTGTGAGCTTGACCGCGAACTGGCCGAAGACCATCGGAGTCGTCTCGCCTGCCTTGTCGAAAAAAATTCCCAAGCCCAGATTCGTGCTGATAGGAGCGCCGCCGTACCGGTCCGTCAGACGCATCTGGTTATCGGGGCCGGTTGTAATGTAATGCGATGTCGGCAAACGATCCTCCTTCTCCGCGAACCACTGTTGCTCCTTGCCATATCTCCACAGGAGGAATATGGAGGCGAGTACGGCGGCGAGTGTTAACGTGAACCATGCTCCTTCTGGGACTTTTGTAAGCACAGAAGAGAGATATGTACCATCCAATAAAGCGATTGTCAGCCATGGAAGGACGACAACGAAAGGGCTGATGCGCCATACGAACATGGCTGCCAAAGAGACCATGCACGTGTCGAAAAATGTGACGAACATGACGCAGACACCGTAAGCATTACCGAGCGACGTTGTCTAGGGCTTGACTTAGCAACCAATGGTTGTGATAGAAGAAGTAAACTGACGTTGTTGTAGATCGAGGCTACCAGAATCGTCCCGATCATGAGTAGCCAATTCGCAACCGGAACGTACAGCTGGCCGTGAAAGATGTCGGACGTGTGCACAACTTTGATTTGCGGAAAGTAAGACAGCTTCATCACTTGGGCTAGTAGCTGAAGAGACGGTCAGATTCGATCATTACGCAGTGAAGAGACTTGCTCACCTGAAAGGTTGCAGTGATAATGGCCTGAGAAGCAACAACGGCGGCCAGTATGGCGATGATCAAGGCGGGATAAATCGTTCCCGGGGGAGCTGCGTTAAAGAATGGGTTGGCGTATGCCTCCGGATGAACGCTGATATAGGCTGCCTGGCCGATGTATGCTAGAAGCAGGCACGGAAATGTGTAGCACAGCCAGCTGATTTGAATAGCTCTTCTGCTGAAAGCGCCAAGGTCTGCAAAAAGGGCCTCGACACCTGTGAAAGCTAGCAGGGTGCCACCAAGCATGCGCCATCCTTCTTCCTTGTTACGGATCAAGAACTCGAAGGCATATCCGGGGTTGAAAGCCTTGAATACCCCAGCATCATACTTAGCGAGGTTGTATGCGCCAAAGACGGCGTTAAACGCGAGCCAGATGATGATAATAGGGGCAAATGCATAGCTGATTTTCGTAATGCCGAGCGGCTGTATGGCAAATAGGAAGACCAGAATAGCATCAGTGACTCCAATGATAGTGCCCTTTGAGATGTTCGGCGACACGACCTCGATTCCTTGAACGGCTCCTAGTACCGACTGCGCAGGTGTTAGGAGTCCGTCGGAAATCACCATAGTTACAGCTAAGATGCCCATGACTTTGAGCAGGCCTCTTGCGACTTTGCTGCCCTCGAGGCGCTTGCGCACGACTTGGCCTGGTCGCTCGAGATCTCTGGTCGAGTATCTTTTCAGTTCGACGAAAGAAGCTTCGCGCGGATCCCGGTTGGTGATGTTCATCTGACAGCGCCAAAGTCAGCTATGCTTGTGATAAGCGATGTAGTGTGCATCATACGTAGCGTGAGAGTAGAGAGTACGTGCTGAACGTGCCACCCTCTCCATCGTTGTCTGCCCGCAGAATGACGAAGACATACTTGATTGTCACCATCATCACGAGGCTCCAGATAATGATGGAAAGGACTCCAATGAGGTCTTTACGCGATGGCGGCTCTTTGAACGTCGACGAATACACGTAAAGCGGACTGGTTCCGATGTCGCCATAGATGACCCCGGTCGATTGGTACGCGAGCCAGAGCAACATCTTTCCCTTGAACACCTGCAATTGCTGAGCGGAAATCCCAATTCCAATTTTCCAGGTGTTTTCTTGAAAATACCTGCTTCTGCTTGAAGTCGCCCGGTCGATGCAAGCCGGGATCATCATCTTCCGGATCGATCCTGCTGCGCGTGTCCGAGGGTGCCTTGGATCGGGAGCGGATATTGTAGATGTTGTCGTGGATGTCGGCCGCAGACGACCGCGCGAACGGCCGTACATTATAAATGTTGTCTTCACCGTCTACGCTCGGGTCATGTGTTGTCGTGTGTCGGAGCTCGTCTTTTGGATGCGGAGCATTGGCAATCCGGATTGTCGCCATATTTTCGACGTGGAGGTGATGGGGGCACGACGGCTACACTCGTGCACTGCGATGTGCGAACAGCAGCCCAAATGTTGGCGCGGTGCGGGCAAGCATTTTAAGTGCGCAGCACAGACGCCACATTCGTACCCGGCATGCACTGTGAATGGTATCAGCCGGCGGCCCGGTGTAGCTTTACCAACAGGGTGGCTTATGCCCTTATCGGCAACTGCCGGTTGGACGAGCACAAAGTCCGCGAGCAGCTAAGGTGTAAGTCATGGTCTCGGAGAATATAATAAGCCTCAACCAATCCAAGAAACGTCTTCGGCCTCGGGGCCGACCCGTTGATGCTTAGTAGAAGATAAGGCGAGTGTTCTAGATTCACCAACACGGCTTTAGGCCGGAATAGGCTACGCGCTCCTGCAAATTCGCGCATGACTACGTAGGGGAGATGCTGATCAAACCATGTGCGGGATTTATCATTGGCTGCTCCGTGAGCTCCACGTTTGCGACCGCTCCAACTAAAACCAGCTATGTCACAATCTACTTACATTTCTATATCTCTAGATGCGACCGTAATGGGCTTTTTAGTTGTTGACTCTATTGGCTGTCGACTTAGGAGAAGGCCCGCTACGTCCATATAAGAAGATAACGAGTGTCTTTCTATAGGGTACACTCCCATCTAGTCTCTAGATCCGTTGTAGAGCATGGCGAATAAGTCGTGAAATCATGCTGCCAACCCCGCATTCGCAAAAACGTGGACCACCAGTAACGAATCGTCTAACCTTCTATCTCAAAAACCTTAGGTGTATGCGCTCCCTAGCCACCCGGCTTTACTACAAACTCGTCCGGGGAGTTTAGCGGGAGCCATAAGATAGATCAGATCGTGTAATTTCTAAACCCATCATCGAGGTAGTCCAGGGAACCAAACCTGTGTCATTGTGCATAGCAGTCAGCCGATTAGTTACGCCAACACATTTAAGTTAACGGACCGTTTCGTGGAATTAGATAGACCACTCTTCCATCGTCCTTCCAACCGTTTCCAAACCATAGAGACTGATCCAAAACCCGTATCCAGAAGCTGCACCTATGTTGTAGTCTCACCAACTGGGGTCAGGGAAAAAGAACTGGAGGATGGGGCAATGCGGGCCTCCAGAGCAGGTGACGGGAGCAGCGGGAATCGTAGGTAGGATGGCCGCTCTCATCCGTGAAATGGGTGAAGATCTCAAGGCGATCCGTCGAGCCTCTGTGCAGGCTCTTGTCCCTAGTTGCCCACCCAGTCACTTTGGAATCGAAATCTTTGAATGGGTACTAGTCGTAGCCAGGTACCCCACTCATTCAACGGATGGCTCAGGGCGTAGACCCATACAGCCCTCGAAAGACCCTCGGCCACAGGTTTGGGCGATCCGGGTCCAACAGCGAAAACCTGTTCAATATCACCCCGGCAGACCAGGGAAAGCCAGCCGCCTTCCGCGGCCCGCTCGGCTCGTTCTCAGCCGCGAGCGGGGCGCCTGTCCCACCTTTCAAGATGCAAGATGGGACAATAAACATGGATTGGGTGCGCAGCGCGGACGGCCCGCTGGGCCTCGAAGAGGTGCAAGAAAACGTCCGTGCATAACGTCAAGGTCCGACGTCAGAATACGCGGGTCTGACAATGCCGCCTGCCCCGCCGTTTTTGGTGGGCATTCCAAACAATGCACTTTGCCACAGGAAAGCATGAGAGCGAGCGACCATGCCTCTGGTGCGTCAGAATTTGGATTTGATCGCCCGCCCAAATGCTTTGTTGGACCTCGCGCACAATTTGTACAGCATATTGCTGATGCGGAAGAAGCCTTCTTCGAAGCCGCTATCAAGAGGGCGCGGGAGTCTTCTACGAGCGGAGAAGAGTTGACGGCGTAGGCTGACGATCCGAGAATCTTGGCGGAGTAGCGCGCGCAAAAGAAAATGAAACTGATGGCATTCAACAGCGGTCAGCTAAGAGAGGAACGTACCTATGTACGTTAGTATGTGAAGAGCATTCACTTGAAAGATCAAAAGCCCTCCCACCGCGCCAATGAAGAGTGAGGCAAGACCGAACTTGTAAAGCTTTTGAATGGAACCTTCACTACCGCTAAGAAGAGGACTCAAAAACATACGGGGGCAACAAAAGGTATCGTAGAATATTTTCTCGGAATTTAGAAACCTCCCATGCCGACTGCCTCGCAATCCCTAAATATTGTGTGCAGCCTTCTTAAAAATGTCCTCCGTGCTTTCAGTATGTTTAGGACTATGCTTATAGGTCGTCTGTACCTCGTAGGTATCAGTAACAATAATACCATCACTCCCTGCAACGATTGCTCCGTCCTTTCTAGCATTGACCCCTACTGCTCCTCGGTCAACTGAACCGAGTGGAAGACTATTGCCTCGACTTCGGCCTCTACTCAAGCGTGATTTCCCCCGAGATGAAAAGAACTTGTTCCAGATGGACATTCCCGATCCACCGCCAGAGTACCCGATGAGCTTTGGAACGTATTCTTTGGCGAGAGGCTTGAGGGTTACGATACACTGGCACATGATTCCCACCATGATTTCGATAGACCTGGCGTTGGTGTAGACATTAGCACCTTGCGTGGCGCGGAGGATTCGCTTAACGTACGACCAGATGCAGACTTTGGCCTGTTCCCAGGTGTAATCTGGGAGTCCTGGTAGCTTTTGGATCCATGTGATGCGCACGATACTTGCAACTATGACACTGGCAGCCTGTCAACACACACGGTGGAGTTTCCTCGTCGGGTATGCACATCAGAGACTTACAACGACCCTCCGGCCAATACTAGCCCTACAACTACTCGCTGGCCAATTGGTAGTTGCAGCTTGTGGATCATCGGAATTGGCATGAGGATGATCAGGCCATCTGTTACAATGTTGATGATACCCTGGGCGAGGGCAAGGGTTTCGATGCACTGTGCCTTGGCGGGATCAGTAGGTCTACATCCGGCGCTGACCTACTATTCTTTAGCATGATAGATCTTTGAACATTTGGGGTCGAATATACAATTAACGTCGTTGTCAAGGAGTAGGCAAAAATAACGACCATCATAGCATACACGCCCAGTCGGAAAAGCTTGTCTGGATTTACATTCCGATACCTTCCTATGCCTTAGCCGATGTAACAATAATAGCACTGATAATGCGACATACGTGATAAGGATAGAAAACTTTGAAAGCATAGGAGCCCAGCTATAGTGAGTGTGAGTAAGTATTTTGTAGGAGCTTGGCGGTTATCTTCGAAGCGTACCAGTACGTTGTAACAACCGGTATACTCCACTTCACTGAGATTAGCAGCAACTCCAAATTTAGTGCGAGAGCATTTGACTCACTTCCGCATACTTCAATAACTGCGCCAAAGTGACGTTCCATAGGTGGTCTCCAAAACCGTACTGCATCCCTATCATAAGTCAGCCAGGGGCCCACCACGGCCGAGGGACAAGTGATTGAGCTTACATTGAATGGAACAAATGAAGAATCCGATACCCATAAGCTAGAACGCTTTAGCTAGATCGATAAAATCTGGTCGATCACTCTTACCCAAGCTGCTATAACTGCATCTGAAAAGGATCAGCCCCGTAACTTGGCACTGCGTAGTCATTGAAAGTTTCTTACAGTCATCTAGGCCAACATGGCCCACCACCCCAGCGCGAGCCCACATCCTCAAACATAAGGCCACTGTGGCACCAGTCGTGACTCCGATGGTAATGACGATAAAGTCGTTCTGAACCTCAGTCATCGGTGCATCGAAGTTTGACGTCTGGCCAGCCGGTGGGGCCATAGCAGGCGTGTTTTCCAAGTCCATGGTAGTAGCAGTGGTAGTGGGGAGAAGGAACTGGCCAGCGGATTGGAAAGTACGCTAGGTAGAGAGAACAGAAGCTTAGAAAGACAACGACAAAGGGGTCGAAAGTGCCAAGCAGAAATTCCTGCTGAGCCGCATGAAACTACTTACCCCATTCATGCTTGGCGTGGAAGGGTTGCCTCATTTTACCCTTGACACGGATTCCTTAACGGCTAGTTGATTTCTAGCATGTAAGCCCGCCTTCTCCCCGCAAGGTCGTAACCTCCTATTCTCACTGAAACACTGAGGCTATATTAGGCGTACTGCAGCGGCAGGTGAGTCAGTGGTGTCGCCCAAATGGGCGTTTTGCGTTCCGGGACTCGGATGATCGCCCTTTCCGATGTGTAGCAAATCGTATTGTGCCTATTAAGCTGGCCCCCACATTGTATCTTTCACTCACTTTCGGGCCTTGGTGAAACGTTCTGACAAGTGCTCGACAGAGATAGCGCTCCCATTGGCTATAAATCCCGGATCCTGCGACTGCATCGGAAGTGATTGCGCGGCGCCACGGAGCTTGGCGTCGTCCAAACACTTCCAGTCCAGGTGATACAAGTGTAAATCCCAGAGCTGGCAACGAGTCAACAGATAGAATAAGCTCTGCCGCGCAACGGCGTCCCATTTCTCCACCTTACTACTACGCCACAATTTCAAAATCCCGGCTGGTGGGATGCACATGAATAGGAGGCACGGATAAAAGCCCATTCTCGCGCACACTGTGCTTTAACCGGAAAAGACTACCTCTGACCCTTCTTGTGCCAAAATGGGTGCTGAGGGCTCCGATATCCTCGCACTTGTTGCGACTGCGGCCGTCTCCGGCGTGTTTGCGCACCAACTGTTCTTCCGCCGAATCGACGTCGACGCCCATCCGTTTCTGTTGCTTGCTGCATTTTTTGGGTTACATCTTATGCTGGCATCCGCACTCCAGTTTCAGTATGCTCGGTATAGCACGTTCTTCGCCTCCCAGGCCATCTCTTTCTTGCTCATGTCTACATTCGTATCGTCGATTTTGGCTAGTATGCTGGTATACCGAGCCTTCTTCCATCCACTAAAAGGATTCCCTGGCCCGTTTGGCGCGAAGCTGTCCAAGTTCTGGGCGGTCAGGCAAGCTCTAAATAGCGGCTTAAAATGGTACAAGGTCGATGCCCAGTTACACGAGAAATACGGCGATTATGTGCGCACTGGTATGTATATCCTAGAGGGAAATGTGTCTAAAGGAAACTAAGAATAGGCGGCAGGCCCCCGAGAGCTATCCATTCGTGATCCCAAGGCGCTCAACCCTATCTTAGGATTTACTTCCAAGACACTAAAGGGTCCCTTCTACGACGGCATGGAGGATTCCGTTAGCACGACTCGGGACAAGGATCTCCACAAGAGAAGACGTAAACTCTGGGATACGTCTATGAAGCAGCGTGAGCAACTATCCTTCTAATTTCAGACCAACATGAAGGATAAACAGGTATGAATACCTGGAGGGTCACTGACTTCAGCCACCAGTGCTCAGTACTTACACCCCCCGACTCGAACAATTCACGGACATCTTGCTGGAGCGTATCGGTAAAAAGATCGGGATTCCCGTGACGGCAAACGACCTGGCGATCCACTACAGCTACGACGTCATGACGCAGCTGGCATTTGGAGAGCCAGGCGGCTTCGTCGACGGTAGTGCCGATGATCTAGCCAACCAGGTGCTTGACGGTTTGCAGAAGGGCATCGACGCTATCGGATTACTACAGCAGGTCCCTTGGGTTTTGGGTGCCTTGATGGCACTTGCCACGGTGATCCCCACGCCAATGAGCACATTCAATGGGTGGGCAGCAATGTCACTGGAGAAGAGGATGAAGGTGTGTCTTTTTGCTACCCACCTTGCATTTGCAACATCAAAATGAATAAGAGAATAGAGCAAAGCGGCCTAGAATTGCTGACCGCGGTGGTCCCCGACACAGGCAAAGAACCCGAAACCCGATCTGATGAGCCACTTAATCGCGGAGACGGCACCAAATGACAAAAAAGGGCAACACATGCTCTTCACCGATTCCCGCGTTATCATCAGTGCTGGCAGGTAAGTTCTCCATACCTTCAACT
Source organism: Neofusicoccum parvum (assembly GCA_020912385.1). Lineage (NCBI taxonomy): Eukaryota > Fungi > Ascomycota > Dothideomycetes > Botryosphaeriales > Botryosphaeriaceae > Neofusicoccum > Neofusicoccum parvum. Next base: position 2,112,292 of record CP087217.1, on the reverse strand, counting down.
TCTAATTTTTTTCGCTTACTCTGATCCTGCAGTGACACAACCGCTACCGCACTGACCGAAATCCTTGTCATGCTCACTCTATACCCCTCCTACATCACCCAGATCCGCGCGGAAATGGACCCTGTCTTCGCGGGCACCTCCCCGCTAGGCGAGTACTCATGCCAGAAGGCGTTCCCAGTATTGGAATCGGTCATCAATGAAACGCTACGGCTATATCCGCCCGTTTTATTCGGTTCGCAGCGCCTGACGCCGCGTGGCGGACTCCGGATTAGAGACGTCTACATCCCGGAGGACACCATCATTTACGTTGCAGGCTGGCAGCTCCAACACGACGCTAGGAATTTTCCACAGCCGGAAGACTTTATTCCGGAGAGGTGGACGACGAGGCCTGACCTGATGCTCAACAGGAGCGCGTTTATTCCGTTCTTGATCGGTGAGTCCAACTCAGGAGCATAGTCGCGTTGCTTTGGTGCCTTCCTAACCAGCTTCTTTTTTTCAGGCGAGAATAATTGCCCCGGGAAGCCACTTGCGATGATGGAGATTCGCTCCGTTATCGCCAGGGTCATCAACGAGTACGATATTAGTTTGCCGGTAAACGATAACTTAACAGAGAAGAATTTCTTCCAGGCCGTCAAAGATCACTTTGTAGCTGGCGTGCCAAAACAAAAGCTAGTCTTCACGAGAAGGAGCAAGACGAAGAATACGAAAGACTAGACGCCTATGAGCCAAAAAACTAGACTGAATTGCGTTTGAAGGAAATTCAGCGTTTATTTGCTTATAGTATATTTCACACATCAAAATAAACCTTCTGTTGAACTGTGGGTGGACTTCAGGTCCTGAACTGTGTGAGGTCAGAAGAAAGAACTGAATTTCTGCCTGTCCTTCTCAGTGAAGGAAAAATGAGTGTCCTTAAATACATAAATCTGAGCTGACATAACCGAGGAAATGAGTGTATCCGAGGAAGTGATATCCGAGGGTATTGGGCATGAACAGTGGCAAATTGATGCCCTCCTCTTCTCCGGTAGAATCTTCGAGAGATTGTAGTAACTAAAACTAAACAACAAGTGCTGCCTGAGAAATAAGGGGATTCTGGTTGACACACCCCCTTCACAATAAGTAGTCTGGTGCTTGTTGTGACTCTTGAAACTCGTGTGAAAGTAAATTCAATCTGAAAGAGTATCTTTGGGTTTCTGAGAGATCAAATCCTTGATGTTGACAAGATGTAGTTGCTTGACGAATTGCTGAAAGCGTTGTGTAGGCAAAGCCTTAGTAAGTCCATCTGCGATCATTTCGGCTGATGGAGTCCATTGAAGCCTGATTCGCTTGTTCTGAATCTCTTGACGAAGCCAATGTTGGTGGATATCGACGTGGCGTAGCTTCGTCGTTAGTTTAGGAGAGGACTCGTCTAAAAGTCGGATCGTTTGGCGGTTGTCGCATTGGATAAACAGATGGTGGTCTGGATCGAATTGAATGTGCTTAAATAGGCGTTCCCACCAAAGAAGTTGCCTTGCCGTATCAGAGAGTGAAAGAAATTCGGCTTCTGTGCTTGAGGTAGTGACTGTTCTCTGCTTGTTGGCCTTCCAATCGATTGGTCCATTGAATAGCTGAAAGATGTATCCCTGAGATGACTTTCGAGTTTCCTGATCATTAGCAAATGATGCGTCGCTGCTTGATAGGAAGACTGTTTGCTGCGAGCTGCAGATGCCGTTGAATTCGATTGCGAGGTGTTTGGTTGAGACCAAGTATTCAATTACGCGTGTGGCCAGTTGTTGATGACGCTCAGAGGGATTCTGGAGATATTCCGCAAGTCTTGAGGCTGCTTGTGCAATATCTGGACGTGTGATAACTGCGGCGAAATTGATAGATCCAATCTTCTGTTGGTACGTGTAGATTTCCTGAGTTGTGGCTTGATTGATTGACGGTTGTATGTCTTCGACTGGGAGTGGTGTTTTTGGTTGCTTATCCTGATTGATATTGAATTTGGCGGCTAGTTTCTCGATGTATGAGTCCTGACAGAGCCAGAGCTTTCTCTGTGGTCTATCCCTGATGATTCTGATGTTGAGAAACCATTCGAGTTCGCCAAGGATTCGCATTTCGTAGATATTGGAGAGTTTGTGCTGAAATTCATCGATTTGACGTGTATATTCCTTTGGGTAAACGATTGCAATATCATCTACAAAGAAGAATAAAATCATTGCCTCGTTTGAGAATAGACAGTTTACTCCTGGAACTTGTACAAGTCCGAGGTCTTGAAGTGTTGTCGAAAGATGGTTGCTCCATAGGGCTGGTGATTGTTTAAGGCCGTATAGGGCTCGAAGAAGTTGAATAATGAGTCCTGGTTGAAGGTCCTGGAATTCTTCGAGTAGTTCGAGTCCTTCTGGGAGTTCGCAGTAGGTGTCTTCATCGATTGGACTATTGACGAAGGCATTTATCATATCATATTGTCGTGATTCAAGGTCGAAGGCTGCCGTGATTGCCATGATGCTCCGAAAAGTCTGGGCGGCTAAAGTTGCTGCATACGTGTCCTGTTCGGTAAATTGCAGATCGCCGCGGACGCAGAGTCTAGCTTTGAATTTAATCAGATATCCCTCGGTGTCGAATTTGTACTTGAAAACCCAGGTAAGAGGGATAACTTTCTTGCCGGCTTGTGTGGCAACATGACGCTTGACAAGTTTCCAGGTTCCAGTTTTGATAAGATTTCTGGTTTCGATCTTCAGGGCTGGGATGAATCCTGACGCAAGTGGGTGTTGGAGCATTTCCCTGAAGGTTCGTGGTTCCGGTGGCAATTGGTCTCTGTGGATTCTTGGTGGGTTTCCTGGAGTGTTGATTGCGGCTGAAAATGCACTGAAGTAGGGAGAGTTCGGGATTTCTTGAATCTCATCGAGTGCTGCGGCGTATCCTTGTTTCCGTGGCTTTCTTGGTTTCTTGAATGGGTTTTCTTGTAGCTGGGGATTTGGGTTCCGTGTGCTGCGTTTGCTGCTCTCACCCCCTTCAGGCATGATAGTTTCTTGTGTGATCGTACCTGATATCTCTGCTCCTCGGGGAGCGATGTTTCCTGGGGCTGCTCCTGGTTGTGGTGGTGTATCGTATTGGGCTGGAAGAAGTTGCGGAAGTCTTCTTATTGGTTGAACTTCTGATTCTGGACTAGGTTGTGTTTGTCTTTGCTGGCTTGTTGCGACTGATGGGTCTGGTGATGGTAGTTGTTGGTTTTCTCCAGAGTCCTGGTGTCGAGTTATTGGATTTGGGATCGTCTCGCCTTCGTGGGTAGTTTCTAGCTCGTCTTCTTCAGATTCAGGTTCATCGGTTTGTTGGTTGGTTGAAGGCTGAATTTCGAGTGTTTGGATAATTTCTGAGGCTTCTTCTTGGAGGAGTTGCGTTAGATCTGGGTCTTCTGGTCGGTAGAACTCGTCCTCATTGAATCTGACATCTCTGGTTCGAATGACCTTGTATTGGCTTGGAATCCAGATTCGAAAGATGTTGGTGGAGTCGTATCCAATAAGGTGTCCAAGGTGTGCTTTCTCTGCAAGTTTCTGGCTTCGTGGAATTCCCTTCTTGTGCGCGTACGCTCTACAGCCGTAGATACGAAGATGGGAGAGATTTGGTTTCTTGCCTGTCACCGCCTCGAATGGGGTTTTCCAGTTCAGCTTGGCCATTGGTGTACGATTGTGAATATATCCAGCTGTTCTGATAATTTCTGGCCATAGTGATTGCGGAAGATTTGCTCCAATTCTCATAGCTCTTGCCTTAGATAGGATCACGCCTCCTGATCTCTCGGCGTGTCCGTTCTGTTCAGGCGTGGCGGGAGCTGAAGTTTCAAGGGTGATTCCTTCTGATTGGAGAAAGGACTTGGTTTCTGTTCCAATAGTTCGCTCGCCATCGGTCCTGAAGAAAACAATCTGACGCTTATAGCGGGTTTTGACGAATTTAACGATGAATTCAATTATGTCCTGGGCGTCTGATTTGTTTGGATGGGTGAAGGCGAAGGTGAAATCCGTCTTGACGCAGGCGAAGTGGGATGTCCATTTATCTTGGTTGTATCCCTTCTGAATTTGGAGCAGGTCGAATGAAACTCGGTGGAATGCTTCGTCGGAGTCTTCTTCTCTGGTCGTTTCTCGTGAGATAATCCTCTGGGATTTTGAAAGTGCACAGGGTTGGCATTGAATTGTCTTTGGAGCTGGAGGTTCTTTGATCACTAATACTCCTTCTGTGTTTTCCTCGAGATGTTGGATGACCTCTGGGTTGGCGTGTGCAAGGATCTGATGCCATTTTTCGGCTGATGATTTGCGAATGGTTGCTGGGAATGCTGCATGTCCTTGGTATTCTGAATTGGAATTGTATTCTAGTAGGAAGTGTCCTTGATGTTGTTGAACTTTGCAAAGATGTTTCCCTTGGTGGATGAGCTGCATATTCTGGGTATCCCAGTAGATTTTCTTGCTGACTGCAATGCTCATCGATACAAGGTTCGTCAAGAAGGATGGAATGAAGGCAACGTTGTTGAGCGTAATCGTTCTCTGGCCGATCTGTGTTTTAGCGGAGATATCGACGGTTCCCCAGGCTTGAATTGGTATAGCTTGGTTGCCTGATCCAAGGGTCTCGTCGGGTCTGGCCTTTCTGGTTTCCTTGAATCTGTGTATCATTGATTGGTTGCATACGTGGACGTCGGTTCCAGAGTCGAGAATCCAGGAGTTGAATAGGCGACTACTCTGAGCTGCGAAAGAGTGGTAGGTTGCCGTCATTGATATAGGCTGTGCATCTTGAGGTTGAGTGGGTTGGTCTTGTTTCTCGGATTGGGTTTGATCCTTCTGTTGTTTGTATTGCTGGATCCTCTTGTTTTTTTCGAGTGCCTTAGTGATGATCTCCTTGAATTTCGGGTCCTGAAGCTTCTCCTGAACTTTAGCTTGGGTTTCAGGATTTGGCTTGAAGTTCTTGGGCCTTCCTTCGGCGTGTGGGTTGAGATACCAGCATTCTGTGGCCCAGTGGTGGATTCCGCAGGGACAGAGAGGTGCCGTTTTAACCTGTTTGCCTCGAAAGTTGGCGGGGAATGCTGAGTGGGTTCCCTCAGTCTTCTGAGCCTTGATTGACTGGTTTTCTCGGTAGTATTGGCGGAACTTCTCGATCATGTCATAGAGATCCGTAACGCGGGTTGCTGGATCGAGATTCTTGATTTGGTAGGTGCTGACGAATTGAGGTTCGATCGGCTTAAGTGTAAGGAGGAAGTCTCGGGTCGGTCGATTATCTGACACTTCGGCTAGATTGTGTTTCTTTGCCTCGGTGTAGAGCTTTTCCCATTGCTGAAGCCAGGATTCAATATTTTGACTTCGTGGAGGCTTGCATAGTTGATGGTATTGGTGCTCAAGCTCAAGCAGTCTAGCTTGATCTGTTGGTGCAAGGCGTTTCTTGAGTGCTCGGAGAATGTCCCATGGATGAGGTTCTTCTGACGTGATGAAAGAAAGATTGGTTGTTGAAATCGACTCTTGGATGTAGGTAGTGAGTTCCGCAAGAGCCTTCTGACGTCTATCGTAGACGTTAATCTTATGTCGATAGATGGTGTACTGGGTCTTGAATCGTTCTTGTCCTTGAGCATCGTCATCCGGTGGCAACGGCGGTAAATCACCGGGATCCGGAATCTGATCGGGTCGTGTAGTCTTTTCAGGATCAACGGCTTCCCAAATGCCTAGAGCCTTAGCTCGTGAGCGTACAAGGTACAGCCAGTTGTCCCAGTCTGAAGGTCGGCTGAGAATGACGGTTTTCTTGGTTGATTCCGTCATAGCTGAATGGTCTTGTTTCTTTGTTTGGTCTACGCATTGGATGCGATAGCCGGGCTCATAACTGTTGAACTGTGGGTGGACTTCAGGTCCTGAACTGTGTGAGGTCAGAAGAAAGAACTGAATTTCTGCCTGTCCTTCTCAGTGAAGGAAAAATGAGTGTCCTTAAATACATAAATCTGAGCTGACATAACCGAGGAAATGAGTGTATCCGAGGAAGTGATATCCGAGGGTATTGGGCATGAACAGTGGCAAATTGATGCCCTCCTCTTCTCCGGTAGAATCTTCGAGAGATTGTAGTAACTAAAACTAAACAACAAGTGCTGCCTGAGAAATAAGGGGATTCTGGTTGACACCTTCATACATATAGACTCTAATATTTTTCTGTTATCATTGCCATTCTACTACTTGTATGTTTATATTACATAGTTATATTGGAAAAGGTCAACGGTGTCTCCTTTACTTAGAGCGTTCGTTACATATAGGAGACGGGGTGATCTTTTATTTATACTTGGGAAATAGAGTAGAAGGTAGAACTAGCGGGCTAGTAGACCGGTTAATATATTAAAGAGGAGATAGGGGTAGAACGTGATGGTGAACTAACCAAACATTTGTTTAATTCTTGAGATTAAATGTTCAAAAATCCGGTGGAGATAGTGTAACGGAGTGCCTTCTACTACACGACTTCGGAGTCGTCGGGTAGGAGTTGGGTAACCGAAGGGTTTACCTTGAGGATAAGAGTGGGTAAGGATAAGTAAAGAGAGAAGTAGGAGATTTATATAAAAACTAGAATGTATATGATAAGACTTATTACTAGTAATAGATAAGATTACTACTTTAAGTTAACTATAGAGGGTTAAGTATCTAGCTAAGTGAGTATACTTTATATATTATAGAAAAGCTATAATAATCTAGTAGTTTATATATTTATTATATAAGAAGCTTATAAACTAATAAACTAGAAGTTTATTAGTTTATAGAGACTTAGTAGAGTAAACTAATAAACCTAGTAGGGTTCTTATATAGATAGATAGATAAATTCATTTTCTTCCCGATATAGCTCCCTTTCGGGTCCATGCGGGGTAGGCTATCTGCGATATTTTACATGAGAGGGAAAACCTAGTCTCCCAGGTGAAAAACCCCTCCTTTCTTCTTGGGTTGGTTGCCCCTTCATATTCCGTTTTTCCTGCTTACCGGTAGAAGCTACTATAGCAGCCTTATATTAGCTAGGTGTTAACCTTAGCTCTCTCTTTCTCCCATGTCCTGGTGCTGGTCCTCCTGGTCAAGATCCTGGTTCTCCTGGTAGTTCTCCTGGTGGACCTCCTTGGCCTCCTGGTCCATCTCTCTTGCCAGACTAAATTGGTTTAGCAGCCCTAGGTGTAGAAACCACTTTGTTACTGCTTGGACCCCTTTCTTTGTTGACAGAAGGGTGTGGTAGTCTGTGGTTTCTGCTAGTTGTAGCATCTGTGCTCTGCCTTCTTGGAAGTGTGGGCAGAACAGGAGGATGTGCTTTGGTGTTTGTCTGTGCCAGCCATATGGGCAGGCTGGGCTGGGGTGGCCTGGTACCTTGCGCCTAGAGAGAAAGTCTTCAAGGCTAATGTGTTCAGTGCGTAGCAGGGTGAGGAGAGTGCTTTGTGGTTTGGTGAGTTTACTGTGGAGCTGCCTGATTTTTGGATTCCAGGATGCGCCCTGGGCCACTGGCTTGTTTCTCCTCTCCTGTCTAGTTTGCTTTGTCCACCTCTCCTTCCATAGCTCTCTAGTTGCCGTACGAAGCCTAGTTTGCTCTGGGAATTTTTGACTTACAGGGGGGCAGCTGCTAAGGAGGGAGTCCAGTTTTCTCTCTAGTAGTGTTCTCCTAGATGGGCCAGAAGCTCCCTTGGCATTCAGTATGGCCCTAGCAATCATCTTGATGTCCCTGTATGTGTTCTCAACTATTGTGGCTACCGGTCCCTTTTTGCTTCTGATTGTATGTGCCAGTGTAAGCTCATCCAAGTGGAGTGAGAGGGGGGCAATCCTAGTCTTATGCTCTAGTATTTGGGTGGGTGTTGACTTATATGCTCCAGAGATGGCGTGTAGGCACTGGCTTTAGATTTTTTCCAGGGGTTTGGCTGCTGTCTTTCTTGCTCCTGGGGTCCCTTCTGGGGAGTGCCACACCCTACAGCCATAGGTGAGAACTGGTCTTACTACTGCAGTGTAGATGTGGCGTGCCTTTGTAAAGGAGGCTCCCCAGGTAGATGCTGTAAGTCTGGAGAGAGAGGTGTATTGCCTTATTGCCTTAGCAGTAGTCTCCCTGATATGGGGTCCCCACCTGAGCTTGCTGTCTACATGGATGCCAAGTATCTTAATCTGTGGTTCAGGGTTGCCCTCAAAGCCGGGGATTTAAATCCTGGCCTTCATGTTGAATCTTTGTGGCCTTCTGGTGAAGTGAATAAGGTGGTACTTGTCTGGGGAGAATGTAGAGCCATAGGTGGCTGCCCACTGCTCACAAGTATTGTTGGCCTCCTCTAGTGCTCTGCAGTTTTGTTCTGTTGACCTACTAAAGGTAAGAATATTAGTGTTATCTATGAAGCCTAAGGGGAAGGTGCTTCCCCTTTTTAGCTCCGTAAGGAGGTTGGAGGCAAAGTAGAGGTAGAGGATTGGTGAGAGCGAGGATCCCTGGGGGATCCCAGTGGGGGTTGAGATCTGTAGGCTGATGTAGTCGCCAAAGGAGAGCTGAGTGGACCTGTCCTGTAGGAAGGAGTGTGTGAATCTTTCTACCCAGCTTGGTAGCCTTGCTGCTCTCATGTTGTGGAGGAGCCGCTTATGGGAGACATGGTCATAGGCTCCTGAGATGTCCAAGCTGAGTACTGAGGCTACAAGGCCTGGATCCTGTGCCCAGATAGTGTGTATCTGTTCAGTGAGGAGTTCGAGAGTTGTGGCTGCTGATCTATTCCTTCTGGCTCCCATCTGGAAGTCTGGGAGTAGTCTGTGTGTCTCAGTTGCCTGGGAGATTCTATCTACTACAATCCTCTCAAGCAGTTTCCCCAGCGTGTTAATTAGTGCGATTGGTCTGAAGGACTTGGCCTTAGTGTAGTCGTCCCTTTATGGCTTTCTGAGTACTACAGTGATGGAGCACTTGAACTGTCTAGGGTGATAGGAGAGTACTAGGCACTGTTGGAATAACCTTGTAATGGGTTTACTTAGTACCTGGGCGCACTGCTGTAGGATCCTGTTGATAATCCTGTCTGGCCCAGGAGCTTTGTCTGGGGAGAGCCTCTTGATGGTATATAGGACCTGCTCCTCGGTAAGGTCCTGTGGTATTTCTACTGGTGCTGGGTATGTAAATTCAGCTAGGTCTGAGAGGTTGGCATCCTTTGGAGTGGGGAAAAACTGGTTCCTGATGATTTCTGTCTTGGACAGGGTATCATAGTGTAGCTGCCCATCTGAGTCCCTTAGGGGGGGAAACTAGGGTGGAGCTGGTGGCTCTAGTGCCCTTATTCTTGCCCACTTTAATAGCTTCCAGACTGCGCTTGAATCTGAGGTGATATTAGCTACCATTATGCGCCATGCCTTAGTCCTATCCTTTCTGATTTGCCTCTTTTTACTGTTGGCTATAGTCTGGTAGGTGATCCAGTCCTCCTCTCTTCCTGTAGTAGTCCACTTCCTCCTAGCACCTCTGGCTTATTGAACTAGTATGGAGCTTTCCTTTATCCACTGCATAGAAGCCCAGGGTGATGGCCTTGTAGTAGGGATAGTATCTCGGATGGTGTCTTGGATGATCTTCTGGAGCTGTTCAGTAAAGTAGTTTAAGTTCTCTACTGTTGCTAATGGGAGGCCCTTTAGGCCTTGGATCCTGAGCTAGAGCGTCCTGTTGACCTTTTCCCAGTCCGCTTTCTTCCACTGAGGTCTAGGGGGTGGTTGGGTTACCAGGGTGGGGGCGGTGTTAAACGTGGTGAGGATGGGTAGGTGGTCAGAGGAGGATTCAAGCTCTAGGGGGATTCTACAGTGTACGATTCTCTCTTCCAGCCAGTGAGAGGTGAAGATAAGGTCTAAGGTGCTTTTACTATTCTTGGTTCTTCTGGTAATAGTTCCCCTGGGTAGCGTAAGGTTGAGGTTGGCTGTTGTAGCTATTCCAATCAGGCTGTCTGCAAGGCTGTGGTGTGTGGGAGAGGTGATGCCTCCCCAGAGGGGGTAATGTAGGTTGAAGTCTCCGAGGAGGATATATTCTCCTTGCCTGCCAAGGGCTCCTGGAAGGAGGGAGAGCGTTTCTAGGGAGGTGCTGGTGTGGGAGAGTAGTACTGGGTTGTAGTAGTTATGTATGTGGATGCTACGTGACTTGGTGATAATAGTGAGGGTAATGAGGTCCGGGGAGTATATAGTTTCCTGCTATGATTCTGGAGCCAGAGCCTTGCTTATAAGGAAGTAGGTTCTCGCCTCGCCCTCCTGGGGGAAGACTGTATGGTAAGCTGGGTGTCTTGCTGTGGTTTTGATCTTTGGATTCCTCCAGGGTTCCTGGAGAGCTAGGATGTGGTGGGTTTTTAGGTCTAGCTCCTTGAAGAGGGGAAGTATGACTTTATCCTTGCTCTTATTTACGTTGTACTGTAGGATAGAGAGTGTATTTGTCTCCATCATTAGGTTTCATTCATTACTGTATCAGGCTGTATGGGGTTGGGTGTGCTATCTTAAGTAGTAGGAGTGGTTTCCCTAGGGTTTCCTCCATCCGCATGTTGGGAGCTGCGTAGTCCAAAGCTAGTGAAGGTTAGCTGACTAGGTGGAGGGGGTCTACTAAGGTCCCTTGGCCTTCCTGGGCCTCTCTTAGGCTCCTCCTCCCTTGGTCTCTTTCTAGGCTTTACAAGGGTCCAGCCTTCCTGTACCTGCTATTAAGTAGCCTGGGGCCTCTCTCTATATCCTCCTAGGTTTGTAAGCCGGGCCTGAGTAGCCCTGGTCTGGTTTGCCTTACGGGTGGGGTAGGAGTTACTCCATACAGTATGCTTTTAGTTGCAGTTAGCACACTGGGTTTCCTCCTTATTACAGTCTCTGGTGTTATGACTGCTAGCACACTGGCCACACCTAGGCTCCTTCCTACAGTGCTTTGCTATGTGTCCATAGGCCTGGTAGTTGTAGCACTGGGTAACTGTAAACGCAGGGCTATAAAACTCTGCAGTATGGAGGGAGAAGTTGTAGAGTACTCCCTTTTCAATAAGCTGGTTGGCTGCCTCTGGGTTGGTGGTGCTAAGGATTACTGCTGAGTGTGTCTTCCCTTCAGGTTGCTTCTTCTTTAGCCAGGCCAGCTTGGCGATCTGCAGGTTAGGGTGTAGTATCCTATTCTGCTCCTGGAGGGTGCTGGCAGCCTGTGGCTCAGCAGGATCAATTCCCTTGAGGGGGACATTATGTACTAGGACTGAGTACAGCTGCTGATTTGGTCGGATCTCCTGGCCTAGCCCAGCTGTCCACTCCTGGTCTCCGAGTAGGTCTGCCCTGGTTTGTGCATCAGGCACAAAGATCCTAATATCCCCACTGGGGAGCTTCCTTGCAGCAAGAACCTTCTTACAGGCAGGATTCTTGCCCGCCTGGATTGTCTAGACAATGGCCTGGTTTGAGAGTAGGGCAACAGCCTCCCTAGTGGCTGGTTCAGAGAGGTGCAGGGTGAGTTTAGTGGTGATAGGGGGTGTAGAGGCTTTTGGGGGGGACCGGGCTACAATCTGTGACCATTTAGGTATAGTAGGCTGTAGTGGCTGGTGTACTGCCTTCTTCACCTGCCTGATCTCATCCAGGATGTCCTTGAGGTCTGGTTCCTTGGCCTCGGCCCTTTGGATAGTAGTAGTGTAGTCCTGGAAGATTGTCTTGGCAATCCTGAAAAAATTTTCTAGTTGGGGAGAGAGAGCTGGAAGGTCACCACCTGGCGTCTGTAAGGCTTGGTTGAGGTTGTCTAGTGTCTTAATAGCTCTATTGATGTATTCCACACTGGTTTGAGGTCCTCTATTAGTCTTAGGAAGGTGTTGTGGGTGATTGTTAGGGGTGGTCTAGGAGAGGTTTCCTCCCTCTTCCTGGTCCTCTCCTTCCACCACGGCGCTGCTGCAGCTATTAGGAGTGCTGCTATAAGATTCGTGAGGTCTAGGAGAGTTCCTAGGGCCCTCTCCTATTGCCGTAGCTTGAGGTTGATTTTTTGGTGAGGTCATGTTTCAATGGGTTCTTATATAATTCTTAGTCTTTTTAAGTGGGAAGTTTATTATTACGACTTAAGAAGAACAAGTTAGATTCTTAAAATTAACTAAAGTTTCTAAGCTAGAGAAAAGAAAGAGAAAAGAAAAAAAATAGAAAAGAAAGAAAAGAACTTATATATCTAATCTAGATACTAGTTAGAAGTTAAATAGCCGGTCTTAGGCTTTTCTTTTCTATATATTCCTACTAAGTATTTACTCTTAGTAAACTCTATATCTTAGACATCTTATCTTAGATAAGTACTTTAGTCTAATTAGACTTAGTCTTCTATAGGTCGACCTGCTTAATCCTATTAACCTATAGAAGGGCTTGGCGCTAATACTACTTTCTTACCTAGAGAGTAAGATGTTAACTGTCAGGGCTCAACCTCAGGATGATCACTGAAAGGTTTATTGCGCTATGTACGTTAAGCTAAGACTTAAGGAGAGAAGAAGAAGTAGAAAGAAGAAGAGAACGACTTAAATACAAGGAGTTCTTGGCATCACATGACCTGCCGATGATCCTCTGAGGCTTCTCTCGAGGCTCTAGACTCTAACAGGAAAATCTTTCCTAGGTAGAAAACCTCTTCTCTCTTTTATATTAGGTGCGTTACCCCTTCTTTTCCTGTTTTTCTACTTACCAGTAGTGGCTGCTGTGGCAGTCCTATAATTATCCTAGGTATTGATTTCTAGCTCTCTCATTCCATCCTAGTGTCAGGGCTCAACCTCAGGATGATCACTGAAAGGTTTATTGCGCTATGTACGTTAAGCTAAGACTTAAGGAGAGAAGAAGAAGTAGAAAGAAGAAGAGAACGACTTAAATACAAGGAGTTCTTGGCATCACATGACCTGCCGATGATCCTCTGAGGCTTCTCTCGAGGCTCTAGACTCTAACATCACCCCCCCTCTTCCCCTCCCCCCTCCCTCCTTCTTTCCGTTTTCGGACGGTGTCGGGTTCAATTCCCAGCGGGGGCGGATCTTTTTCGAATATAGAGGGGTATATAAGGTGAAAAAGCGAAGAACTTTGACATTAAACGGCTATATGGCGTAGTTGGGAACTTGGCTGACCGGCAGCATGCGACGGTGGTACGTTGCGTTGAGGTGGTGACATCTCTCAGTTGATAGGCTGTTACAGGCTTGTCGACTGGCTGTCGAATTGAGGGCCTGTCTGTTGACAGGAAGAGGGTTCTCCGGCACTGGCGGATTCCGTCCAGTGGTCTGTAATGCCCGACCAGGTGACCTAGTACTGTTGTCTCGCAGTTCGCTGCCTGGTGACAGGAAGGATCAATGTCACCTGGATCGGGCTCGGCTTCGGCCGGGCCAAACCGCTTGTCTTTTGCTCACTGCCAGTTCTCGTTCAGTTACCTACCAGTCTAATTTTAGTACTAGAGTTCTTATGGTCGTTGCTGGTTCTTTTGCTCTAAGTAGGAGTCCAGCGCTGCTGTGTCCTGCAATGCTGATGCCGGTTCCCATGTTGGCCGAGCGTACCCTTCCCATTTGACTTGATACTGCAATTGGCGCCTTTGTTGACCCGGTCTTTTTGCCATTCTCTCGCCTAGGATTGCCTCTACTACCCATTCGTCCTGGCCGTCCACTTGGACTGGTGGGGGTTGATAGTCGTCCTGTACTTGGCTTGGTAGTGGGTCCATTCCTGCCGGCCGGAGGAGGTCTACGTGGAAGACATTGTGTACTGCTCCAGGGATATCCAGTTTGTAGTTGTGAGATCCAACTACCTCAATGATAGTGAATTTTGCTGCCTTATCATCGAGTTTCTTGCTTGGCCTATCCGTCTTCAGGTTTCGTAGGTGTAGCCAAACCTTGTCACCTACTTTATACGCAGGTGAAGGGTTTCTTTGCCGGTTGGCTTGCCTCTCTTGTTCCTGTTGAGCCTCTGCCATGGACATCTGCGCCCAGTCCGTGACTTCTTTAATCTTGGCTACAATTGCCTCCGCTCTTGCCGCTGGGGAGTCCCTGTGGGGGTCATTGGGTTGAATGTCCTCAAGCAGTTCCAGTGGCTCGAGGTGGAACCCGTGGGAGAGGAAGAAGGGGCTTGTCTGAGTCGTTGTTGACGTTCTTCCATTGAGGGCTAGCTGAACAACCGGTAACCAGTCCGCCCAGTCTTGTTGGTAGTGATCCACAAACAGTGCGAGTTTCCTTGCCACTTCAGTGTTCATTCTTTCCGTTGATCCATCCGTTTGGGGGTGGTAGGCCGTTGAGATACGTCTCTTGATCTTAAGCAGTTGACAAATGCGTTGCCAAAGAAGGCTCACAAATTGCGTTCCCCTATCAGATACGATTGCTGCTGGGACACCATGATTCCGGTAGAAGCATCCAATGAATAGCCTTGCAATGGTTTCTGTTTCGGTATTCGGGCAGGCTTCAAGGATTACTCCTTTCCCTAGGCGGTCGGTTATTACCATAAGCATCTCGCAACCGTTACTAGATGGTAGTGGCCCAGTGAAGTCAATAGAGACCTCCCTCCATTGACGGCTTGGTACTGGTAACGGCTTAAGTAGTCCTTGCTTCCTATCCCTCCAGACCTTGGTCCTTCCACAGACATCACAGTTCCGGCAGAATCTCCGGATATCATTGACAAATCCTGGCCAGAAGAAATGCCTTGCCACGAGAGAGACTGTTTGAATACGCCCAGGATGCGCTGAGAGGGGGGAGTCATGCATCTCTTGAATGATTCTCGTTCGCAGTGGCTCAGAGTCTGGTACCCATTTCCTACCCCTGAAGAGGAGGCTTCCTTGGTTATCCAGTGAGCACTCAGTGATTGAGACCTTGAACTTTGTAGCAAACTCCAGTGGGAATGTTCTTTCCCCTTGCTGTACTGCTTCTCGGAGTTGCCTTAACACTTGGTCCTGCTGGAGTGCCTCTTGCCATTGATCCTCTAGGGAAGGAGGTTCTCGTGCTTGTTGTCCTGGTCGTGCTTGTTGTCCTGGTCGTGCTTGTCGAGGTTTGACTGCCATGGCTTCTTCAGATAGAAGTGAATCTTCATTGCTCCATTCTTGTTCTTCAGGGTCCTCTGGTGATCCAGTATTGAGGACCAATCCGTGGGGCATTAACTGAAGTAATTGAGCCGTTCTTTGTTCGAGTCTCTCATCCATATCTGTTGTAGGTAAGTCTTGGTCCCTTCTTGTCAATGCGTCTGCTAATCCATTGGTTTTCCCTGGGGTATATTCAATAATAAAGGAGAAGCGGCTAAGCTCTCTCCACCATCGAATCTGCCTTTCAGAAAGCCTTCTTGCTGTGGTAAAGTATTCTAGGTTCTTGTGATCAGTGAGAATCTTAAACTGATGAAGTCCTTTCAGTTCAGCATCCCACTGACGTAGGCATTTAACCACTGCAAGTAGTTCCTTGTCATAGATCGGGTAGTTGCATTCTGCTGGGAGATTCTTCTTTGAGAAGAACGCTACTGGTCGTAGAAAGCCGTCGTTATCAAATTGTTGGAGCACTCCTCCTGTGCAGTAGCCAGATGAGTCCGTTGCGAGGATTGTTTCTCGTTCTGGGTCGAATTGTATAAGGACTGGTGCAGTAATAAAGGCCTTCTTTAGTTTCTCAAATGCGGCATTGGCTTCTTGGCTCCATTGGAAGACGGTGTTCTTTCTTGTTAGGGAGACCAGGGGAGATACCAGGTTAGAGAAGCCCTTGATAAACCGTCGGTAAAAGTTGGCAAAACCGAGGAATCCGAGTACTCCTTTAGCCGTGGTGGGTGCCTTCCACTCCTGAATTGCCTTGACCTTCTCTAGATCCATACGGATGCCTTTTCCAGCCTCAATAATATACCCAAGGTACTTAGTAGACTGGACTTCGAATTCGCATTTCCTTAGATCAAGTTGTAGTCCTGCAGCGTCTAGCTTCTCTAACACCTTGTTTACTTTTTCTCGGTGCTCCCGACGAGTTCCGTCCGTGAAGATAAGAATGTCGTCGACGTAGGCAGAGACAAAGTCATCTAGGAAATCTCTTAACGTCCAGTTGATATACCGTTGGAAAGTACTAGGTGCATTTGCTAGTCCAAATGGTGTTACCAACCATTCAAAGAGCCCAAAGCGTGTCCGGAATGCTGTTAACCACTCGCTTCCTTCCGCAATTCGTATCCGGTGGAAGGCAGCACTCACGTCGAGCTTCGTAAACCACTTGGCCTTACTAATTCGATTAAGTGTCTCCTGGATCAGTGGTAGGGGATAGCGGTCCTTTCTTGTAATCCGATTAAGAGCCCGGTAGTCACAGCAGAAACGAAGGCCTCCTCCAGGTTTCTTTACAAAGAGGACAGGTGCTGCTGCTGGCGAGTTGCTTACACGGATAAAGCCTTTATCTAGTAGCTCGTTAAGAGTCTTCCTTAGTACAAGAAGCTCATCACGAGACATATTATATAAAGGTCCCCATGGGGCATCAGGTATCTTGCCGTTGGTATCCTTTTCCAGTTCAATTTGATGGTCAATTCCAGGTCGGTGCGGTGGGAGTTTTTCCGCCTCTTTCTTGTCAAATAGACTGATCCGTTTAGGGTCTACCCAGCTAGGTAACTGGCTTCGGAAATCCATAAGGGGCTTCTCCTGTAAGGCCTTGTTGATATCCGCGAGGCTGGCTGTAAAGATCTGATATCCTTTCTTTTTTCCAAGCCTCATAAGGTGGCAAAAGGCAGCAGCTCCAATTAGCTTGCCTTGAGACTTAGGGAGATCAGTGTCTTGCTTTACAGTCAATCCAGTATCCTTGAAGGTGATGGTTCGTTCGCTCTGGTCAAGTACTGCTTTTTCTTGCACCATCCAGGGGCTCCCTAGCATAAGATCACAGCCAGAGAGTCTTGGGACGATATAGAAGAACATGCGCTTTTGATGATGGCCCCCAATGTCGACTTCAGCCCAGGCAACTTCATTGATCTTCCACCCAGTTGGTGTTAGTCCGTCTAGTGTCCTTGGTGAGATTTTAATACGCGGGAGGTTACAGCGTTCAGCGAATTTATGGCTCATTACAGCGTAGAATTCACAACCAGTATCAGCAAGAGCTTTTCCAAAAGTCTCTTTATTGATCATAACTGAAGTGAGAAGTGAATCCTGTTCCAATTTAGGTTGTTGCTTGTGCCATTCATTCTGTGCTTCCTGCTTTTCCTCCACTGTTAGCTCCTGCCTGCGTTTTTTGACAGGAGCTTTCAGTTTTCCGACTGCTGGGAGGAAGTCTCATTATCCTCCATGTCTTCCAGTTGCGGTCCCACGTGTCCCTCCTGCTGGGCAGGCTTTGCAAAGCGTGCGGGTCTCCTTGGTGGTAGCCAGGGGCATTGGGCAATCAGATGCGTCGAGTCGCCACAGCGTAGGCAACGGTGTTCCTCCTTTCGTTTCTGCATCTCTTGATCATCCACCCACTTGACACGGCGCCCTTGGGCTGCCTTGGCCGGCCCAGTAGGTTCCCAATCCATGTTGTCGTGTTGGGGCGTCGTTGGTTTTGGCTGCTTGGACCCTGGCTGCCTGCTAGTGGACCCTGCCGAGCCAACCTTATTCTGACCACGCCACCAGCCTTGCTTCCAGTCCTGCTGGGCTTTCTTGCCATTGTTGCGCAGGTTGAATGCCTCCAGTTGATCACTGACACGTTTCAGCTCAGTGCAGTAGTCCTCAAAGGACTGGCTTATGCTTCCAAGGCCAATCATGCTATGCTGAAGCTCTTGGCTGAGTCCTGCTTCTAAGTAGGCTTTCAGGATCTCGTCTGGCCAGTGGGTACCTCCTGCCTCCAGTACCAGTTTGCGAAACTCAGTGAAGTATTCCATGAAAGGCTTGTTGGTTTGGCGTAGCTTATGCAGCTTACGCTGGGCCTTTTCTTGCACGTGGGGGTCGCCAAATGATAGGCGTAGTTGGTCCAGTAGGCACTGAGCAGTCATACTGCTTGTGTTGGTGGTAGCTTGTACCCAGGGCTGTAACTGACGCGCTGCTTCGTCTCTCAGCCGGTTATGGAGCATGAAAAACTTCGTAGCTTCAGTGCAGGTTGCGTAGTCCACTGTAAGCTTTGCTTGAGCTTGGGTAATCCAAGGCTCTAACTCATCTCTATTGCCTGAGTATTCAGCTAAAGGACCGAGATTCTTGGTGGGGCCTGTCTTGGTGTGGTGGCTGGTGAATCCTGACTCAGGGGCCTGTAGGCCCGAGGTGTCTCCGGTTATTCCAGCCTCTTTTTTCCCAGCCTCCTGTTTAGCCTCCTTTTCCCCAGCCTCCTCTGAGGGTTGCGTAGAGGGGGTTTGGATATCCCCTACCTGGAGAGGATTCTGCTTGTCCTTCTTTAGCTGTGTGAGCTCGTTGGTGAGGGTGTCCATCCTCGTCATCATCTGTTGCAGTATCTGCATTATTCCTTGAGGCTCTTGAGCCTGCTGCTCTTGTATTTGCTGTTCGTTGACCATTGTCGTTGATCCCGTTGTCTCCAGTGATTCCAGTAGTTCCAGTGATTCCAGTGATTCCAGTGATTCCAGTGATTCCAGTGATTCCAGTGATTCCAGTGCGCGACTGTACCAATGATCCGATGTCCAGTGAGTCCAATGGGTTTGAAGTCTTAGCTATTGTCAGGGCTCAACCTCAGGATGATCACTGAAAGGTTTATTGCGCTATGTACGTTAAGCTAAGACTTAAGGAGAGAAGAAGAAGTAGAAAGAAGAAGAGAACGACTTAAATACAAGGAGTTCTTGGCATCACATGACCTGCCGATGATCCTCTGAGGCTTCTCTCGAGGCTCTAGACTCTAACAAATATAGCTACTTTAAGTTCTATTTATACCGCTTTAATCGACTAGATAATAAGCGGTATAAGTGTACTAATATCTTAAAATAAACGCCTAAATACCTCCTACTTAGGTGCCCTAAATATAGAGCTGAAAGGCTACTAGTTAAGGACTACCTTAATAGTCGAGAACCCCAACTAAAAGGCCTATTAGATAGATCCTAAGGAATACTAAAATCCTTAGAATTCCTTAAGAAAACAAGGATATCCACCTAGAAGTAGTATCTAGACAACCCGTCTAGTAAGATATTATAAATATATATTTCTATCTCTTTCCTCTATCTTTCCTAAGTATTTTCTAGATATATTTCTATATTTATCTTCGTAAACCCTTTTACTTCCTTTTTCTATTAGTTATCCCCTTAGTAAAGGAACCGTTGATTTTAGAAGATTAAAATATATCTAGCCCCTATATAGAACGGGCCTAGCCCCGTCTATAATAGTCTTAGACTCTACACAGACGTTAAACATAAATAAATAAATAAATAAATAAAATAAATATAGATAGTAGGATTAGATATTTTAGAAGGGTATTTTATTTCTCTTCTAGTTCTTTTCTTCCACTCTAGCCTAGTTACTACTACTAGGGTTATTATAGAACTAATTTTTAGGCTAGAAGGAGTCTCTAAAGCCCTCTTCTAGTACTATAGCTTGAGGTTAATTTTTTAGTATAGTTATATTTAAGTATCCTCTCTAAGCGTAAGATGCTAGGATACCCTAGCTCTATCTACCTATACAACTAGTATAGGTAAACCCTAAAGCACATCCTCCTCTTCTACCCCTACTTCTAATAGGGTAGAGTATAGATACTCTAAAAGGTAGAAACTATAGACTACCGCTCCCTTCTCTCTATAAAAAAGGGAGTTAAAGTAGTAATAGACTAGTTCTTACGCCTAGGACTACTTAAGTAGTTTAGCCTAGCTAGGAAATTAATCTAGGAGGACAGCTAGGAAGAGGAACTAGAAGAACTACTAGAACTACTTAGACCTAGATAACTACGAGGATAAGAACTAAAGAGATAGAGCTAGTAGGTGAATATAGGACTACTATAGTAGCTACTACCGGTAAGAAGGGAAAATAGAACTAGAATTAAACATTATACCTAGATTAAGAGGAGGGGTTTTTACTAGACGAAAAGGTTTTCCCCCTTATATAAAATAACTATAGATAGCCAACCCCGTATAGACCCGTAAGGAAGCTATATTAGGAAGAAATAAATTTATCTATCTATCTATCTATATTTAAGTAGAAACTATAAAAAATAAAAAATAACTAATAGATAAATATAAAAAAAAGTAGTTATTATGGAAAATAGTAGATATATAGCGTATAAAGGTCTATTAAGAAAAGATTTAACTTGATTAATTACTAGAGAAGAGAAGAGAAGTAGCTTATTTAAATATATAAAGTTACTAAGTTTTATAATTATTATAAGGGATATAAGTAATACTATTCTAGTTTTATCTATTAACCCCTATAAGGTTACTTATACCAACAGTAGTAATCTTATTTATTACTAGTAACGAGTCTTATCACGTGTATTCTAGTTCTTATATAAATATCCTACTTCTCTCTTCGCTTATCCTTACCCACTCTTGTCCTCAAGGTAAACCCTTCGGTTACCCAACTCCTACCCGACGACTCCGAAGTCGTAGCAGAAGGCACTCCGTTACACCGAGAGGTTGATTCTTTACCAAGCTAGCGGCGCTCTTACTCGCGCGTTCTCGCTCTGGAGGGCTGAGAAAGCCGTAATCCGCCGCCCAAGTAATAGTTCTATATATCGGAAATCTTACGAGCCGAAGCCGCAGGCTATAGGTAAGGGTAGTAGAGGGATGTAGGATATTCCCGGTCAAGCGCGGGCAATACGAGGTGGTGGTGGCCTTACTTCCGCTCAGTGACTCCAGGTACGAGGATAGACGGCAAGAAGACGGTCCGGGACCAACAACACGCCGGGCGCTCCAAGCGCAGAGCATCTATTATTAGTGGGTGTTCCGGGTCGGGCGATCAGAAGCTGGCTTCAAGCCGACCGAGACTGCGGAGACCAACGTGGAAAGCACGAGAGAGGACACTGCAGTTGGTATAGATTTGGGTCGCGAGACATACGGAGGACGCACAACCGAGCTCGACGTAGCAAAGTCCCAGTCAAAACATTGCAAGTCGAAGCTGTAAGATGGTAGAGGCGTGTTTCCTAGAAGCGGTTACTGCCAAGAGAAAAGTATTGGACTACACGCCAAGCGTCTTGGCGCCAATGGCGGACGGCTGGCCCTCGTTCCGGGAACAATTGGGCCACCTGCCTATTGCGGTAATTTCGTGAGCCTGGGTGCGCGAGCAGCCGGCAGCCGGCAGCCGGCAACCAGCAGCTAGCAGCTAACAACCGTGTAGTGCGCCCTAAGAGTACAATTCCACTCCTTAGATGTATGCACATACGTATTAAAGGGCGCTCGTAAGCAGCGCATGCCGGTGCTGCATGATCACAATAAGAACCACAGCAACGACAACGACAACAACACCAACAATGGCTCTCCTCTTCTGCTTGCTCCTCTCGCAGATGCTCGCCGCCGCCGCCGCCGCTGCCGCAGCCGCCGCCATCTCCACCCCGCTCGAGGCCTTGCGGGCCGCCTGCCTACCCGAGCAGCCGCTCCGCCAGGTGCACGCCTTTGCCAACGGCACGGTGGTGGAGAATATCGCAGTGCGTGCGAACGGGCACTTGCTGGTGTCGTTGCTTTTTGAGGGCGAGCTGCGTCAAGTCGACCCGGCTGCCCCTAATGCCACGACGCCGGAACTCGTGCATTTCTTCAACGGCTCCACCATGATCAACGGCATCGCGGAGATTTCCCCGGATGTCTTCGCCGTGAGCACCAACCCGGGCGCCCTGTGGACTGTCGACCTGAACGGCGCCGCCCCCGCCGTGGCACAGGTCGCCAGCGTGCCCGACGCCGGCCTGCTCAACGGCGTCGCCGCCCTGCCCGCCGCCGACGACGCCGCCGCCGTGCTGGTCGCCGACTCGGTGCGCGGCGCCGTGTGGCGCGTCGACACCCGCGCCGGAACCGCCCGCATCGTGCACGCCGACGAGCGGACCATGGCCGCCGTCTTCGACCCGGCCGCCAACCTCTCCATCGGCATCAACGGCATCCGCCTCGGCCGCGACGGCTTCCTCTACTACTCCAACACCCCCAAGCAACTCCTCGCCCGCGTCCGCGTCGATCCGGCCTCCGGCGAGGCCCTGGCCCCCTACGAGATCCTCGCCCAGGGATTCGTCGTGGACGACTTCGCCCTCGCCGCTGACGCCGATGCCGCCGCCTACGTCGCCAGCGGCTCCGTGATTCGCCGTGTTTTCTTCAACGGTACCGTCGACGTCGTTGCTGGCTCCGCCGACTCGGGCGTCCTGGCTGGCGCGAGCTCCGCCGCCTTTGGCCGCACCGCCTGGGACGCCGGCCTCCTGTATGTCACTACCACTGGTGCCGGCGTTTCTGGAGGCAAGATCGTGGCCGTCCATGCCTAGCTTTGCCTTCTCTCTGCTGGAGGTATGTGCGCGAGCGAGGACAGTTTCCGCCTGGGTTCGTGCTTTCTTCACCAGTTTGGCAGCCTCTCGGCCTTGTTTTTGACGATAATAGATGCCGAAGACCGAGCTTCGCGCAGCAATTAGTAGAAGTGGTTACACAAGGTCGGGCGATAGAGGGAGGGGAACAAGCTTGTGGGCTTCATTGACTTAAATTAAATAAATTACGGGATCATTCAGCTGCCGTCTAAGTCGATCTAGACAACTATTACGCACACCTTAGGCTTGTAGACGTTGCGAATCACATGTACGTGTGACTTAGCAGTGTTTTGGATAAATGAGGCCCCACAAGGGAAAGCATCAAGCTGGAAGAAGTAGGACTCCTCACCAATTCATGTAGGGACTTGTCGGCTTAACAGTCATCACAGAAGGACTCCTTACACCTCGTCCGACCCTATGCAGAACCACACTCATTTAGCTATCGCGATCATAGGATCTTAAGAGTGGGTGGGTGACGAACCCTAGAGTGCCTAAGCTTCAAAAACCATCACGGACGGAAAGCGCGCACGAGTAGAAACATGAGAGGGACAGCACGACACATTACAGAAATGATTCTGATTACTGTACAAAATTCAATTTCGGGAATTCGAGGAAGCCAGTATATCAAGGATGAAAATAATACCTCCAGCATGGAGTGAAAGCGGAAGGATGCAAGTAATAGGAACCGAGCGGCAGCCGCCACTTCAGGGACGGAAGGCCGAGTTGATACTGACGGGCTGGGGGCCAATGGAGGCGCCGCCGCCGGGGATGAAGATCTGGCCGTCGTAGGCAACAGCGTCCGAGCCGTGTCGCGGCACGTCCATGGGATCGAGAATCTTCCAGCTGTCAGTGACGGTGTCGTAGACCTCGACTTCGTCAAAGACCATGCGCGGGCTGCTGAGGTCGCCCTCGCCGCCAAAGGTGTATATGGACGATCCGAGCGTCGCGCACTGGAGGCCGCCGCGTGCCGTCGGCATGGGCGCCTTCTCCACCCACTCGACGGGGTTGTCGAGGTCGAGCGCAAAGACCGTGTCCTTGACGTTCGTCCACACTAGGTCACGCCCGCCGATGACGTATAGCGTCGAGCCGACCACCTCGCCGCACACGTGGTCACGGCCACCAGGCAGGTCCGGCAGGCTCGTCCAGTTACCGGTCGCGGCGTCGTAGGCGGAGACCAGCCTCTCGCTGACCGTCAGGTTGCGCGACACGCTGATCTCCTGGAGCCCGCCCGCCACGTAGATGGTCGAGCCGCTAACGGCTACTGCCGACGCTCCGCGCGCGTCCGGCATGATGCCCAAAGGGTCCCAGGTGTCCGCGAAGGGGTCATAGATGTATGTCTGTGGGTTGGCGAGCCACTCGGTCCACTCGCTGCCGTTCAGCGCGCCGAGCGCGTAAATCTTGCCATCGACCACGCCCGCGTTGATGTGGTTCATTGCCACCGGCAGCGGCGCCGGCACGCTCCATTTGTCGTCTTTGGCGTGGTACCGCTGCACCAGGTGGCTGCTCTTCCACTGCCCGTCGATGTCGAGGAGGATCCCGCCCAGGATGTAGAACTCGCCGTCGATTGCCACTACCGCGTTCTCCTGCACCGGTCCTAGTCCGACCGTTGCGTATCTCGTCCACGCAGCGGACGCGAGACCGCTTACTGCGAGCGACAACAGGGGAAAGGTGGACACTGAACGCATCTGGAACATTCTTCTCTCAGGACGGTAGGGATAGGAAGGGGTTGGAGATGGTGCGCGAGCAATACGATAGGAGACTGAGGAAAGGAAGAGCAGATGGAAGGCTGCTCGATGGCTGGATGTTTGTTTCTACTTCTTAAACTTCCCTTGCTCTTAAATACATGAGCCTCTGTTCCTTTTCCACGCATGCGGGATTTAGATATCTACTCGGTCTTAGAAAATATCAGTACACATGCGGCTGCCGGATCTGAGAAACCCGATCTTGGCAGTCCCAAAGTACCTCAATTCCCCGGAGAACACAAACCGTTTCTGGGGCTTCGGAAGGGTGCGGGATACCTAATCGCCTTCTCTGCCTGAGACCGGTTACCACACATAGATACATTAATACGAGGAATGTTCTTACTCAGTCGCACCGGATGCGGCCGGAAGTGAAGTTCTAGATCGGGATATGTCAGACAATGTAAAGCCTATTAGTACGCACTGGTAACAGTGCGGCGTCGTACTTTTACCAGTTCGACAGGATAAGATGCTATCACGTTTTTATCTCTAGCTGGTAAAGAGAGGCATCTATGGCTCCTAATATTAGGTTCTCAAGTGCTACAATGACCTACACCTAATTGCATGTAGAGTAAAATCTTCTTCAGTATCTCTTTAACGTTCTTCTTTTTCTTCCTGTTCTTGGGATTTATCCAGCAACGTTTAGGGAAGGCGATTCCGCTTCCGTCTGGCAACTGAGTATTCTCTTCGTTCCGAGGTATAAGCGATGTGTACAGTCTAAGATGATAAAGGCAAATCACGTCAAGAACCTAGAAAGCGCCATACGTCTCAAAGTATTGGATGGCTGGATCCGCCGGCTTTTGTCAACAATTTTCATAAGCGACTTGCTTACCTTTAGAATATCGCTTATCCTTGCCAGCAATACTTCCAAATGCTCCGGGATCAGGCATTCCGGCTGGGCGGAGATAGTATATGACTCGATGTTTGTTGCTAATCCGTACCTGAATCGATGTTCAATAGAAATATGTGCCTTCACTTGTCACCGGGTGTTGCGCTATCCGCGATTCCGAGAAATATACAAAAAAGCTGTCTGTCTCTTTTTACTTGGTAAGCAAAATGTATATATTTTGACGTGGAGTCCCGAATACCTTGTTCTCTATCACGACTTCATCCAGTACTTTATGCACTATGATTTGTTGGCTTAATGCTCTGTCCCTATCGGGACTGATTTCTACAGTTCTAAGTAGTGCGGTCACTCAATCAGCTCAACATGCAGCGTGCGATGCTTTCAAGCATCAGTGGAGCAATGCTACATACTTTCCTAACAGCACTCTCTACGATGCGGTAAACCAAGGTAATCGTGTTATACGCGTACACAGAAGCTAGAACTAATATTGACAGATTACTATTCGAGCCAGGCCTTCCAGAGACCCGCCTGCATCGTTGCACCAAGCAGCGCTAAGGATATGGCTCACGCCGTCAGGACCCTGGCGAACTTCCGCAGTCCCTTTGCCATTCGCGGAGGCGGCCACATGCCCATTCCAGACGCTGCCAACATCAACTCTACCGGCGTTTTGCTTGCTAGTCTCAAGCTTCGAGAGGTCGAGCTCTCGCAAGATGGGTCAACCGTTAAGGTTGGCGCGGGCAACCACTGGGGCGACGTCTACGAATATCTAGAGCCGTATCAACTCACTGTCGTAGGTGGCCGCATGGGCGTCGTGGGTGTTTCTGGATTCGTTTTGGGCGGAGGCATCTCCTTCTTTGGCGCTCAGTACGGCTGGGCGTCTTCTAACGTGGCGCAGTATGACGTGAGTAGATGCACTCATTTCTCCAGCCCCTTGTTAATCACTCAGTAGTGCGTACTTGCAAACGGCACTGTCATCCATGCGAAGACTGATAATGAGCACGCGGATCTCTACTGGGCGTTACGCGGTGGAGGTAACTCCTTTGCCATAGTCACGGCCTTCCACCTCAAGACCGTGCCACTGCCGACCTTTGCAGTGGGGTCGATAAACTACGCCGACACGGTTTCTGGAGAACAGTTTCTCGATTCTGTCTATGAATTTGCCGTGAATGGATCTTCGGACCCGAAAGCGCATATTGTCCCCATGACAGCGTGGAATCCTGCAGAGAGGCGCGCGGAGTACAGCTCGATGCTATTCTACCACGAGAATGATACTAACCCAGAAGCTTTACACAACTTCACAAACGCTATGGAAGCTCGTACCAATACGTTCAGGCTCCGCGGATCTATGCATGACTGGGCACTGGAGGCAGACCCTTCCAACCAGGCCGTCTTCGGCCTCCGGAACCGATTCTACCTCCATACCATCCGCGCTCATAGGGAAGCACTCCAAGTCATGCAAGACACCTTCATCGAATTCATTGCAACCGAGATGTCCAGCGTTATCGGCGGCCAGTTCACGACGGCTTTCATGGTGATCCCGGAAAGCTTCGCCCTCGCCGCCCAGGCCAACGGCGGTGATCCCGCGGGCCTCGACCCTTCCAGAGCACCGTACATCTGGATGCAAGAGGTCTGGGTGTGGACTGATCCGGCCGACGACGCTCTGGTCTCCAGCGCCTTCGACAGCGTGCACGCCAGGATCGAGGCAAATTTGGACGAGCTGCTCGGCCCGGGTGATGATGTACGCGACCCGTTCATCCACCTTAATCATGCCGACTACGTCCAGCCCGTTTTCGAGGGCTACCCCAACGCCTCCTTGGCCCGCCTGCGGGAGATCCGCGACAAATACGATCCGGACCTCGTGTTCACGGAGCTGATGGGCGGCGGCTGGAAGTTCTCTAAGGCGTATTCGGGCGAGTATGAGGCCTGAGCAATGTTGAGAATGAGCTTAACGACGGGTGTCTTTCTATTCATAACATAGAAATGGTGTAAGGTGTTACGGTATAGTAGTAGTAGTAGTAGTAATATTCATACACCCCGTCGGCCTCCGCGGGCCATAGGGACAATATTGCTAAATCTGCGCTAAACTACATTGGGATCCCGGTTCATCCAAGGCCCACATGCTGAATAGAAGTCGCTATCCTTCTTAGAACGAGCGTAGTTTATGTAGGAAAGATAGGAAAGAAAAGGAAAAGAAAATAAGCGTTAAAGCCAAGGCTATTGAGCGTAAAAGGGGAGGTAGGGGCGGAGTTAACTGCTTAGATCCTTCGTGCCCGGCCTCATCGAGACTAATTCCCGAGTGTTGTCAGTCCCTGTATCAGCGTGACAACTAGCTGGTAGAAAGATGGGTAATTAAGTAGCCATCGCAGTTTCCTAGTCCCTGGTTGTATTAAGCCTTTCAGTAGCTAAAGTAAAAGCTACCGTTGCTCTAATCGCGCTCGTACTCGCCCGCCACTTGTCTAGTGGTCCGTTCCTATATTTTCCATTCAGTAGTTTTGTTCCTAACCGAAAGGCGCAAATCCTAACCGAAAGGTTTTGATTGAGTTGAGTTGAGTTGAATTCATTTACCCTGACCCATCGCCCTGAGCGATATGCAGGCTACGACTATTCAAAGAATTTTGCTGCTAGTATACATGTTGTGTGCCAATTTGAGAGGGAGAGAGAAGGTAGAGGAGGGTAGTGAGTAGTATAAGGTATAGAGGAGTGTGGTATAAAGGGTTTTCTACGCTGTGGGTTCATCTCTGTTTTTAAACCGTTGTGTGTCTTGCGTAAAGCTGAGTACAGCCTGTAGCTGCGATGCTGTTATCCTCCACTTGTTTTTACTTTGGGTGGCTGCTGTGCTGTTTGGTGGCTTTCCACCTAGCAAGGCTGATAGGCTGTTCTTTTGTAAGCTACTTTCTTGAAGCATCTTCTGACGGCCTTGCTGAAGCAGGTAGCAGTCAAGAAGGACATGTGATACTGATTCAACTTCTCCACATTCACACTGCTCATTACTGATGCGGCCCATCCGCTTACGGTGTTGGTTAAGCCAGCAGTGGCCTGTCCGAAGCTGGGCAAGGAGACCAGCCAGGCTCCGTGGGAGCTTGTCGTATAGGTGCCGGGTGTGAGGGCCTGGTGGGGCTGTGTCGATGCCTTGGAGGTGCTGGCCTTTATCTGAGATTTCCTATTGTGCTGCCCAGGTTGCGTGTGCTGTTTCCTTGGCTGCCTGGGCCTGAAGTGATGCCAGTGGTCTAAAGCTGTGTTCTCTAAGGCGTGTGGTTGCAGCTTTAGCGAGCCTGTCCGCTTCATCATTCCCTCTGATCCCACTGTGGCTTGGCACCTATTGGAGAGAGAAGCTGATTTGATAGCTATCCTTAATATGCTTGGCTGTTTCTGTAATTGACCGTACTATGCCTTGACCTGATCGTCGCTTATGTGGGTCTGCTAGTGCTTGTAGGGCTGCCTTTAAGTCGCTGTAGATTATGTATGTTGCTGGATTTGAGTTGTCTTCTTCGAGGTTCTGCTCTACTGCTAGCTCCATGCCGGTGTTAATAGCGATAAGCTCAGCGGCTGTGATACTGTAAAACTTGCTGGAGCCAACCCCTTTCTGGGCTTGTCTATGGATTCTCTACTCCTGGTTGAGGATTACTGCAGCTGCTCTAAGTTGTCCTTTTACTTGAGATGCGTCCGTGAAGATCCTCTTAGCCCCGTCTCGTTTAAGCTCTTCCTTGAAAACCTCTAGGGTCTGAGATTTAGGTAGCTGCAGTTGGATGTTGTCTAGTAGCAGGGGTTTCCATAGTAGAAGGGGGTATGTGTCAATTACTTCAGTCTCCTCAGCCTGGCCTGGACTTTGTAACTTGAGGGTTGCATTCAGTGGGCTCAGGAAGCTGACTGCCAGATTGAGTGTCGATGTTGTTTTGTTGACAAGCGTCTTGCATGGATGAGAGGTTGGGAGTGTTTTGAGGTTAGTGATGACCCTCTCTGCCCTAGCCTGTAGGCGTAGCTTTGTTGGTAGGAGAAAGTTCTCGTAGTCTAGTGCTTCAGTTGAAACGGTTCGGAAGGCTGAAATGGCCTTGGTTGTTGCCAGCCGCTGAATCCTGGAGAGTACTGCCACTTGCCATTTACATCTCTTTGGGGAGTGCCAGACGGTTGAGGCGTAGTCCATTTGGGGAACCACGCATGCTTGGTAGAGCTGGCGCATCTGTTTTGGGCGGAGGTGTCGTAGTCTACCTATGGCCAGGCAGGTCTTAGTTGCTCGTGTGACTGCTCTCTGAACATGGGCTCTCCATGGCCTACCGTTGAGTTGAGTTGAGTTGAGTTGAATTCATTTACCCTGACCCATCGCCCTGAGCGATATGCAGGCTACGACTATTCAAAGAAATTCAATGCTAGTATACATGTTATGTGTCAATTTGAGAGAAGGAGAAGGTAAAGGGAGGCGGAGAGTAAGGTGTTAGGTGTGTGGTGTGAAGTGTTTCTAAGCTGTGGGTTCATCCCTGTTCTTAAACCGCTGGGAGTCTTGTGCAAAGCTTAGCACAGCCTGTAGCTGTGATGCTGTTGTATTCCCTTTGTAACTTTTACTCTGGGTGGTTGCTGCATTGCGTAGAGGCTTGCCACCTAGTAGAGCAGATAAATTGTTCTGCTTTAATCCACTATCTTCATACATCTTTTGCCGGCGTTGCTGGAGCAGGTAGCAGTCAAGAAGGACGTGCGAAACTGATTCCACTTCTCCACATTCGCATTGGTCATTGTCAATTCGGCCCATTCGAGTGCGGTGCTGATTGAGCCAGCAGTGTCCAGTTCGCAGCTGGGCAAGAAGGCCTGTCTGGCTCCGTGGGAGCTTGTCGTATAGGTGCCGGGTGTGAGGGCCTGGTGGGGCTGTGTCGATGCCTCGGAGGTGCTGGCCTTTGTCTGAGATTTCCCATTGTGCTGCCCAGGTTGCGTGTGCTGTTGCCCAGGTTGCGTGTGCTGGGCCTACCGTTGATTGATTGCCTTCCTCCCTGTCGACGTGATGCGCTCCTCTAACGCAGATCTTAGCTTTCATTTACACGTACATTGCTATGCGTACGGGGGCCGGCATGGATAGCCGTCTTAGAAGGCGCCGGTAGCACTCATTATACAGAGGAAGATCAAAGGTGAATCCTGGATTATGGTGGGTCATTAGGTACAGCGAAGGACGATCATAAATGCTCTAGCTCCAGTCCGACCACTAATGGCGGGACGGACAACATTAGTGCTGGTTTCAACTCTAGTTCCAACACCATTACCCACAACAGCCTCGATAATAGTCCTGGAAACGTATTGAACAGTGCACAAATAAAGGGTTTACCCCGGTGTTACGGCGCAGCCTTTACAGACAGAGAGTTGAGGATCAACCCGACGGAACAGCGAGAAGTCGGAAGGCACAAAGATCCGAGGTCACGAGATTCCCCACGTGAGACAGCACGTGCGCCCCACTCGTGCCCTCAATAAACGGCACACCAACTTGTGCCCTCACTAAACGGCACGCTCATCCGTGCCCTTTGGAGACGGCACCACTAGATTGTTATAGCTTTCCTACAGTATATAAGCACACTCACTTAGCTAGATACTTGACCCTTCGTGGTCAACTTCGATAATCAATCTACACCATTGGTTAGTAACACGGCCTTCGCACGCAGTGCTCAGATACGTGTATTCATCTATACTTGCTCTCGCTCCCTCTCTTGTACCCACTCAAGGTAAACCCTATACGGCTTACCACCCTCTTTGGTGTTTGGATCCTTAGAGGCAGAGGCCCGCCGTTACATCTAGCACTATAACCGAGGCAAATAGAAAGCTGTTCCAGTTCTTTATAACTGGGCTGAAGTGCGTAGCATATCCTTGCGTGGATAGGGAGAGAAGGAAGGAGGATTCTCTAGTCTCTTGAACACTACTATCTACAGTAGTTTAAATACATGTATGTGTCCGATGTACGGTAATGATGATAGGCGCGAAAGATATGATATGCGAAATCCGGAGATTAGATGAAGATACGCACTGACGTATACTCTAGCATACCGTTACAAAAGCTTAAACAAATCAGGCAATAAGGCATTGATCAGCCAACGATTGGGCTCATGTTCTATCAAACTCTCCCCCCCCCCCCCCCCCCCCCCCCCCTACGTCGTACCTTGAGCGAACTCGCCGGGTCACGGGTATATTCTTAACGGAAATTGGTGGATCTGGCTATAATTGAAGCGCGCATCTATTGCAACAAGTGGGTATCTATGTATGATACCGTGGAAAACTCCAGACGGTTCGCAACGTAATGACCGTACCTATTACGACGTCTGCCTTTAGTTATGTACCCTCTATTTCAGCGTCATGCGTGATCATCGTAACTGCGGGAAGCTGACGAGTACCTGCGACTGCCGCCAGGGCAGATCTGCGCTGCCTCATTGCGCGGGCCATGGCGCTGCGCCTCATCCGCCAGGGTCTGCGCGAAAGTTTATTAGTGCTGCTGGCGGAAGGGCCATGCAGCCTGCAAGCACTGCTTTATCAATGCGCAGCTTGGCGGCACCACACGGAGGGTGCTCCTATGGTGCAGTGCGGTGGTAGCCGGCCCGACGCGCCAGTGGCGTGAGCCCCAGCCCTAAGTAGGTATACTGCGGATGGCCAAGCGTGCCGCAATCGCCACGGCGAATGAGCGGAGGTGGGGTCCTGGAATAGGCCCTTGCAGCTTGCGCCCGCCCTTGACTTTCCAAATGACGCGAGGCGACCAGATCTATTTGGACTCCTTCTGCACCTTCTCGTTCGCTGCGCCGCGATACCGCCGCACGCCAGCACCAACGTTTACCTACCTCCACACCACCGGCCTAAGCGTATCCTCCGCGATCATGTCTCATCCGATCTTCAAATGGGGCTGCTCGGGCGTCAACCGCGGCCGAATTTTTAACGGCGATGAATCGTTCCACCAGACGGATACTCTCGAAAGTTCTAAGGCCGTCGAGAATGACCCTCCCGTGATCTGCGCGACTTGTCCAGGCCCACGGTGTCGACGGTGCGGCAGCCCTCAAGAGCACACCGATTCCGTGGTTATAGCCGTCGACGGCGCGTGCCGCGGTAACGGTCGCCCAGACGCCATCGCTGCGTGCGCCGTCTTCTTTGCCCCTAGATCCCCTCTCAACGAGACGCACCTCCTTGCCGCAAACGGCCCCCCACCGACGAGCCAGCGCGCCGAATTGATGGGGGGGATTAAGGCGCTGGAGGCTGCTAAGCGCTTGGCCGCCAGGCCGGAGGGGTGGGGCTACGAAGACCTCAACCAGGTCGTCATCAAAGCCGATTCTGCCTATCTCGTACGCGGTGCGACCGAATGGGTGTCGAAATGGGAAGCCCGTGGATGGATGAACGCAAAGGGAACTCCAGTTGTCAACCAGGAGCTCTTCCAACGGCTCGAAGGCTGTATCCGCGAGCTCGAGAGCCTAGGGGTCCTGGTTCAATTTTTCCACGTGCCGAGACAGCAGAACCAATGCGCGGACGCTGCGGCGAACGAGGCTCTGGATCAGGTGGGAGAGCCACGGTCGATAGCGACGCCGTTTAGAGTCGACCCTCTTCCCGCCGAGCAAGGACAGGTGGTGGAGCCGAGGCGCGCAAACGGCGGCCGACGCACGATCCTCATGGTCTCGCTTGACGGCCAACCGTGGTTCGATGACATGTACAGTAGCCTTCTCAGCTCGCTCCACGACCGCGCGCGCGTTCGGCGCGTCACCGACGCCAGCTCCCTACTGGACCAGCTGGGCTCCGACAGTCCTGCTGCCGTTCTGGTGACTGACCCTGGCATAACGCACCGCAAGCATCGCCAAGCCCTGCAGAAGCTTGTAGAGTACGTCTCCGATGGCGGCACCGCTGTCTTCTGCGGCACCTTCAGCTCGTTCATTCAGCCGTCTGATCTAACCGCCCTCTTCCGTTCGCAATTCGGGCTCCCCTGGCAAGCCGGCAACTATTGCCGAACAACGTTCCAGCTTAATGAGCTGGCCGCGGCCAATCTACCGTCATCGGCACACCTCTCGCAGATGTACCAGACTAAGGCGACGCATCTGCACTGCGTGGAGCATCCTTCCGCGCTCTACCTCCCTGATGATGATGAGCCCCACACGCAGACAAGCGCCGCATGGGCGAGAGTCAAGCAGGGATGGGTTGGCTACATTGGAGATGTCAACGCCGAGAAGGAAACCGATTGGATCATTCTATCCATGTGCGGTCTCTGAGCGCATGCTTCTGCCCCTAATATAGACTTAATTCCATCAACAGAGAGCTGAGTGATCGGATTGCTCAATATGCCTCTTGCTATTCTTCTCCTGTATTACTATTAACCAGAATCTCAGTAACCCGCTCTCCGTCGTACGCGGAGAAGTGCGCATAGTTAAGGCAGTACATTCTCTAACTCTGTAGGCGTGCCCGGCCTCTTAAGTGATCATGTCGTCCTTTCTGAAGAATTTTGATACCCTCCCCCGGCCACGACGGACCCGTAGCAGCCGCGCCCCCGCATCGCCGCGGACCCGGCGCAGCGCCAACAGGGCGCCGCCATATCGACGTGGGAACGCTCGCAGGTAAGTCCCCCCCACCCCCACCGGCAGCATGAGAGAGCCGCACGCGGCTAGGAAGCGCTGATCAGCAACGCCTTTCTCTGCCCTCCCCGCACAGCAGGCGACATCTTCGAGCTGCCCGGCGCGTTCCCGCCGTCACCGTCCGCGCCGTGGCCCGTCACCGCTGCCGGCAGAGGTCCCCGCCCGTCGTCTGGCACCAGTTTCAGGAGCTTGTGGTGCAGAAGAGTCGGGAGGAGCAGGCGAGGCGGGAGAGGGAGCGCGAGGTGCGCGAGGTGCGGCGCGTGCGGCGGGAGGAGGCGGCGCGGAGGGAGCTGGAGCGGAGGGAGCTGGAGCGGAGGGAGCTGGACCGGATTGAGCTAGAGTTGGGTGAGCAGGAACGGCGGGAGGCCAGCCGGAGGGAGAGGGAACGCGAGATACAGCAGGCGCAGCGGTAACGGGAAGCTGAGCGGAGGGAGGTGGAGCGTGAGCTGCTGCTGCTGCTGCGCCGAAAGGTAGCGGAACGGGAGGAGAGGGAACGCGAAGAGCAGCGGAAGCGGCGGGTCGAGCGCGAACTACAGCGGAAGCAGGCCGAGCAGAAGGAGACGGAGCACGAGGTACGGGGGAAGGCCGAGCGCGTGGAGAAGGAACACTAGGTGCACAACGGGACGGACGCGATACAGAAGCTGAGGTGGACGGTGGTGACGGGCGCGGGCAGGCCAGGCGCAGCGACAACGCTGGCGGACCGGCGCCAGGCGGTAGCGGGAGGCCAACGGTGCGCCCAGCACGCGGCAGCCACCGCCAAGACCAGCCCCGGCGCCGTCGCCCAGCAACCCGTTTGCCTGGCACCCCGCTGTCTCGCCGCCGCGCACCAGCCATTCTGCGGAGCACAAAGACAGCCGCCTCCCGTCACCGGCGCCCTTGGCAGCCGTGCCTCTCCCGCGCGCTAGCCCGCTCCTGTCGCCCACCAACCCGCTTGCGCCCCGCCGCAGCCTGCCTGAGTCGCCTATCCTGAGCCGCAGCGCGACACCGGCACCGACACATGCTGAGCGCGTGTTCCAGCGGCTGGTTCACGCGCAGGCCGCGCGCGAGCGCCAGCAGAATGAATGAAGGGGTTTCCAGGGTGTCGCGTGGCCTTTGTGACTGGGCGCTGTCTTGGTTTGTAGTCTCTTGGGCCATTGTCTTCGCCGGAGAGTCTCTGTGTAGGATCCTCAGGGAGGAAAATTCGACACTGACACACCTTCCAGACACCGTCTTCAACGCCACGCTCGACCGCTCGCGCCGCATCGCCGCGTCCGAGCTGGCCCCGCCGGCCGAGCCGTTCCGCGTGCACAAGACTTCGCGCACCGTGTCGCTCGCGCGCGGCAACATGTTCGAGCTGACGGAAACGCTGGCGCGCTTCTGGACGCGGGCAGCGTCGGCGGACCGCGACGTGATTGCGTGCCGCGCGCAGCTAACGCACGTGTCGCAGGAGCTGCTGCCGCTGCACGCCGTCATGAACAGGCTCGACGGCAACCTCTCGCTGGCACTGTGGAGCGCGTCGGATTCGTTCAACGAGACGGCTGCCGCCTACGGCCACGTCGCCGCGCTGCTCGACGACGCCTTCCGCCCACCCGCCCTCGCCATGCCGCGCATCTGGATGCAGAACCTGGATGCCACGCGTGCACCCACACCCGGCGCTCAACACGGCGCTGCCGGACGCGTCCGAGGAGAGCCGGCGGCCGTCGGAGAGCGCGCTCGCACGCCCAGCTTGTCACCGCAATGCCCCACCTCGACCCGATCCGCCTCGAGCTCGAGCTCGTCGTGCACGCCATCGAGGCTGCTGCGCGGGCCCGCCGACAAGCCCGCCCGTCCCCTACGGCCTCGACGGCTCCGCCGACCAGCTGCTCGCGCGTACCGCCCCCGTTCGCGCCCGCCGTGCACTGCCGGTTCCTCAGCGACGTGTGGCCAAGATTCCACGCCAACGTCCGCAGGTTTGACAGTGCCGCGTTCGACCGCCAGCTGGCAAAGGGCTCGGTTTTGGACGAGGCGGTGCGGCACATTGTAGACAAAGAAAAGGTGCCTCGCGCGCGGTTTCCCTCTTCATTATCGGCTGCTGGTTAGATTGCACATGGGGCGGCTCGCATGCACCTGAAATAGTATCATTGGTATGTGGTCTTCTTTTTATGTTACTTTTCTTTTTCCAAAACCGAACGGCCCCCGTTTGATCCCTGCCTGGATTCGTTGTAAGAATGAACTATTGTGCAAAATAGAACATCGTTGCGTCGTTACATGAAAAATAGATCTTGAATCCTTTTCGTTCTTTCTTTTCTTCCCCGCCGTTCCAATCAATTATCAATTTCCCCAGTCCCTCTCTCCCGATCCTCGAAAATGTACCGCTGATCACGGCAGCAGCTCTCTGATCCTCTCTCCCTCCGCCGTTCTTGGCCACAAATCGATACCAACTACTCAACTTGCTGCTACTGCTGTCGCCATCCCAGTCCTGCTGTCCAGCTCTCGCCCGCCAGCCATTCGTTGACGATGCGCTACCACCCAGCGTCGTCTATGTAGGAGATATCGGCGAAGTTGCTATTGCCGTAGTCAAGGCCAAGGGCCCCGGAATGGAGAGTACCTTGCATAGCACCGTTCCAGATGTTGCTCTGGTGGCCATGGTGCCGGCCGCTGTAGGCAGAGTTGGTATTGATGTTGAGGTTGGTGGCGGTCGCGCCGATGGTGCAGCCGTTGACGGGCTCGGCAGGGTCGATAATGTTGCTGGTACCGCCGACGCCACCCTTGTGGGCGAGCGGCGACGCTGCGAAGGCGGCGCTGGCGTTGCTCTGGCCACTGCTGCGCCGGGAGGTCGGGTCGGACGGCGGCGAAGAACGCGAGGGGGGTTGAAGGTCCCTGGGGGGAGGCGGCGCGCGAGGACAGGGACGCCAACCTGGGGGGACGAGTCCGAAGACGATGACCACCAGTTCGCGGGCCCAAACTGGCGCGGTGGCTGGCGGCGCTGCTTGTCGTCGGCGTAGTCGCGCTGGTAATGGTGCCAGTGCACCGGGCAGAGGCCGTCGCGCCAGGTCCGGCCCCGGCACCGCCGATTGCCGCGGGTACGCATCACAGCGCAGCGCCGGCGGATTGAGGAGCAAGGAATTGCGGAGGGAGGTGGTGGGAAGATCAGAGATTGGTGCAAAGGTATTAGAGGACGAGCGGTGGACGATCAAGAGCGAGGGAAAGAATTGACTTTTGCCCGATGCGGGAGAAGATTGAGTTGGTGGTCTAACGTCAAGCTGTAAGACGCTACTGGTGAGCTTTTTGTATTGGGGTGGCGGGTGCTGGCTCCCTTGCTTTTGGGCTGAGAACTTGTCAACTTGCCAGCCTGCACCGGCGAGGATGCCCTGCTACAGCATCGTCGTCTCCGTCGTTCGTCCGGTCGGCGGTGATGCATGCTACATGGCGACGGACGGCAGAGCGGGACGCTGCTGGATCGGTGGCAAAGAGAAAGAAGGGCGAAAGGTGCGGTGAGGATTGGTGTTGGTACGCGCAACAACGGTGCTTATTGGGCCTAGTTAGCGGTTAGGAGCATCGCCGTCGTGATACTAGAGGGGATAAATGTCACTTGTTATTCGTTCTTACAGTTTCTTATGTCGCTCCCGCAGCGCGGCGGTAACGGCAGGGCTCCCGACGACTTCCTAATACACGATCTCTTTGTCGTTGCTGCGCGAAACGGGAGAGGCTTGCCAAGCCGACGTTTTTGATGTACTGTCCATGCCCCATAGCTCTCAGCAAGATCAGAGTCAGTCTATGTCAGACTGCCCTGATGAGACAGTCTCAATGCCACGATGCGGGGCGGCGACACTGACGACTCACTGCTCACGCTGCGGATAGGTTGTGCGCCCCACCGCAAAGTACACTATCGTCCACCTCGTGCAGTCGCAGCGGATCGTCCCTGTGGACAGGGACAACATGGGCATTCTGACCCCTGTCCGCATTTTCCTGCTGCTGTGACCCCAAGCTTAGCAGGTCAGCCCCGAGCTTAGAAGGTCGGATAATAAACCGCTTTTACTCCGTAGTTCACTTCAGCATAGCCCCCTTTCTGGGACTGGGAAGAGTTTAAGGTCTGTTGCCGCATCCGCAACGGAATTCTGTAGCGCTTCTCTCTCCAGGAGCCTAATCAGGTAAAAATGTAGACTGTCCGCAGCTCATGTATAGTTCCATTTTGGATCAGTAATACGTGCTGAGAGAATCTGCTCATATACGCATGTGTGCTTGACCCTCCAAACCTTGCCTCCAGTGAGGCGTGCCTTGTACGTTTTCAAGATTTGAGATGCTCTTCTCTCCCATATGGTCGAGCCGCAACACCCGCCGCGCCTCAACCTCGATGGTCCGCGCTCGACACTCAAGACTCGCCGCCTCAACGCTGCTCCCCGACTCGAAGGTCCGGGTCTGGTTTCCGACGCGCTTGTGGGACGAATCTCCTGGGAGGATCCCAATGTCGCAGCAGAAGTCGGAAACTAGATGGTACCGGATAAAGAAGACCTCGATACAAAATTTAACCTCGTGGTAGGAAATCACGAGTGAAATGGTACGGGAGACGCCTAAAAACTAGTCCATAGCAAGTAAAAGGCGTTTGTGCCAGGGGAAACTCGTCTTTTATGAGGGGCTAGAAGGTTGATTCGGTAGAAGCATTCCGGAGCCACAGGATTTCCGATATATGCCGCTGCCGAAGGAGGGAGCAGGATGGAAGGATGAATAGGGAGGGCGGATAGTAGGTAGAAAGGGTTGTTTGTAGGGACTTCTCTACTCCGTGGCTTCGTCTCTATTTATAAACCGGTTTATTTCTTTTGCAAAGCTTAGCACGGCCTGTAGCTGTTTACCAGATATCTTCCACTTCTTTTCTTTTCCTTGTCTGGGATCAGTCTTGTTTGGAGGTTTCCCACCCAGCAAGGCTGACAAGCTGTTCTTCTCAAGTCCACTGTCTTCGTACATCTTTTGTCGGCCTTGTTGTAGCAACCGGCATTCGAGTAGGACGTGGGAGACTGATTCGACTTCTCCACATTCGCACTTATCGTTGTCTATCCGGCCCATCCGCCTACGGTGTTGGTTGAGCCAGCAGTGGCCGGTGCGTAGTTGGGCAAGAAGGCCGGCTTGGTTCCGTGGGAGTTTGTCATATAGGTGGCGAACGTGGGATCCTGGGGGTGCTGTATCGATGTTGCGGAGGTGTTGGCCTTTCTCTGAGTTCTCCCACTGTGCTGCCCATTGTCTATGTGCCCTTTCCTTGGCCACCTGGACTTGGAGATGTGCTAGCGGTTGGTGGTCGTGTTCCCTGAGGCGTGTAGTTGCAGCTTTAGCTAGCTTGTCTACTTCTTCGTTTCCTCGAATCCCGGTGTGGCTAGGGTATCCATTGGAGGGAGAAGGTGATTTGAAGGCTCT
The DNA here is from genome assembly GCA_020912385.1 of Neofusicoccum parvum. Classification (NCBI taxonomy): domain Eukaryota; kingdom Fungi; phylum Ascomycota; class Dothideomycetes; order Botryosphaeriales; family Botryosphaeriaceae; genus Neofusicoccum; species Neofusicoccum parvum. The sequence continues at coordinate 2,073,544 of CP087217.1, read as the reverse complement.
CTTTTAGAGACTGAGCTGTTATTAGGATAGACCTGATTAGGCTTTGTCCTGTCTTTCGCTTGTAGGGGCTGGCCAACGCTTGGAGCGCTGCTCTAGAGTCACTGTAGATTATATAGGCGCTCGGTCCTTGGCTGTTCTTCTCAAGTTGTTGTTCGGCTGCCAGTTCCATGCCGGTATTAATAGCAATGAGTTCTGCAGCTGTGACGCTGTAAAACCTGCTGGAGCCTACTCCTTTCTGAGTCTTCCTATGGACTCTCTGGACTTGATTAAGGATTACTGCTGCTGCTCCTAGTTGACCCTTTACCTTTGACGCGTCCGTGAATACTTTTGTAGTTGTATTTGGCTGCAGAGCATATGCACTAAAGAGGGGAATTCCTAGGACTCAAAAGCTTGCTGAACGCGCTCATCTTGGTCATCTTATTGGGTATGATTCAACCAACATCTTTCGCATTTGGCTACCCAGCCAGGACAAGATCATACGCACCCGGGATGTCAAATTCAATGAAGATCAGTCCTACAATCCAGGGGATCCAGATCTTACACAACTTCTTCAAGAAGAAGCACAAGAACTCATCCAGATACTAAGTATTCCAGAACGCATTAATTTGCCACAACTAGAAGAAGATTCAGATGAGGACACAATCGTTGTACGCATTCCAGATCAGACATCAATTCAACCTACAGACCATGCTCCACAAAGTCAATCAGAGCAATCAAACAAGGATCATCAACATTTACCTACCCCAGCGCCTTCAGAGGCCGCTCGTCAATCCCATGGACCCCAGGAATTAGATTCCACAATCCAGGAGCATTTATCATCACTTCCACCTCTCCTACAAGCTCAATATAATACTCCAACACAACCAGGGGCAGAACAAGGCAACAGAGCTCCACAAGCAGCTCAAATTTCAGGAAGAATCAGTCAAGACAACATCCTTCCTGAGGGGGTGAGCAACCGTAGATCCACAAGATCAACAAGGAGACAAGCATACTCTGCATTACTAGCAGAAACAAATCAAGGATCCAACTCGTCATACTTCAGCGCATTTGCTGCAGCACTCAACATGACAAAGGACCAATCAATCAAGTCAAGACCTCATAGGGATCAACTACCTCCAGAACCAACCACATTCAAGCAAATGCTCAAGCACCCTCACGCTCCAGGCTTCACACAAGCACTCAAATTCGAGCTCCGCACCCACATCAAGATGGGAACATGGAAAACTGTCCAAAGGAGCAAGGCTACACAAGTCAACAAAAAGGTTATTCTACTTACTTGGGTTTTCAAGTATAAATTCGACACTGAAGGATACCTCGTCAAGTACAAGGCTAGGCTATGTGTTAGAGGTGACTTACAAGTCACTGAGCAAGACACTTATGCAGCAACACTAGCAGCAAAAACACTCAGAGCTCTACTAGCACTTATGGCTGCTTTTAATCTTAAATCAAGACAATATAATGCTGTCAACGCATTCGTCAACAGCCAAATTGATGAAGACACATTCTGTGAACTTCTAGAAGGAATTCATCTACTCGAGGAACTTCAAGACCTTCAATCAGGCCTCATACTTCAACTTCTCCGCGCCCTATACGGCCTCAAGCAGTCTCCCGCCCTTTGGCACAATCACCTCTCATCTACTCTCCATGATCTTGGTCTCACGCAAGTTCCAGGAGTTAACTGTCTCTTTACAAACGCACACATGATTCTTTTCTTCTTTGTAGATGATATAGCAGTCATCTTCGCAAAAGAGAATACCTGTCACGTGGAAGAATTCTAGCAACACCTCCTTGATACGTATGAAGTACGTGTTATAGGCAAGCTCCTGCGCCGCAGGAGATAGCCGCCCCTCGGACCTTCTTAACGGATTCAACGACGACCTAATCTTTGAATTTTGCCCTCGCAATCGCGAATTCGACTTTCTCTGCCCTGCAATGTCGGCGGACGACGACGGTGGTGGTGGGTTCGCGACCGTTGGCGCGTCGCGACGCGCTGCGCGTCTCCAACGCGACCGCCCTGACTATCGCGCCCTCCACCGCGGCAAACCAACTACTCAACGCCGGTCTCACGCGTCAATTGCACCTGAGCTGTCAAAGGAAGCAACTTTAGACGATATTATCGACTTGCTGCGCATCGTCATCGAGCAGAATAGAGCGCTTACCGAACAGAATGAGGCCCTAATTGAACAGGGCGCTGGGAATGAGGAGGAGATTAAACGACTGTCTAACGCGCTTGAAATGTCCGAAGAAACGCAGGCCAAGATGGAGGAGCGCATAGGGAAGATAGAAAAGCAGACGGCAGCACTCGTAGAGACGACGCGCAGGAACCTAAGCTCACAGTCACAGATCAACACCACCTACGCCAGCGTACTCCGAGGAGCAGCGCCGCCAATAGCCCCAAGCAATGGCCTACCGCCTGTCCCTACCGCAACAACGCGTGTGACAAACCTACCAGCCCCAATTACACAGCAAATGCCGCCAGCGATCGAAATCGACCTTACCGAGACCAACGTGGACACTACAAAGCCGGGAGAGATTCGTGCCCAGTTCCAGGCAGCACTGGAGGCCCAGGAAACGACAAAGGACATCAGATGCTGTAGACTGACAAGGAACCCGGGCGACTCTGCTAAGGTACGGTTCTTCTTTAGGACCGAACGGGATGAAGAGCTTGTCAGGTCTAACCTTAGTTGGTTGGAAACGACCTTCCGGGGAGCGAGAATCAGAGGCAGACAGTGGTATCCAGTAAAGATAGACAATGTCAATAAAATGACTGTCTTGAATGAGGATCGCACTGGGGTCCGCCCCGACGCTAGCCAGATTATCAGCGTAGAGAATGACGTTGAAGTCGTGCAAACCCGCTGGCTAAGCAAGCCGAGCAACCGCTTATACGGCTCCGCAGTAATCTATCTTTCTAAGAGGAGTGAGGCAGATTCGCTCCTTGCTAAAAGGATGATTGATATTGGCGGAGAGACAGCGTACACCAACGTATTTGAATACCGCCCCCGCCTAAGACGCTGCTTTAAATACCAGAGCTACGACCATTAGCAGTTCCACTGCAGGGGAGAGGAGAGATGCGTTAAGTGCGCAGGCAGCGGCCATAAAGAAGAGAGCTGTTCGTCAGCTATAGAGAAGTATACCGCCTGCAGAGGTCCGCATAGGGCAGACGACAGGGGCTGCCCAGAGTACAGAAAGCTCCTGAACAACATACTCCACCAACGCAATGAATAGACCTCTCAAGACGATCCACGCGAACCTAGGAAAGAGCAGAACAGCACAATATAGTCTCCTAAATAACGAGGACCTTATCGACTTTAGCATCATCTCTATCTCTGAACCAAGCTGCTTCCGTAACGCCGAAGGAAAAACAATAGCAGCACCTATCACCCACCCCTATTGGACCCAATTATTACCAATAAAGTCCCGTCAAGGCCGGTTTCCCTTCCGCTCAATGATGTGGATACGCAAAAGCATCTCAGTCCGTCAGATCTCGATACCCTCGCCCGACATTACAGCTGCAGTAATTACACTGCAAGATAGAACTATTCTTGTAGCATCGGTCTACGTCGCGAAAAAGGAGAGCCTAGCCGATTACGAGCTTACAACTATACTCGAGAAGCTCCAGGCAGTAGTTACGCAGTCGGGGGCTCAGACTAACGGAGTGCTGGAGATCCTGATCTGTAGGGATTTCAATAGGCACGACCAGCTCTGGGGAGGTGATTTAGTACAAGGCTCCGTACGCAGTAGAGAAGCAGCGCCAATAATTGACTTTATAGAGGACCTTCACCTCCAAAGTCTACTTCCCCGAGGCACAACTACCTACGAGTCAGCCAGATATAGCTCTACAATCGACCTTATTCTCGCGTTACTGCGGCTAGCGGAGGACATAAGCGCCTGCCGTCCCTCTAGTACAGTATACGGACCCGATCACCAAGCGATTGAAGCACACTTTCAAATCAACGCACCTGGCCAGGCACCAGAAACTCAATACGCCTTCCGGAGTACAAACTGGGAGGCGGTTAGGGCTGACGTGGGAAGAAGACTAGCCGAGAGGCCCCCTCCGGACTCTAGAGATGTCGAAGGTGCCGCCAACTACCTAACAGGAGTCGTCTCTACGTCACTACAGAACTATGTCCCAAAAGCCAGGCCGTCACCGTACGTTAAGAAGTGGTGGACAGCAGACCTTACCCAGCTGCGGAGGTCATTCACGTACTTCAGAAACCAGGCGCGAGCCGTCCGAAGGTGGGGACAGCGGGATAGCTAGCTAGAGGAACAAGTAAAAGCAGCAGCAAAGAGATTTCATAACACTATAAGACGATAAAAGCGAGCCTGCTGGAAAACCTTTCTAGCAGAGCCAACTAATATCTAGAAAGCAGTAAGATATCTCTCCAGCTTAGAAAAGAACAACTTCGCTCAAATTGCGCGTATACATCACCGAAATAGCTGTGCTGAGTCGGATAAAGCAATCTCAGAAGCTCTCATTAAGAACTTCTTCCTAGAACTTCCGCCAGTACAAGAACGCACATAGAACGAGACGCACCAGGCTCCTAACAACCAGTTTAGCCACGCCCCTCTCTTAATAGATGAAGTCAAAGAGGCAATCCTCCGAGCTAGCCCGTACAAAGCACCTGGAGCAGACGGGATACCAGCAGTAGTCTGGCGTGAACTCTGGCCAGTAATCGACAAGTATATCCACCAATTATTCAACGAGTCGCTGCTATAAGGCTACCTACCTAGCCATTGGCGACTCGCAAAGATTGTTCCTCTACGTAAGGCAGGAAAACCGGACTACGAACTCCCACAAGCATACAGGCCGATCTCGCTGCTGTCAACGCTAGGGAAAGCGCTTGAATCAGTAGTTGCGGAGAGGATATCTACCCTGGTTGAAGAGCACTCTCTATTGCCAAAGAACCATTTCGGGGCCCGGAAACAGCGATCTACGGTACAAGCACTAACGGTCCTCCAGCAGCGCATCTACGACGTATAGCGCGAGGGGAAGGTCCTGTCGCTACTCTCGTTTGACGTTAAGGGCGCCTATAATGGCGTAGCAAAGGAAGTGCTCCTCGAGAGGCTCCGTCAGCGGAGAATCCCCGAGACTCTTGTTAAATGGATTGACGTATTTTGCTCTGGTAGAAGCGCATCAGTAGTAGTTAACGGGAAGACCTCTAAAGTAATCGACCTCCCACAGGCAGGACTACCACAAGGATCTCCCCTCTCACCAATCCTATTCCTCTTCTTTAACGCAAACCTGGTCCAGTTAGTTACGAATAAGAATAAAGGAGCATTTACGTTCGTCGACGACTATAGTGCCTGGGTTACCGGCTACTCGGCCGAAGAGAACGTGGCAAAACTTCAAGACACTATAGTACCCCGGGTAGAGGAATGGGAGGCAACAAGCGGTGTAACATTCGAAGCCGGGAAGACAACGCTTATCCACTTTACAAGAACGCCCCAAAGACTATCGGACCAAGCGGTGACAATAAAGGGGAATGAAGTACACCCAAAGACGGAGGCTAAAATTCTCGGTGTTATCTTTGACCAAGAACTGAAGTTTAGAGCCCACGCAGGCAGGATCGCGAAAAGGGGAACCCAGGCCGCCTTGGCGCTAAGAAGGCTACAGGGCCTACGGCTAAGCAGCGTACGCCAGCTCTTTACAGCAACGGTAGCGCCAACAGTTGACTATGCCTCGCCGGTGTGGGCACCCGCGGCCACATACCTGACGCTTAGATCACTTGAAGCGATTCAAAGGATTGCAGGAAGAGCTATTACGGGGGCCTTTAGGACTATTGCCCTACCAATTCTAGAGGTCGAAGCAGCAATCTTACCTACTAGGATTCGCCTTGAACAACAAATGCTCCGGTTTTGGGTCAACTGTCACACTCTCCCGCAGTCTCAAACCCCGGTGGCTTGCAAACCATCCAAACATGACAGGAACGAGGAGACCCAGGACTGGGTTATATACCTCACGCAGCCGGCAAAGAAGTCCTTCAGACTCTTCAGCTCGGGGCCTGCTCGTCCCATCCGGAAAAAGGAGCAGATCACCCAATGTCATAAATGCCTGGGATATCACGACCCACGGGCGTGTGATCGCGCCGCCAGATGCCACAGATGCGGAGAGGCAGGCCTGCACGACAACTGTACGCGGCCAAGCAAGTGCGCCAACTGCGGGGGACCGCACATAGCCGAATACCTAGGATGCCCGGCACGGCCTAAGAGAAAGGACGGCAAGGTCGTCAAGCCCACTCAGCGACAGCTGAAAGCAATCCGCAAGCTAGGTGCAAAGGAATACGAGGCGGCACACAAAGCCGTGAACCCCCATCAACACAACGGAGACGCCTCGGCTGTAGAAAACACCTCCATCACAAGAGGGGGAAGGAACTCGAACCAGGAGCCCATCCAAACAACGGAAGTAGAACCAAGACGGTTCCAAGAAGGGCCAACGAGAACAGGGGCAGAACCTAGCCTCTCCGAGGACGAAAGAGAAGAAATGGAAACAACACCAACCCCAGTATGGGCATAGGGGCTCGGAGAGTCTACCCACGCACCGACGGCCGGCCCTACCAACAGGGACTAGTAGAAATGACAAGTGAGCAGCAAGGGAGCAGACACAGGGCATGCAGGAGGAACAAGCTCCGCCTCATGCAAACGAACACCCACACAAGTGGGGAAGTTCAAGACGTAGCCCTAAATCTGGCTTGGGAAGCACGAGCAGACATCCTAATCGTACAAGAACCCTGGGCCCAACACAAAAGGGGCAGAAGACTAACCAAGACCCACCCGGGTTTTGACGCCTACGCCCCGCAAGACGACTGGTCTACAACACCGAAAGTACTAACATACGTCAGGAAAGAATAGGACCTTATATCACACCAACTTAGACCCTTCAGCACACCTAACGCCTGCGTGGTGGAGGTGAATAGAGTTACGATTGCAAACCTCTACAGAGGCCCGAGGGAAGAAAATACCTTGGACACACTGGAGGGATAGGAACTGCCAAACAAAGTTGTGGTAGCAGGAGACTTCAACGCGGTACATTGGACGTGGCAACCGGGACACGCCCGGCACTACGGACCAGGACCAAGGATAGCCACGTGGGCGGAGGAAAGGGGACTACAAAACACGAACCCCGAAGCCCCGACCCACGACAAGGGTAACACCATAGACCTGGTCTTTACAGACATACCTGGAGTCGAAACACAAGTTCTGGAGGAACTATACACGGGGTCGGACCACAGCACGATCTGGACGATTATACCGGTGCGATAACAGGCAAAGGAAAAACTGCCAAAACTGACAGTGCACGAAGACAAACTCGCGGACTTTAGACAAGCGGTCAGAAGGGTAACAGGAACTATAACACTAGATACCACAACACCCGAGGGAATCGAGGAAACGGCGGCACAACTAACCAGCGCACTGCAGCTAGCAATGGCCACAGTAGGCAGCACGGTAACAGCAGGGGGAAAAGCAACCACATGGTGGAATAACGAGTACAGAGCCGCCCTAGACCGAAACCGAGAGGCTAGAAGAAGAGGCGTACTAGAGGAAGAGAAGGAAATAAGGAAAGACCTTAGACGCGCCGTCAGGGAAGCAAAGAAGCGGTTCTAGGAAACGCAAATAGCCAACGCTAAGAGTGATCAGGAACTCTATCGCGTCACGGCATGGCATAAGGCGACAGACAGATTCAGAGCACCACCGATAGTGGACGAAGGGAGGGCAGTCTCAGACCCAGCAGATAAGGCTGAGCTCCTAAGGAACAAAATCCTATACCGTTTCTTAACGGAACAGGATATCCAGAACCCATAGGAAACACTAGAGACCGACCTAGAAGAAATACCATGGGACAACACAGTCACGGTGGCGGAAGCGGAAACCCACTACGTCAAGACAAGAAACACCACCCCAGGTACGGATGGAATCACGGTACGCCTGCTACAGGCAGCATGGCCAGAAGTGGGCCACGTGATCGCAGCCCTATATCAGGGCTGCATGGAACACGGATACCACCCGAGGATATTCCGAACTGCAGAGGTCTCCATCATCCCAAAGGTAGGGAGGGACCCAACAAGCGTAAGGGCGTACAGGCCAATCGCCCTTCTCTCCTGCCTCAGCAAGGGACTGGAAAGGCTGATAGCAAGGCGAATGTCACACATCGCGGTACGACAACGCCTACTCAGCCCCCAACACTTCGGGGCGCTCCCGAGAAGGTCAGCCCTCGACCTAGCGGCCTGCGCGGTACACGACATCGAGCAAGCCCTACAGAAAGGGAAAGGAGCGTCTATGCTCATGCTCGACGTCCAAGGAGCCTTCGACGCAGTCCTACCGAATAGACTAGCCAGACGGCTCCGCGAACAAGGATGGCCTATGCAGATAGCCAAATGGGCACACGAATTCGTCACCAAACGAAAGGCAAGGGTACGCATGGAGGGGGTCACGACAACCGAAAAAGACCTCAACTGCGGAGTCCCACAAGGATCACCCGCGTTACCAATTCTATACATGCTATACCTCTCACCACTGCTGAAAAGAGGAGAGCAGGAGAAAAGATTTGCGTACGCGGACGACGTTAGCTTCCTACGGGTAGGTAAGAGCACGGCAGAAACAATAATAGCCCTCACGAAGGACCTGAAGGAAGCACTACAGTAGGGAGAAGAAAACGCAGTAGCCTTCGCGTCAGACAAATACGAGCTGATCCACTTCACTAGAGGATCAACAGTAAGGGCACATAGAATCAAGATTGGGGAGTTGGAAATACACCCGGCCACAAAGCCGGTAAGGTGGCTAGGGGTATTCTTCGACCCCAAGCTAAGCTTTCGGCACCACGTGGAAACATAGAGCGCTAAAGCGAACAAAGTGGCATCTCACCTAAGAAACCTCAACAAGGTAACAAAGGGAATGCCACCAGCAGCAGCAGCGAAAGCGGCAGCGTCATACGTGGTCCCAGTGGCAACATACGGAGCGGAAATCTGGTATAAAGGCCCCGAAGTACCCTCCGACAAGGACAGAAGCAGGATAGTGGTACCAAGACAGGGAAGGCATATCAAGTCAGTCGACAAGGCACTCCGGACCGCAGCCTAGGCCGCCCTACCAGTCTAGAAAACCACCCCGGTCCCGGTACTACACAGGGAATCGGGAATCCCACCAGCAGACGTCATACTACAGCAAACAAGAAGGCGGGCAGCGTTAAGGCTAAAACTACTAGACTAAAACCACCCCCTAGTCGGGAGATCGCTACCAAGCGAGAAAAAGAAGGGTGGACGCCCCCCTAAGAACCCCGACGCGTAACCAGTGGCAACACGACTGCAGATGCTAGCGCAGATAGAGGAGAAATGCGAAAGGCCCGAGCTACTCATGCTAACATACTTAAACAACCCGACAACCACGCTGCAAGGCAAGGAAAAAGGGAAAAAAGAGTTCGAAGAGAATCGGAGAAATGACTCACTAAACACGATACACATCTATTCGGATGGGTCAGTAACGGGACCGAAAACCTCATAGGCCTTCGTAGCCTACAGGGGAGAAGAACAACTACACGCGGAAGGCGGAAGCCTGCCCAAAGCGGAAGTATACGATGCGGAGATCCGAGGGGCAACCGAAGGACTTAGTTAGGCGGAACAGATGAAAGAACGGCTGGCGCCGGAGAAAATCGTCCTCTGTATAGACAACACGTCGGTCATCCGAGGAATCACTAGACACACCCCGAACAGCTCCCAAAGCCAATTCACAAGGCTTAAGGACACGAAACGAAGGCTCGACCCCATCACCGTCGAAACAAGATGGTGCCCAGGCCACATAGGAATAAAAGGGAATGAGGAAGCTGACGTACTCGCCAAGGTATCCGCAGACTTACCAAACACCGAGGCAGACATAGCAACAGTCGCCTGGGCAAGGAGGAGGAACAGGGAAAAGAGGACACGTGACTACGTCACATGGTAGGAGAAGCACGCACCTACCACCTACAAAAACCTAGGACTCGGAGTGGGAAAACGAATACCCGAGCTGACGTTAACAAGACAGACGCTATACAGACTCATAGCTGAAAGGACGGGTCACGGGGACTTCGTAGAGTACCATAGAAGATTCAAGCACGAAGGGAAAGAACTTACCTGTAAGTGCGGCGCCGAGAAAGCGCAATGGCACTTCATCAACTGTCCACAGACGGCGCGATGGACCTACCCAGAGATCGTAACAGACGCAGAGAAAGTCAGGAACCTCCTTAGTCCAAAAGGATGGTTCCTCTTTCAAAGCCTCGTTGAGACAACGGGGGTGTATCGGAGCGGCTAGAAGCCGCAGGCGGGAATATGCCGAACCAAGAAAAACGGCTTTAGCGCAGTCCACGGAGACAGGGAACTAGCGGGTAGGCACGAAGCCAGCCTGCCACAAAGGAAGGGAAAAACAGAAAGAGAAGGATCTTATTTGTCACGCGAAAAGGTGGTTAAAACTCCACCCGTCTATAGGCCCTAAGGGAGGCAGCTTAACTAGCACACACAGTAGATGTTAATACAATCATCATCATCTCCCGCAGTCTCATCCATTCTGGAGGTTGAAAAGAGCTATTAACCCAGCGAATAAAAGATTCGTCTCGCCACTCCAACGGATAATGCTCTTGGCTGGAGAAATAGACACCGAACGGCTAGAGGCAATCCAGCCGTTTGTGAGGATACCCTAGGATAACAGGCCGGTAGTAAAGATCGAGAGCCTGGAGACAGCAAGCCTACAAGCGAGTACGCCCCTAACGTCAGAGGTAGCCATCTTCACCGATGGCTCGCAAAGAAACCAGAGAGTCGGCGTTAGCATCTCCTACGTGGATAGTAAAGGCGTGACTGCTATAGCACACTCGCTCCTAATAGGCAGATCGGACTCAATCGATATCCTACACGCGGAACTACGGGCAATCCAGCAGGCCGTGGCCCTAGTACACGGCACATGGTCCAAAGAAGCCGTCGCCGCGTACCTAGGTATAGCAAGGACGAAACACATCATCTATAGCGATAGCAAGACAGCCCTACGCTCCCTACTCCGACCGTGGCAGAGGCCAAGCCAGGAGGTTATCAAAGATACCCTCAACCTCCTACACCAGATCCAACAGAATAACGGGCCGCCAATTGAGTTCAGATGGGTACCAGCGCACCAGGGAATCGCTGGAAACGAGAGGGCAAACCAACTAGCCCTACGGGCCACAGGGGGTACCCAAGAGCCCCCGCCTAGCACGATGTTACGGTCCCTGGCGCTAGCAAAATGTGAAGCCGTAACTGCGAAGAAGAGAAGGGAATTGTTTAAAGCCGTAAAGGGAGGTGAGGCATCTCGTAAACTCGATCAGGCACTTGCTCAGCTCCATACGAAACGGCTATACAACCAACTCAGCTATAGGGAGGCCTCAGTCATTGCCCAGCTGAGAACGTCTAAAGCGAACCTTAACGAACCGCTATATAAAATCAAGCGAGCGCAGTCAGCAGCGTGTACCTGCGGAGCAGAGAAGGAGACGGTCAAGCATTTCCTCCTCGAGTGCATACGCTGGATAGATATCCGGGTAGAACTACAAAACACCCTTAGAGACAGATTCGGCGACCTTGTATACATGCTAGGAGGCTGGTCAGGAACAAAACTACCGAATGGAAAATACAGGGACGGACCACCAGACAAGTGGCGGGCGAGTACGAGCGCGATTAGAGCAACGGCAGCTTTTACTTTAGCTACCGGAAGGCTTAATACAACCAGGGACTAGGAAACTGCGATGACTACTGTTACGAACCCCAGTCCGACAGAGATGAGGGAAGACGGGAAGCGCAGACCACGGGCGCAAGAACAAACGCCAAGGAAGACATCACGTGCGGTACCACGTGCGGCTCCACAAGGACCCACATTGGATCAGAACAGATCCAACCCTCAAATCCATGAGGGCCATCCAACCCTCATATCCACGAGGGCCATCCAACCCTCATATCCACGAGGGGCATCCAGATTGTCATAGCTTTCCTATAGTATATAAGCACACTCACTTAGCTAGATACTTGACCCTTCGTGGTCAACTCAAAGTAGCAATCTCACTCATTGCTGGTAACGAGTCTTATCACGTGCATTCTCGTCCTCACGTGAATATCCTACTTCTCTCCTCGCTTATCCTTACCCACTCTTGTCCTCAAGGTAAACCCTTCGGTTACCCAACTCCTACCCGACGACTCCGAAGTCGAGTAGCAGAAGGCACTCCGTTACAACTACTCAATTACCCATCTTTCTACCAGCTAGTTGTCACGCTGATACAGGGACTGACAACACCCGGGAATTAGTCTCGATGAGGCCTGGCACGAAGGGTTCAAGCAGCTAACTCCGCCCCTACCTCTCCTTTCACGTTTAACAGTCTTGGCTTTGACGCTTATTTTCTTTTGTTATTCTTTTCTATGTCAATCACGCTCGTTTCAAGAAGGATAGCGACTTCTATTCAGCATGTGGGCCTTGGATGAACCGGGATCCCAATGTAGTTTAGCGTAGATCTAGCGATTTTGTCCCTATGGCCCGCGGAGGCCGACGGGGTGTATGAATACTACTACTACTACTACTACTACGTGTTATAGGCGAACTGGAGTGGTTCCTAGCAATAAGAATCATCCGGGACAGACTACAAAGGAAACTCTGGCTTTGTCAAGACTCTTACATTGACAAGCTGGCCAACAAGTTCAACATCAAAGATGAGAAATATCCACCAAGTCCCCTACCACAAGAAGAGATTCAACCCTCAGATACCCAGGCCACAGACCAGGAAATTCACGCCTATCAACAACGGATCGGTTCAATCAACTTTGCAGCCTCATTTACACGCCCAGACGTTGCCCAAGCCGCTTCAAAACTGGCTGAATATCTTCAAAATCCATCATCAAGGCACCTACAGCTGGCAACCCGTGTCATCCACTACATAGTTGGGACCAAGCACCTTGCAATTGAGTACAACGGATTCTGCACCAATCAACAAAGCATATTCTTAGCCTGTAGTGACGCTTCATTTGCAAACGACCAGCAAACAAGAAAATCTTCTCAAGGATACGTCTTTCAGCTATTTAATGGCCCAGTAGATTGGAAAGCAACCAAGCAAAATACAGTCACTACCTCAAGCACTGAAGCAGAGTTCCTGTCTCTTTCAGACACGGCAAGAGAGCTTCTCTATTGGGAAAGATTATTCCAACAGATACGCTTCAACCCGGATCATCACCTGTTTATTCAGTGTGATAACACGCAAACAATTCGCCTACTAGACGAATCCTCACCAAAACTAGCTACCAGGCTTCGCCATATGGACATCCACCAACACTGGCTACGTCAAGAAATTCAGAACCAACGCATTAGGCTCTAATGGACTCCCTCAGCCGAGATGGTTGCTGACGGCTTAACTAAGCCACTGCCACCTCAAAGGTTCAAGCTCTTTGTTCAACAACTCAATCTTACGAGCATACAGAGCCTTCTTGCGTAGACACTCTACTACGGACTAAATTGCCTCCTAAATTGCCACCACTCTCCTACTATTATTCCAGAAGCAAGTTTTCCTTAAGCACATAAGTTCAAGCTCAACCACAATCCTTTGTTATTAGAACAAGCACCGGACTGCTTATTCTAAAGGGGGTGTGTCAACCGCATTGGCCCGCAATCACGTGTCTCGTAATATCTCTTCTTATCACCACACCACCATCACTCCACCCCTTCCTCGTACGCAGCACAGCCTCTTTTGATTACGCGTCCTCTTTGCCATGAGATATTTATATAGCTCTCAATAGCAGCAATCTAAGAGGACAGCGGTGTCTACTTTCTCGCGCCGTTCAACATTTTCACTGTAACAGATGGGAATAAGCGCACCTTGCTAATAAGCGTGACACAGGCTCGTTCGCGGGAACACTCGCGTCGAACGCCAAAATCGCAAGCTTTTCGCTAGCATATAATGGAGCAAATGATTCGATGTCGGATATGGAAGTTCTAGTGAATGAATCTGAAACACATGGAGATGTTAGGGTATGGGATTCGAATTTCTCGAAACAGAGTTTCTCCAATAACAGTGCTGCTGCATCGGCGTTTTCATCTGATTTCAATATTTCGACCATTACAGCATCTGCGGGTGGTAGAGTGTACGCTGTGGAAGGGAGGAAGCTACTTGAGTGGGAATGGCAGCATGAGAGCCGGTCCTTTACAAGACTTAGGACAGTGGATACGGACATCATTACATAGTACAGAGCTGAGTTATTTCTTTTAGTATAAAGATACCCTTCTTTGAACAGTTTACAATTTGAAAAGCTTATAATAGTAAGAGCAAAGCAAAGATCGCTACCTGTAATAGATCTTATCATCTCACCACCTCTGACTGTTGTTTTCTTCCACGAAAGCGTCTAAGCCGTAAGTAGAGAGGCATATCTTCTCGAGGCCCCAGCGATTTGGCCAGTAGCGAGCCGCGCGGTTAAGTCGATCGAGACGTAGGGCCGTAGGCCAGCATGGGCCAGAGGTGGTTTCGCAGCTTCCATAGCGTCTAAGTCAAAGCCTGCTCCCTCAACGCTGCTGTATCCAGGCGCGAGGTCGGAGTCATCGGATTGGTAATCGAGGAGCAGGGACGGATGGAATGAGGGCTCGTCAGGCTTGTCAGGCTCGTCCGTAGCGAATCTCGCAATTTCCAAGCTTGCCGCGCTATCATCGCCGTCTTCCTTGCCGCCATCCTCGCCATGCTCGTCATTATCCTTGCCATTCTCTTTATTGTCCCCGCCGCGCTTGTCACTGTTATTGGGGCGCCGCTCGCTGCCGTAGGCATCTACATCTCCCTCCTTACTGGCCGTGCTCGTCCAAGCGTGTCTGCGTACGTCGACGGGCGGAGCGCGCGGAAGCGGGGTCTTCTCGGTGTTGGAGGTTAGGTGGCGGCGCGTGGACGGCGGAGGCGTGAGCTGCTACTAGTCGTGCTGGGCTGGGAACAAGTAAGCGTAAGCACAAGCACGAGGGCGGCGCAGCTGGGGAGAACGTGCCGTCCGCACGGCGCTTCGCAGGGCGCTTTGCAGGCGAGACCACCTTCACGCTCGCTATGGCTATGGCGTCCCTCACGTCCTGCGACACCCATTCGCGCTTGAGGCTGACGCCGGTCGGGGCGTTGATCTTGGCTCGGCGGCGGTCGCGCGCGTCGAGCAGCAGCTGGCGGGCCCAGTCCCACTGTACGCCGCTGGATGCGAACCCTTAGAGCAGCCTGAGGAAGTCGTCTGAGAAGACGGTCGCCACGCCAAACGCGTCGATGATAGCGTCGGTGCTGAGCTACCACGGCGACTGTTGCAGCTCGCGCACGCGTGGCACTGTGCGACCAAAGGTGCACTGCGCACGGGCAACGAGGCGGGCTCTAGGCTCCGAGAGACTTGAACGTCGTCTGCAGCTCGGTGAAGTCTTTGAACACCTGGACTCGAATTACTTAAGGATGCTGAGGGCGTCGACGAACGATGACATGGTTGGGGATTGACATGGGAGAGCATGGTAGTGGTGCGGCGCGGAGCGGTCGAGCAAAGTGCTAAGGACGATGAGGGACGGCGACAACGGTGAAGGAAGGCACGGACGTAACAAGTTGATCGCAGGCGGGCGCGGGGCTCCGCACCTATGGTATAGAAGCTCATGGTTCCGCGCAGAAGCTCAGGGCTTCGGGCATAGAAGCTCACCGCCCCGCCACCGCCGCCGCACTAGCGCTCGCGCTCTGTGTCGCGCGGCTGGCCGCCCTGCGCACCGTACACGGGCTGCAAAGCTCGACGCGCTCGCAAAGCATATCCTGCGACCACGTTCTCCACCACACAGCCAACCTGTGCC
This sequence comes from Neofusicoccum parvum, assembly GCA_020912385.1. Taxonomy (NCBI): domain Eukaryota; kingdom Fungi; phylum Ascomycota; class Dothideomycetes; order Botryosphaeriales; family Botryosphaeriaceae; genus Neofusicoccum; species Neofusicoccum parvum. The sequence goes on along the minus strand of CP087217.1, from coordinate 2,057,746 downwards.
ATCGCTCCAATGCACAGACAGACACAGGCCAGAATGAGCAGGGGAGCTGCTGTGGGCGAGTGACGATGCAGCAACGCGGTGACGCGACCTCGAACAACTGCAGCAGAAGCCTTGGGCTCATCCAACAATCCGCCCCTGGCTTCGCTATCTCCATCCTCGCCGTCGCCGCCTCTCACCCACTCGACCCTGGTGTTCCAGTCCGCCGAGCTCGCGCCCGCAGACATGCGCATCTCCACGACGGCTTCCTTGAAGCCGGTCATCCGTGCGTCCAGCTAGCCCGGAGATGTACAGTCAGGGTGGAGTAGAGTGGAAGCGCATCAGCAGTGAGGGCGGCGGAAGAACTCAGCCTAGAAACAGTGGTACTAGGTACTAGGTCGCTCGTGATGCTGTTGTACCCGCCCAGTGCGTCCATAAACAAGCCTGCCTCTGCCCCTTCCTCAATTGTGTACAGGCGCGTCCAAGAGCTGCCGGGACGGTGACGGCGCGGCGACGTCGGAGCGAGCGGATCGGGCGAATGAGCAGCGGAGGAGGGCGCGAGAGAGGGACGCGCTCGGCAGGGCAGGATTGGGTTGCGCATGCAATGGGTGGAGTCGAGGCTGATCGGCAACGAGGTGGGGGGAGGGTGGCCCGGTCGTAGATCAGGTGAAGCAGAGTCAGTGTTAGCGTGGATGTGGAGGGCTGGGACGGTACTCATAGGCTGCGGATACACTGAAGCGGTAGATATGCAAGAAAACAACTTGGTAAGCTTGAAATATCGGCCTTAGTGGCGAGAGACCAAGTGTTACACGTACGCCGCCCTTGCATATCGCCACCAATCTCTTTTCACCTTCACCTCGCCGCTATCTTCTCTTCCCTCCATCTCCGCCTCGCCGCCATTATCTCCTCCACCCATCGACCCATCCACCTCGCCGCCGTCACAACTATCATCCGCCGCCTCAGCCGCCTTCCCGTTGACCCGTTGCCCACCGCCTCGCCCGTGTCCGCACCCCGCATCCCTCCCACCCCATTCGGGCTCGCTTCGCCTCGCTTCGCCTCGCTTCGCCCCGCCTCTCCCGCCTCGCCTCGCCTTGTCTCTCCATTAGCCCAGCCACCGCGCGCCCGCCTCCGTCGTCTCCGCCGGCACCGGTAAAGCGTAAGGATTTCGGCTGCTTCGAACAGATTGGACGAGTCATGTTATGTGAAACGCTCTGTGCCGCACGGGCCACACGATAGCTTGCTTGGCCACCTCCTCCTGCAGCGCAGGAGTTTGCGATCACAACAAACGAAATCATCTGACCACGACGACCACTTCGCCTCAAAGCTGTCAACCACTTGTCCATAATGAACAAGGACACCATGGATGAGGCAGCAGCACATCCGACTACGCAACAGATAGAGACCCTCGCACGGCGGGTTATTGCCGATGGTAATATCGAGAACGCCGCCCGACGCACCCAGGATTTCGTACGGGAAGTCATCCGAGGACTGCTCGATGCTCTTCCAGACCGATCCGAGTCGGTCTCTATGGTGTTTCAGACTATGTTGTCGGACGTACGGCTTTTTTCGACAGCGAGCTCTTCGATTTCTAGCAACGCTCGATCAGGCGCACTCAAAAAGATTGGCGACACCAGAACCGATGGTAAAACAACATTCTATTCGCCTTCTTCACCTCGTACATTTAAGCAACGGTTCTAATATAAATCTGGTGGTCATAGGACGTGTAGACTGCCAACGTGCACAGCCGTTCCCTAGTCCTCCTCAGCCTACAGTAGCCATCGACGCGCAACAGGGCGACCTTACGAGTGTTCCCCGTAAAGATGCGCACACCGCATCCAAACAATCAACGAGCAAAGGGGATCAGTCTGTCTCTCAAAAACAGCGCTCTCCGAACAGCGAGCCTTTTAGCGGTGGGAATTATGAGGCACGCGGATCTCAGCGTAGCCGGTATGCAACTCTCTCGAGCAATTTACGTGGCTCCGAGGCTATCGAGCCGAACACCAGCCAGAAACCTCAAGTGTCTCTCGCCAACAATTCGGACTCGATCATCGCCAGACCAGACATAAACAGCAGAAATGATGCCTCGGACGAGATAAGTGCCCAGCTTTCCGTCAATCCACAAGGTTCCTTGTCTCAAAGTGGAAAAGGTGAATCTAGCGGGTCTCGGAGCAGCGACTCGATTCACACAAAAAACACCGACGCACATGTGATCTTGGAAAACTCTAGCATGTGCCCACAGCATGTTGACGAGATTCGACACGAGAAGCACGACGGGATTATCCGGCTTTACCCTACTGGGAGTCAATACAAAAGTTTCTCCATGCTAGTCAGTTTCGCGCGACTGCTGGGTGCAGACAAGGACGGGATTTGTGTGGTTATTCTACCACAAAGTGGCCAACGCAACTCTCTACCTACACCGGCCGACCGCGTTAAGGTTCAGATGAACCGCTTCGCCGTCGACCCTCAAACTGATGGAACTTTTCAGGTCACTAGAACGGAGCAACCAAGCAAGCTTATCTTAGATAGTGGTGAACCATCTCCTACTGCCTCAACAGATGAGCTGGTCCAGCGCTTCGAGTCGCTTCCAGAAGATCCTAACGGCTTCAAGCTTGTCCGCTACTATGTCGACCTTGATGCCCGGCAAGAAGACCAGCGTCGCACAATTGGCCTTGCTTCCGACTCGCCTATTTTCCCCCTCGACGGAAACCGGCTGACCGAGACCAAGGTGGGCATCCCGGGCATTCATTGGCCATACGCTTATGTATCCGGAAAGGCATTCGGAGCGCCATTCGCGATGCATGTTGAGGATTGCTGCTTGACTTCTGTGAATTGCCTTTACGCAGGAGAGAAGATTTGGTTTGTGCTTAAACCACAGCATGGAAAAATTCTGGAAGGAAAGCTTGCGGCTACAGGCTTGGAAAAAAATTGTTCTCAATTTCTCCGTCATTCCGCTAGATACGTGCCACGGTCTTCCCTCGATGCGTGGGGTATCTCTTACAAGCTTATCCGTCAGATACCGAACCAAGTCGTCATCACGTTCCCTGGTGCGTATCATCAAGGGTTCAGCACTGGCTTCACATATGCTGAGGCCGTGAATTATGCGGACGACAACTGGAGTATCGACGGATATAAATTTTGTAATGAGAAATGTCCTGCTCATTATATTTCAGCACACATGGTGGCACCCCTCCGTGAGGGTGAATTACAACAGGAGCAAAATGAGGAAGACACCGACGACGACGACGAGGAGGAGGAGGAGGAGGAGGAGGAGGAGGGGAAGGACGAGGAAAAAAGGGAAAGAGACGAATTGTCTACTATCAAGACTTCCATCAAGGGGTTGAAAGGCACAAAAAGGAAAGCACAAAATGGCCTTGCGAATGGGAAATTCAAGCGCAGGAAAATCCTGAAGACTTTCAAGACTCATATCGAAGACGGCACACCATCCAACCTTAACCAGGCACTGAAAATCTTCAAGGGCATCGAAAACAGCAACTTGAATGACATGATACAGAACACATTGGTCATGCTCTATTGTAACATTGGAAGTCCTCAAGCAATCTTAAAGTTCGGAAAAGCATGCGCCGCACTCCGGGAGAAAGCTATAACCTCAGACCACAAGGGTACGATCACCGCATACCAGGCATTGCATTCTCTCGACAGGCTTGACAACCGCGGTTTTGCGATGTTGCTTCTCCGCCGTTACTTTCTTGTTCGCCTCGTCGAGTGTCGCAAAAATGCAGGCGTGGCTTATAAGAAGCAACGAAGCGTTCGCAAATGCGCCCAAAGACAGCCACGTTCCGACACGCTGGCGCTAACAGAGCTCATGGCTGAGGTCTATCCTCATCTCTCGGATAAGAATGACAAAACTTACAAGGATAATTATAAGTCTCTCCAGAATAGGATCAGCAGCGGAAACAATTGGTATTGTCTCGTGGAAGAGTTCGGATATGGCATTCTTGGCTTGGTTCCAACTACGGATGGAGTTCCAAACTCATTGTAAGTGTGATATCTCAACACGTCTGTCCTCTACCTAATATTATCTATAGAATCGAAAAGCTAGCCCATGAGCCGTTTAAAGATCTCACAGCTGCCTTAAAGCGGCACCGTGGCAAATTCCTTCTTGAGCTCAGTGAAGCTATCAGCCTTCATATGCTGAGCGTGATTAGCGGGCAAAAGATACACCAGAAATTCCTCTTCGAGGAAGAAGAACGTAACCTCCTGGAGGAGACAGAGGACTCGTCTCGATTGATTGACCTTTGCGGCCTGAAAGAGGCATGAACAGTATCATTTCATTTTGTTCTAGCGTTTCTTCATATATTTAGTCCTGTACGGTGGCGGATAGTGGATAGAGTTCGCGTTCGTTAACGACAGTATATATGCTCAGCAAATTTAGGCCCACAAATTGGTGATATTTGACGTGAGCCGGCCATAGATGCATGATATAGCTGACAAGTAGCATGAAACGGAAGGATTAGGGGCCGCGAGGCATTTAGCGTGTCATGATCACACGATGCGATAAGCGTCGAAGCGATAGTGTTCTAAACTACTTAAAAGAGCGAGAGTCAACAAAAGGAGACGGAAGACCCATACTCTTAGTCGAAGAAGTGGGAAGCTAGATTGACCACTCCTAGGAAATATTAAGAAATAGAGCAGTCCACTCAGGGGTCGCTCCAACTTTCCTGAAATAAGCCACCACCTCATCACAGTTCTCTTCCGTGCCGAATGAAACCCATTGACCCTCCAAATACCCTTCGGTGTCGGCTGGCCTTCTACAATCAGTGGACAAAAGTCTGGGCGAATCGCTTACCGAGGCGATCACCCTCCTACCCCATTAAAGCTCTATTTCCCAACACACGCTTCTAGAGACTTATACTAAGTTAGTAATAGACTAGAATTGAATGAAGAGAAAGCCTATAGTATTAATTTTCTATTAATACTTAGTATGCCAGCCTTCTGCAGCGATTACTGCCTCACACCTCCTCTGCATACCATCTAGAACATTATCAAATAAGTCCTGATCTAGCGCCTCCCACGCTTCTTGTAGTGCCTCTCCTGGCTTTTCCCGTATATATTCTATACTTCCACGTAGCTCACTAAGCTCTAGATATAGTTCTAAGACCTTAGCTTTTAAATGAAACCATAGGTGCTCAATTGGATTGAGATCTGGGCTATAAGGTGGCCAATCAATGACTTTTATACGCTTTGCCTCAAACCAATCCTTTACCTTGTTAGCAGTATGAATAGGTGCATTATCCTGCATAAACCACATGCCTCTACGGTATACAATAGATATATTTTGTTCCAATACTTCAAGGTAGGAGTTAGTAGAGTATCCTCCCCTCTTTGCCTGTAAATCACGTACCATTACGTGTAAAGGTGATCTCCCACGCTTGCCAGAGAAGCCTACCCAGACCATAACAGATATGTCCTTTCCTTTTTGATATGGCTGGATCATGCCTGGGTCCCATTTCTGGCATGGGGTACGAAAAACCCACTCCCTTAATTCGCCTTTCCCACGCTCTGCAGAGCACTCATCTGACCATACCACTTTCGCCCACTGCTGGCCAGTCCAGTTAACATGCTCTAGTGCCCAGGCAAGGCGAATAGCTGCATGTTGAGCTGAAAGTTCTGGCCGGCCAGCAGCGCGCCATTTCTTGATATTATAGACGTCCAAAAGGCGAGAGAGGGTACGGGCGTGACAGGTAACGCCAGTAGCCTCGATTACGTCTTTATACGTGTATTTTGGGCTGGCTCGAACAACGCGAAGAATGTGTCGTTTGTCTATATCTGATAGACATTTCGGCCGGCCGGTTCGGAGTTGGGAGCGTCCGTCGTTATGTAGTTGGGCGCGGGCGAGAGTGTTGCGAATGGAGGATTCAGGCGTAGAAAACAGCCTCGAAATCGTCGCGGTTTTGCTGCCCATTGCCTTGGCTGCAGCCAGCATTCCACGCTGGTAGGGAGAGTATTCATGATTTCGCACATGTTCACCAAATAGCTCTTGCAAAGGAGTGCATTGCGGTGGCATTAGAGTGGTTGTAAGTAGGGAGGTGCGCACGCGCGCGACGCGATTTTACGCGTCTCGCTTAAAATCGCCCAGACTTTTGTCCTAGTACTGTAATTTTCCGATATTCGAAGATACCATTGCTAAGGCGGAAGTCCATGCGGCAAATATCCCCCCGCGGATACAACAAAGTACTTTTGCTGGGATGTGTTCCTGTAGATAATTCCCTACGATCGTCAGGGTTGAGGCCCAGAGGTTCTATAAAATCGGTTGAGTGCGGGTCCACGGGAGTGAGAGGAGTCGGGTCTATAACGTTAGCGACTTTCTATTCCACGTCAGGTAGGTACTTACGTCGAGTACTCATAAAGGATTCATCAAAGGCGATAAAACCTGTCTCCTCGGAGTAAGGAAGCGCTTGAGAAGGATCTAGCCGTTTATTATCAAGGTCCTCTTCGAAGAGGGTGGTGTAACGAGCGGGCCTCTACCTCTCAGGATCAAACACCAGAGAGGGAGAAAACCTGTCGAGGGTTTTCCTTAAGTGGGTACAAGAGGAGGGTGAGAGTAAGTCGAATACGTGACGAGACTGGGAACCGCGTGCGGAGGCCGTGTTACTAATAATAGCTCGATTGTTATGGAAGTTAACCACGAAGGTCAAGATACTAGCTTAAGGAGTGTGGTTTATATACATGTAAGAGAGTGTCTACAATCTATGTGCTTAATAGGCGCATTGCGCTTATCTGCGTGTAGTCTTCTAAGCGAGCTGCTGTGACTGAGCAGGATGGCTCAGTAGGTGGGGTCCGCTCAGATAGCCTTGGCAATCTGAGCAGGTGGGTCTAGTTGAGCGCGAGGTCACGTGGCCTCGGATCTTTATGGCCCCGACTTCTGTTGTCCTGGCGGGGCTGATCCCTATCTTCCTCAACCTACGGAGGCTGCGCCGTAACACTAAGCTTATAGGTACAGATTTCAGCACGATCAGGGCCTGTAACGCAATTGCTTTCTGCCCCGGTCGCGCGTAGGCTGACTAACTGTTTTATTGCTGTCAATATTGACCCCAACCGGCCATATACCTTAGGTTAGGCATGTATGGACTAATTCCAGGTTTACAGAGCAATACTGACGTAGATCGTGTACTACGAGCCCGGAGACCTACTGACTTTTCCTTACCCGCGGGACCTATCGCACTTGCCATTCTCTTCTCTTCACGCCGGGGAGAATCGGTAGGAAAAGACGGCATATGTGGAACGGCGCGAGAAAGTAAGACACCGCTGGTTTTCTTATTGTTGCTACAGAATCTTGCTATATAGGTGTAATGATCGGATTTACGGAAATACGCATAACTAGGGTGAATGACTTGTGCAGGGGTAGGTGTATGGTGTAGTAACAAGGCAAGTAGTAAAACGCATGTGGAACAAGGAGGTAAAACACGTGATTGCGGGCCAATGTGGTTGACAGCATAGGACCCGCCGACGCCCCGTCGTAACGTGGCCGTCTTGACCGCCTAGTTCCTCGGAAACCTTAAGACCAGGCGCATCCTCAGCAACGAGAGCTCAAGGACTCTACAACTCTCCTTTTCCAACTCGTCTACCCTCGTAACAGAAACTACCTACTTAAAGTAGTAAGCCCACGCTCCTCTGATAGCTTGCGCTACTTTCAATCTTGGTGGTTACCATCTAAGCCTGGCTCACCGCACGCTCTAAGAGAGAACCTCTTTAACCTCTTTCAAGAAGACTGAAACTCGTCGTAAGCAGACTCCTCCCCGGCATGAAGGCGTTCCTTTTAATGCCGCAAGTGGTTTGCTAAGATAATTTGTCCAGGAAGAGGAAAGGCGAGCGATACTTACTAGCTCCAATAGGTATTCACAGAGCGTCGCATATATTGAGCGCATAATAGATACACTCTCTACAGCGCAAACAACGAAGACCGGCCCTGCAAACACGACCGTTTAGAACACATAGGAATACAAACGGACACTATAGCTGGTAGCACTGTCTTTACACACGTAGTGCTTGGCCATATTTTGTCTCTCTTCTTGTACCCACCAAGGAAAAAACTCTACACGGCTTTCGGCGCTTTTCGGCGTTTGGATTCTTAGATTCTTGGATAGGAACCTCTAAGGTGTAACGAAAGACATCTTACGCTAAGGCATCGGAAAATCCCACCAACTAAGAACGATCATGAGTTGTTTTATTGGCCATACGCCACTTGATTTTAATGCTACCACGGACATTTTATCACTCCCTCCTACAGTCGCTCCGGATGGCCGAACGTATATCGTTATGACGTCAGGGAGATTGTTTCCTGAGATGGCCTATACGCTGTGCTCAGACTCCTCCGATAACGAGAGAGCGCGTGCGTTGCCAGACTCTTCCGAGGACGATAATATACGAACGCTTCTTCAGAAGGCGTTTGTAGCAGAAATTGTAAGAAAGGCCCGCTTACAAATCAACTCGTTCTTTAAGAGCTGAGATGATGCCGGGGACTACTGTCGCGTCTGGGTGCTCTTCCACCACTGGGTTGATGATAAAGAGTCATTGCAAGGGCCCTGGACATCCGATGACCTACGTTTCAATGGGATTGAATATATAGAGCCGGCATTACCGTTGCGCGACCCTTCCGAATTACGGATTGCATGCGCTTTAAAGGACGATAACAACATTGTTCTTGAAGGGAAAATCGATAAAGAGGCCGTTGTGTGCATCTTTCCGCTTATAAGTAAATATTACCGAGAGGACTTACGTCGAGAAGTCCTGGCCCTTTAAAGGATCTAGGGTGAAGGCCTTTACATACCGAAGCTGAAATATATCCTTGGTTACCAGTATGGATACAAGGCCCCGCGTATCGTCGGCTACGCCCTTGAGAAAGTGTCAGATGGGACAAATCTTGCAAACACCCACGTTCCGGAGCGGTTACGGAGTCAATGGCAGGCTCGACTCAAAAACACAGGCGATAGAATAAAGACTTTAGGCCTTACATAGAGAGGCCGAGGTCCTATGTATATCGTAGTAGGAAGAGACCGGGAACCGTAATTTGACAGACTTTGCTTACTTTAGGATAATTATGGAAATCTAATCCCTTTCGACGATAGTAAGCAGATCCGACACGTTTTATCTGTCCTCTCAGACAGACAAAATCAAGGCGTTCGACGATCGACCCGCATACGTAATCGAGAAAAGTTGCAGCCTATACGAACGTGTCGCCGACGAAGAGGGAAGAGCTTTATAGACCTACCCATGGAACTCCGCGAAATAATATACGGATACCTTCTTGTTATCCCCGAGAATGTGCTCTAGGCATTTGGGAAATTTAAACTCTCAGGACACCCTCCTCTTTCTTGGAATAACGATGGCCTCCTTAGTATCCTTCAGGAGGCTCGCTCTTTCTTCTATAACCACAACCATTTCGCCATCCACATTCATCGTCTACACACTTTCTTGGAAGACGTAAGTAAGGTTTCTGCAAAGCTGAGGCAAATCACGCTCCTCGTGAATGCAGGAGAGGAGCTTCGAATACTTTTTCCATGGAAAAGAGGCATTCGGGATCTTGTACACCTTTGCAACCCTCTTCCGAAAATCCACGTACGTATCTATGGGTATAATGAACACTGGTTCCCTTGGTGGAAGCGGCATGAAGAGCTGGTCGAGCTTCGAAGTATATTGAAGAACCATATAGTCAGCGTAGAGCTCGGCCTGTACGAGGGGCGGATGGCATTCAATAACCAAGAAGACAGAGAGGATACTCTTGAGGAGATGGAAGAGGAAATCCTGGCGTGGTTAAGGTTATAATGTCGACCACTATGCTCAACATCTGCTTAATTATTTTTCTTTAAGTGCAATACTAGGTTTTTCCTTAGCCTTCCTACCTCTGATAATCCAAATTTCTACGAGAGTGTGATTTCCTCGATTTTATTCCAATTAGGTACTGTCAGCCGGCATCAATATGCCAAGTCTTGGTATATCTTGGTGGTTTGACAAAAGGATCTGCCCAAGCCTTTGTACCATCAACTCCCCTTTCTTCGGGGTCCGTTTGCGACTTTAGGGCACGGTTAGTGCGTTCTTTAAGGTAGGTCGGGGACTACGAGCGGAGGTAGCTGATTATCTGCGGGTCTATAAGCTTGATTACCAGTTCACGGTACTTCTCGGTTAGGCTCGGTGTAAGGTTGGGTTGTGTCAACCACATTGGCCCGTAATCACGTGTTTTGTTTGCTTTTGCTTATACACGCGTTCTTTCTTTACTTTTTGCCGCACCATACACCTATCCCCACACACCTCATTTACCCCATTTATGCGTATTTCCGTAAATCCGATTATTACACGTATATAGATAGATAAATTCATTTCTTCCCGATATAGCTCCCTTACGGGTCCATGCGGGGCTGGCTATCTGCAATTATTTTACATGAGGGGGAAAACCTTATTCACCAGGCAAAAACCCCTCCTCTCTGCTCAGGTATGTCTTCCTCTCCTTTTTCCGTTTTTCCTGTTTACCAGTAGTGGCTGCTGTGGCAGCCCTTCATTCAATCGCTAGTATACCCTTTCAGTCTTCGTCCCGGTCCTCCTGGTAGTCCTCCTGGTGGTCCTCCTGATGGTCTTCCTGGTGATCCTCCTGGTGGTCCTCCTGGAGCATTTCCCTGGCTAGGCTGAACTGGTTTAGAAGCCCCGTGCGTAGGAACCATACTGTCGCTGCCTTAATCCCCTTCTTTGTGGAGAGGAGGGAGTGGTAGTCTGTAGTTCCCGCCTCTTGCAGCATCTGTGCCCTTCCCTGCTGGAAGTGGTGGCAGAAGAGAAGGATGTGCTTTGGGGTCTGCCTCTGCCACCCACACGGGCAGGCTGGGCTGGGGTGTCCCGGTACCTTGCGTCTGAAGAGAAAGTCCTCCAGTCCAATATTCTCTGTACGTAGTAGGATGGCGATTGTGCTGAGTGGTTTAGATAGCTCCTTGTGTAGGTCTCTAAGCCTTGGGGTCCAATCCGTGTTCAGGGCTACTGGCTTATTTCTTCTTTCTTGATTGATATGCGTGGTCCATTACACGTATATAGCAGGCCTCAGTAGCAACAATGAGAAAACCAGCGGTGTATTTTTTCTCGCGCCGTTCGACACTTTATTACTCTCGTCGCCATTGAATCCAACACTTTAGCTCAGGCAAACTGTTTGCGGTCAGCGATATAATATTTCTATGGTTGTCTTAACATTTCTTTGTCTTAGGCTAATAATAAAATTTTTCTTTTATGAATATATCGTTTGCGGCACCAGAGATTTCTAGACACTTAACTTCTTTATTAGTGGTTTGTCAATAGAGATGGAATAAAGAAACACTGTTATGTTTAAAGAATAGAATTGAATTCTGCTTTCTCTGCTAAGACAACTTTACTACCGTTTTCTCAACATCGAAAATGCCCGTAACTACGAGATCTATGAGTCGTCTTCTATCTATGGCACAAGCTGTTGAACAACCCTTCAAAACTCCAGAACCTGCTGCTCCGAAGCAGCCCTACCAACTTGATGGAGCTCAATCTTCTACCCAGAGAACACGAAGGGAATCTCTCACACCTCAAGACTCCAGCAACAGAACTCCGCCTCAAGACTCTGGCAACGAAACCCCGCCTCAAAGCTCTGACAAGAAGGAACAGCCTCAGGAGATCACCAAGCCTCACTCGCCAATTCCTGTTCCCAGCAACGAACCCACACCTCAAGACCCCAGCAACGAAACACCGCCTCAAGACTCCAGCAAAACAAACCCGCCCCAAGACCCTAGTGAAAAGAAACAGCTTCAAGCAATCAACAAGCCTTATTCACCAGGTCCTATTCTAAGAAACGTCAAGGAAGCTCTTCGGCCTTGCAATCAGTGCTCTTGTCGTAAAGGGATCTTCGAATATTTGATCGATAACTGTACTACGTGGATCAATAACTGCATTACGTGCGGGCACACTATGGACAGTCACCAACTACGCTACGGACACCCTTGGTACCCTTGGTGCGACAACTATGTTTGCGACCGACCAGAGCTAGTTGCTTCTGTTCTACAATATACACGTCAGTTCGGGGTCATGATCATTCGTGCAACCCCTCAAGTCGGAAAAACCACTCTACTCAAACTCTTAGGCTGTCATATCGCCTATAAAGAATTGGACTTGGAGCCAGTCTTCCTCAGTTGGGAAAAAAGAGAGAAGCGCAATAATCAACCGTATGAGAAATACCTTCAAGAGTATAAGAAATACTGTCAAGAAAAAAATGCCGAAATTCGCCCTCAGAATCCTGAAGCGCGTACGATCTACCTTATCGATGAAGCCCAAGGCTCTTATGAAGAAGATGGCCTTTGGTTAGCCTTGAAGAACCACCGTAATACAAGGTGGTCGCCTTTATTCGTACTTGTCTGCGTCTACGGTGCTACCGGGGTTTCTCACGAACGCGATCCAAACGCTAAATCTCAGGCACAACGAATGCATTCTCTAAACCGCATAGAGCTACGTCCTTCCATGCCTGGAAGCCCATATATGCTCTTCCGGCGAGAGGAAGTAGACCATATAGTTGGGAAATTCGCCAATTTTCACAGATGTAGGTTTCAGAATGAAGTAGTCGAATACCTCTACAATGCTACTGGTGGCCATCCGGGTATGGTTGGGATACTACTGTCGTACGTGGAGCTTCTTGAGAACGGAGTAAGTCTTTTTCCTTTATATTTGAGTGTAGACCTTGCTAAACTTTAACAGAATAATGTTCATATTCCTCGGGTGTTATCACCAGAGTTTTTTCACGAACAAATTACTCAACGCGAAGGTAGTCTTATTGACTATCTTAGTATGTATGGTAGAGGAGTCTGGACACCTTCGTGCGAGGACTATGTGGAAAAATGTCTTCACCAAGCACCTGAGTACGGCCATCTCAAGCTTGTGGATATCAAAAAAGCGCTACGCGAGGTCGCCATACAACCTTATGGACTAAGCCGCCTACAGAAAGACTTTGACGCATTTGCGTTTTGCCATAAACAAGGCTTACTCCACACCGAACAGCTAGAAGACGAAAGTAAAGAAATAAAGTTTACTTTTGCATCCCCACTACATCGACGGGTCGCCTATCGCCGCCTTATTCCTGGTCGGGAACCAGATGCCGAGGTCAAAAACCTAAGTCTCCAGCAGATTTGCACCAATGCCATTGCTCGATTCAGCCCAGGTACCCTCCAGAAACGCCGGCATTCCCAGCATAGTGGGAGCTGGAGCATCCCAGAAGCTGCATTTCAAGATGAGCTGTACGACTGTCTAAACCGTGAGCTCCATTATCTCCCAATTCTATCCGAATATTCCTACACTAAAGACGGCCGAATCGACTTCTACATCTCTGATCGAAAGTGGGGGATCGAAGTGCTGCAGTGCGGAAGCAACACGGGAATTGTCAAGCATACTACTCGATTCACCAGTGGCGGTAATTACCAAAGATGGGAGATTATGGACGACTACATCATTCTCAACTTCTGTCCTAGAGCTGCTCTTCGAGAAGTTAAGATTGAAGGTGGGTTTTCTCTCTCTTAACTTTTTATTCAAGAGGTCTATATTGATAGACAATACTAACTTATTTACTGATTAGATGAGAAAATCAAATCACATCTCTTTCATGTTGTCATAGAACCCGAGGAGTTCGCTGCGGAAATTTATACGCACGACATACAGTTATATAAAAAGTGGTCCTTAAATGAAGGGAGACAAAGGCCTAATACGGACATCTACGACTTTGATGATCCGGCTTCTGATACAGCCAAGTGTGAACCAGCACAGAAGGAGCAAGAGGTAGAGAACCTTAGGCAACGGATACAACATATGAACGAGCGAGATGGAGAGCGAGAGAGGGAGATACAGCATATGAAGGAGCGAGATGGGAAGCGAGAGAGGGAGATGGAAGAGATGAGGCGACAGGAGAGGCTACGGATGGAGCGAGATGGGAAGCGAGAGAGGGAGATGGAAGAGATGAGGCAACAGATGGAAGAGATGAGGCGACAGGAGAGGCTACGGATAGAGCGAGAGGAGGATCAAGAGGAAAAAGCACAAGAGCAGGATAGGCCGGTGCTAGAAAGAGATAGAAAAAGAAAAAGATAGGTATCAGACTTTACTACCTTACTTTCTTAGGCATGTCATTCATCTCAAATCTTCTATTATTCACGGAAACATGGAAACTCCTCTCATTGATACCCAACCCCTCATCGGCACTCACTCGCGGATAACGACTATCCTCGGTTATGCTATACTCTCATTCATATATATAGGTAGACCTACTCAACTGTCCCTCAAGAGACAGGTAGAATCTACTCTCTTTCTAACCTTACAACTCTTCACTCTTAAATCCAACAGTAACTGTCAGCCGGCATCAACATGTCAAGTCTTGGTATATCTTGGTGGTTTGATAAAAGGATCTGCCTAAACCTTTATACCATCAACTCCCCTTTCTTAATCAGCTCCCCTTTTCTTAGCTCTCCTCAGAAGCATCCCTTTCTTAATCATAACACTTGTCATCAATCGAACATGTACTTAAGCAGATAGTTTCTCTTCAATTTAGAAGATTAGCAGTGCTCATTTCAACTCCATTGCACTGTTCAACAGTAACCGATAGTAAACTCCTGCGACGTAGGAGTTTTAGCTCGCCAAGACTATGTCCGAACCGTAATAGGGGAAGGTCATTCCGAGATCCGAAGAGCCTCCTACATAAGGAATGTAGTAGGGGACGAAGTTCGAGAGCTTCTCTGTTCTATGAAAGGACCCGCTGAAAGCACATCCACGATTACCGTAATTTCTATACTACGGTATAGGGATAAGAGTGAAAGTGAGCATGTGGGGGATCTCAAAGGTGCGATTTATGCGATGAAATTCTACGCTCCAAGCAACTGATGTTGAACCTTATACGCTGTGCGGGCTCCTTGTATTCTAAGGATAGGGGCATAGGTCCTCTACCTTCATGGAGTGATCAGACGTGGTCCGTCATCTTGCTATGCTTTAAAAACTGGTCAGCCGTTCACCGGACACACTGAAATCCACTTGAGAGTGGCTCGATCACCTTCGATGTACACAACCTATTTCGGCTAGCACGTCGATCATGTATCTCCAGCCCTTGTTCCGTCCCCCGGTTAGAAATGAGTGATCGAGTTCTGTGCCGATATCGTTCGCTCGTGCAAGTGGATCTGCTGACCACTAGATGGGACGGGGGGTAGAGATCTTCTTTAAGATTTATAGTCGTTGCGAGACGCTGATCAATCTTGAACCGACGCCGCTCCGCCATGACCACTTCTCCATTTTGGCTGCTTGCCCTCTCCTCGGCCGTATCCTTCTTCACAATGATCAACTTCTACTGGGCCTACCGAAATCGTCTGCTTGTCCTTTACATTTCATATGGAATCAGCGCTTGCATTTCCATCGCTCTGGCTGTCTTGAGCGTTTTTTTTTCACCTTCACGCGCTGTACATACCTCGGCCCGCCTATCGGCGCTCTCGTGTGTCTTTTTGTTGGCGCAAATCCACTAATTCAAGTAGCACCATCCGGCTCTCTTAGACTGAGATGACCGCTGACCGAATGTAGGCGGTACACTTGAACTACGCGATGAACCGGGGCTTCCACCTGCAAACTCTCCTCGAGGACCTTTACATGCGACCATTTATCGAGAATTTTCCTCTGCAATTTTGGCAGTATGTGCCTATCTTTGCTTACGTCTCCATTGCAGTGGCACTTAGACAGCTCGTGGGCATATTCATGATTGCGTTCGGCACTCCCGACCCGCATCTCATCGTCAGACCAAGCTTACACCAGACAGATTTTCCTACAAGAGCGGTGGCTTGAGTGAAATGATCTACTTCGAAGCGCTGGTTGAGTACTTGATTTTTGCCCTCATGCTATTCAAATGGACGTTTCCTGTATTAATGTGGAAGGCCCTATCAAATTATTTTGGATGCTTCATCTTCGCAGCGTCCGGGCTTCTTACCTTAGCAATCCTTTTGTCGTTCTACGACGGGACAGAAACACATTCTATATGCCTCTGGGTATGTCACTACTTCCATTTACTGGAGACTTCTACTCACTTCTGCGCAGGCGGGTCTCCCTTTGACCTCTGTCGTTCAGATCTGGCTGTCAGTAGCACACAAGCCTCACAGCTTAATTCAATCGGAGCAGGGTTCTCGTTAGTGTATCTCGATATAGTTCCTTTCAGTCCGAACTAAACTTGAAGGCCTGGCCGATGAGAAATGATGGACGAGGTTCTCAAAGACTGTTCGAACTGCCCCGGCTCCGTTCACCCACGAGCCTTTCTCTAATCTCGGATCTCAACTCATCACGGGATTGGTAACCTCTGCCACAGCGAGCGCAATGTCCCTCTACGATACCCTTATCCCTTTCGTCCTTCATTTCGCATATCTCGTGGTAGGTATGGTCGTTTCTACAATTGGTGGGATACAAAATTTACCCTTTCTCGTAGCCCTGGTCGCAGAAAGCGCATTTCATCGTTGAATTTGGGAATCCTTTTGGTCAGTGGTCGATGAATATGTATTTGTTGGGTAATTTGAACTCTTGTCCTTCGCGATTCCAAATCTTGATCTTTTCGTCGTTGAAAGACGATAGGCAAAGCATGCCATTTTCGTAAGGTGGCTGTTCTTCGCCGCCCTATCGCCAATGGTTCAGAATCGATATGCGCTTTTCCTCCTCGAGTCTGAGGAGAGCACGAGCTGCAATTCCTCTGTACTCTTCCCTTTCACAGAGCCTTACCAAGATCGACGCGCATCGCTCAGGAGGGAAGCGCTCCAAGACAACTCGGATGCCTCTTGCGTTGCACCACATCACGAGCAACGACAACTGGCTATCATCGAGCCCCGCGGCAAGATTTTGAACCAGATCTTTCAGCGCGGTGGGTTCAGAGTCATCCGTTTTGTGTATAGCTTGGTTCATCGCTCTGTCGACTCTTGCATCGATGGAATCCATGTCGCGGGGTGAGTATAACGTGAGCCTCAAATCCGGGGATGGGGCGGTGGTTCGACGGTCAAACAAGATGATGGCAGCTGGTTGCTTATATGTTTAGACTGAGAAGTGTGGAAAATTTCTACTACCCTTAAAGTAAGCTCCAGGTACTATCAACGGACAGGGCGGTGAAAATTATAAATATTTCATCCCTGCACCTAAAACTTCACGCCTCGGCGCACGAACGTACGGAAGACTCGAATTGATTTGGAGGTGCTCAGAATAGCTGCTTCTCAACTGAATATGTGAGGTGCAGTCTTGAATGCTGAATTTTATTACATTGACGGTAGGGCCTTCCCGTGGCGGAGAGAGAGAGAGGGGAGGGGGGGGGGGGGGGGGGGGGGGGGGGCAGAGGTGTCAACCACATTGGCCCGTAATCACGTGTTTTGCTTGCTTTTGCTTATACACGCGTTCTTTCTTTACTTTTTGCCGCACCATACACTTACCCCTACACACCTCATTTACCCCGTTTATGCGTATTTCCGTAAATCCGATTATTACACGTATATAGCAGGCCTCAGTAGCAACAATGAGAAAACCAGCGGTGTATTCTTTCTCGCGCCGTTCGACAGTGTCAGTTTCATGACAGCCAGACGAACCAGATCCCAGAAGCATCCACCTTAGACTCCACGACCAACCTAGGAGATCCAGTGCACCGACTTCCCGTGTTCAATAAGCTGCGATGTCGAATACAGCTTGGTACTATCCATGGGACATATGATGACCACGTCGTCCTCGGAGAGGTGTCGAAGGTGGTAACGGCGTAAATGTTTCTCCAGGTCCTTTCGACTGTAGAACTCCTTTGTTCGCTTCTATACCGAGCTGTGCGCGTCTCCGAGGCAGAGGAAGCACTGGGTCGACCTACAGCGCATAGGGACGGGGCTCGGAACGCCGTCCGGAGATGAAATTTCCGTGTCCGTCACACGGCGGTTCTGGCCCGCGTGCAATGTCCGCTGCATCGAATCGCTTGAAGGCTGGGTATGGCCCGCGAAACCTTCCCTGGTCCTGCAAAGTGCGTAGAGCGCCGTGATCGCGCGTGTTTCTCGGTCTCTCTCTCTACCGGCGGTCGTTTCGGGGAGTGTGAGGAGTACCCGGACCGCTCGGGCCCTCTCGGGAGGTAGAGACTCACGTGATGTATGCCGCGGAGCGTCAACCGGCCGGTCGTTGAGCTGGTTCTGAATGTCGGCAACGGCTTGATTCCTGTTGTATTCGTCCTTGAGTTTCTCGAGGAGTACCTTACTCTGCCGTTGCTTCTCCCTTCTAAGGGCGAGGGTAGCCTCACGCTTGGAGGCTTGGAGGAGACGGAGTGCTGCCGAGGAGGCTTTCGCCCGCTTCGCCAGGACGAGGCCTTGGTCGATTTCGTCCCGTTTCTGGAAAAGCGCGATGACCCTTGGGTGCGTCTCGATGTGGGATGACTGCTCGGCAGTAAGCTTTCACGGCCGCCGGGGATCTATCGAACGCCGCATCCCACACGCTTCTCGTATGACCGACGACTGGGACGCCAGTCCTCGATAGGCGGCCTGCGTGTCTGCGCTGATATACCGTGGGAGGTAGTGCCTCTGGAAGACGTCCGACTTGGAGTGCTGCATAATCAGGTTCCGCAGCGAGTCGCTGATCTCGTCTGATTTGAACGTTCGTCAGCTGCAACTTTCCGTCTGGTTCCGGCTATTGGAATACATCACGATAGAGCCGCGGGGTATGGGTATTGCGCGTACCGCGGCCATCGAACGCTTTCCCGGCGGCGTACCGCAGAACGTACGGATGGCAGATCTTCTTCATGCCGGTGATTTCCCCGAGCTTTCTCAGCCAGGGGCGAACCACGCTGTTAGGCAGGGGCTTGTTCGATATCTCCATGCCGTAGACCGTGTGGTGCGACTTGCGGAAGATGGGAAGGTCGAGCACTTCCTCTTTCCACGGGAGGCGGGCCTCCATCAGTCCGTCGACCACCCTCAGCTTGAACAGTGCCTCTGGCCCATCAAGATCCGGAGCCGCGAAGGCTCGGTCGCTGAACACCAAAGCCAGGAAGTAGGTATGCGGGGAGAGGAAAAGGCACGGATCGTGTCTGATTTCCGGGATGGGAAAGGTGTTGCTAAGTTATTCATGAGTAGGGGTCGTAACACAATGCTCGAGTACCCGATCGTACCTATCTTTCGCACCGAGATATCCCTTGGTGTATTCGTAGATCAGCTCGATCAGCACGAGCGGTCGCCCGCCACCCGTGGAGTCCTGGATGAGAGTGACTTGCACATCGCGGTAGCGGAGGGCTAGGAGCGCTCCGGGTCTGCTCCCCGTGATCCCCGCCAGTAGCATGATGAGTGATAGCTGTGTGCGATGCCTTTCGTGATTGAAAGTCATCTCTATTAAAATCCACTGCGTCCTCAGGACCTCGAAAAGATCCTTGATATGTATCGCGACCTTTTCTCTCTTCTTCGTCTGCAGGCCGAAGTCTTTGACCAGTCTCTGTAAGACCTTGAGTAGCTCTCAGTATATCCCCGTCTATGGCCGCGGAGGCTGATGGACTTACTCCGTGCATCTGCCTGATAATAAGCTTGTCGAGCTTGCCTCCTACCCGACGCTCTCGAACCAGATAAAAGACCTTCTAGTATGTCTCCAGTGTACCTTTCGCCCTTAAGGTTTCTTTGCGAGAGCTCAGCACCCAGAAGAAGAAGTTGTGGAGTCGTTTTATGCTGGCGGTCTCCATGGCCTCCTGTGGATGTAGCTGTCTGGTTCCGCAATACCTGGCCTTGGTGGTCAAGTTAATACTTCCCGGAATCAGAGGCAGAACCTACGTTGACCAGAGCTTCTCTACGTGCTTGAAGAGCGTCTCGCTACTGTTGCTGTAGATACGTTGGGTGAGTGTTGATTCGTTGAACTCCGCCTCAATCCTGTCCAAGTATTCTGCGTTCAGACAGTCGGGGACCGCTGCTTTGGGAGGCGACATGCGCTCCAGTAAGGCGGCCTGTAGAGTTCGTTGGGGTATGGCGGAATGAAAGAATCTCCTTAGTGGTGGTCAGATCTTATGGAGCAGAAGGGTGAGTGATAACAAGACTATGAGCGAGAGGCGACGTAGTGGAGGATGCTGTCTTACATGATAGAAAGGTGGAAGAGAAGAGTTTATATATACGTTTGGTGGCTGTAAAGGCGGAGCATCTATCGATGCACCTTGAGAATCTATGTAAATTAGGCATCTACCAAGGAGCTCTGTCCGGGGTGGCCGACGGACAATGCAATATGTAGTGATGGCTGGTCTTTAGCAAGGATCAGCTGGCTGCGCGGCGGCACCGTATGGAGGGACGTGCGCGTGGGGGTCGCTATCAGCGAATAGACTCTCGCTTAAAGCAGCGAGGAGTTGGTCGACCCAGACGCCGCCAAAAAGAGAGGTCAAGACCTCTGAAAATAGTAGTCTTTTTGCCGTCCACTCATTTTTACTAGTAAGATATAAGAAATTCTTCTTACCACGCCTAATATACGTTTAGTCCTTAGAGGCACAGGCCTGCCGTTGTATTTCAGTGCGGTACTATATATACTATCTGAATTTCCTAATTATTTCATCAACCGTTTGGTGCTCGCAAAAGAAAGCAGCTGGGAGCGTAATAACACCCATCTTTTGGAGCTTTATGATGATAGAGATGCTCATGAGCGAGTCAACTCCAAGGTCCGCGAAGCGCGTGCTGGGCTCTAGGTCGTCCGGACGGATCCCCGTTTCGGCGGCCACGGCGGCGATCACCAAAGCAGCTATATCGGTACCATTTCCTTCGACGGATGGAGCTGTTACAGCAGCGCTAGTGCTCGGTGTGGATTCGTGGCTACTGTTGCTCCGCTCTGGTCTTCTCCTACTTGAGATGCTTGGGGAAGCAGCCTGCATGAGGACGTACCGCAGGATGTCTCGTGGGATCTTTTGCGCCTTAATGCCGGAGCAAACACCGACCACGCTTCCTCCACGGCAGACATACGCGTCGCCTCTCACAAACCCATCGGCCTCAGCCTTGGGCATGTGCACGTACGACGTGTACGTCTCGCCCTCAACCAGGTCCTCGCTGAGCCTGTAGCTTTCGAACCCAATGAGGAGGTATGCATTGTCGTCTTCGCCATCGAGGTTTGCGTTGAGCACGAATCCGGCAGCTTGGATCACGGTGTCCATCCAGTACGGGCTGCTACCAGTGGCAAATGGCCCTGCGCCGGTGGCAGGCGTGAGTTTGGCTGTGGCGACGGCCTCGGTGAGGTCATCGGTCACCGCGACGTTCTCCATTCCTTGGAAGCGCTGGCCGTAGTTGACGAGATTTGAGAACAGACGATACAGTACGCGCTTGCGAAGGAAGTGGCCGCTCTGTCCGGTTGAGGCAGATGCACAGATATACGAAATCCGCTGTGTGATGAAGAACGAGAGTTTGTTCCATTCGATTTGCGATTGTTGTGCTTGGGAGCAGAATCGGACTCTGCAAGTGGCTAGGTCATGGGTATCGGCCCCCGTTCGTGTTGTGAACACGATGCCTGTGGTCCAGTCATTCTTTGAGCACGCTGAAGCGTCCATCACAATCGCTAAGTCATTGTTTCCATCCGAGACGACGAGCGGGTGGGGAAACTCCAGATCCACGATGTACATTGCGGGAATTTTCTGACCATGATGCGTTTTCTGGTAGAGGTGCTTGGCTGCAGCGTATGCCAGCTCCCAGAGCACGCAGCTCGGACAAAAAGGGAACCCGTCAATCAAGTGCCCACGGACAGCTTCGAGTAGCTGCGGCTCGGAGACATGCGCAATGAACCTTGCAGAGACGTCCTGGTTGCTGATAGATTCTTGTTCAACTCTGTGAATAAAGCTCGATAGCTGAACCGGTGTAGGAGAAGGTATCTCACGAGGATTCTCGGCGAATGTTGTCCAGTAGTCCTTGGGATCAAACACATACGAGGGCAGAGAAAGAAACCTCAGCGCTCCGAGGTACTCCTGGTGGATTTTGGGCCATCTAATCGGTAGTCCGAAGTTATACAGAGCAGCCAACGAGCAGGAGACAGTCTTCCAGTCGCTGTCTCTGGGCTTGATTGTGGGCAGGAGGTTACTGACTGAAACATCCAGCGTAGCACCGACCATGCTAAGACAAACCGGACTGGGCCCTATTTCAATCCAGACGGCTTGGTCATTCGCTAGTCCTATGGCTTTGCAGTCTTCTAAGGCTCCGATGAAGTTGACGGCCTCCCGTGCCTGCCGCATGAGATATGCAGCACTAAACACACCACCAGTGTTGACGATCTGTCCGTGTAGCGTAGAGCCGACTGGGATTGATGGTCTTTGGAATTGAACTCCCCGCGCTTTTCTTTCAAAGACTTCAAGCACTGGGTCCAGTTGGGATGAGTGGAACCCAAACGGAATCTTGAGAAGTTGCGCCTTGGCGACGTTGTGTTTCCCCGCTAGCAAAGTCTGCAATTTGTGAATGTCTTCGTTCTTGCCGCTGCACACAGTCGAGATAGGGGAGTTCCTGCAAGCTACCTCACATGAATTGAGGGACTCAGCCGCGATGATACGCTCAGTATCTTCGGATGCCGAGGACACTGCAAGCATGGAATAAGTTCCCCGCAAACACTTCTCCTCTACCGCCATCGCGCGTTGACCGACAAGGTAGAGCACATCGCTGATGGACAAAACTTCGGCAACGTGTAGAGCAGCGTACTCGCCGAGACTGTGGCCAATGACCCAGTCTGGGTGTACACCCCAGCTCTTCCAAAGATTAGCCAGGCCTATTTCCAGCGCAACAATGGCCAGTTGCGTCTGCACCGTGGTCTTTGAAGTCATGTCAACGTCGCTGTTGGTGATGATCTCTAAGAACGAGGGAAAGCCGTGCGTATTGCAAATATCCTGGTAGCTGCGTATCGTATGCCGGAACTGTGCAGATGTTTCGAAGAGCTGCTTTCCCATGCCGGCATACTGCGCACCTTGACCAGTGAAGACGAAGCCGACGGGTACCTTGCTCCCGCCATCAGCCCGTTTCTGCTCAGACCTTTCCGCGAGTTCTGTTTGAAGAAAATTGCTGACGTCCTCGACGGACTCAGCCATGCACGCGGAGCGGAACTGGTGGTGCATTCGGCGCGCCGCGGTGGTGTAGGCGAGGTCACACAGCCTGGTGCCTGGATGGCTGTTGAGATAATCAAGGAGCTGCTGTTGGTTTCCTCGCAGGGACTTCGCGCAGTGGGCTGAGCAAGCGACAACGTGGTGGGTCCGAGGGTCTTTGCCAGCTGGTTGTATCGTTGAAGGAGCCTCTTCCAACACGAAGCACGTGTTCCCACCTGCCGCGTCGAAGTTGTTGACTAACAGTCTTCTCTTTCCATCTCCCGTTGCCGGCGCTCGCAGTTGCATGCGGCGGTCAGCAACACGCACGTTCATGTTGTGCAGTGGCGGAAACGCCGGATTCAGTGGTACTGATGGTAAACCCGGCTGGGGAGGAACTTCGCCATCTCGAAGCACCATCAAGGCCTTGATCAGCCCGGTAATACCGGCAGCCGCTTCGCTGTGACCGACGCATGCCTTGACTGCACCAAGGATAAGAGGGTTTGCTTCGGTTCGACCCTTGGCGAATACTTCGACTACCGATGACATTTCGCACACGTCGCCGGCCTGCGTTCCCGTGCCGTGCATTTCCACATAGCCAACTTCCGTAGGCTTGATGTTAGCCTGTCGAAGGACCTGCCTGTAGAGCCTCTGCTGTGCTCCTGCATGTGGATGCGTGATGGAGCTGGCAAGCGCCGAGTGGTTCCGTGCCGCACCGCCGATGACGGCCATGATGTTGTCCTTGGCCGCCACGGCATCCTCGAGCCGCTTCAGAATGATGACTCCGACTCCCTCGCCTCGGCAATAGCCGTCGGCATCAGCACGAAACGGCTTACAAGCCCCGGTCTCAGACAAGAATCCTCCTCGGCCGACGCCGGCAAGTGGCATGGGCGACGCAATGATGGCGCCGCCGCCTGCTAGAGCCATGTCGGCATCGCGGTTGACCAGCGCCGAGTACGCGAGAGATACGGCTGTGGCGCTGGACGCACATGCGGAATCGACGCTATACGTCGGCCCTTCCCATTTGAAGTGGTGGTGGATGCGTCCGGGCCCAAAGGAGCGCTGTGTGGCAGGAACGTAGTAGATGTCCACTCCTTCTTGATGGTTGATGTCACGCCAGTCATCCGTAGTCTGGCCCAGGAAAGTGGTGATGCGCTGAGCTGGCCCACTCGAGGATCTCTCCTGGCTGTAGCCTGCCATTTCCAAGGCCTCGTAGCTCGCCATCAGCATTAGTCGCTGAGTCGGATCCATCTGCATTGCTTCGCGGGGAGAAATGCTAAAAAACCGGTTGTCGAATGCACCGGGTCTGTCGAGAAAGCATCCGTACGGGACCGACGATGCGTTCTTGCTCAATTTCGTCTTATGGCACCAGAAATTAATGTCAAACCGATCATCGGGGACCTGCATCGTTGTCAGCTCATCAGAATTCGCTGTCACGATTGTCTTGAGCACTCACCGTAGTGTGGAAGTCTTCGGCTCTGAGAAGAGACTCCCAAAAGTCGTGAACATTTTCACTACCAGGGAAACGGCCGGATGCTCCGATAATAGCAACATGGGTCGGCCCACTACGGCAAGTCTTACTCAATGGAACCTCGGGTCTCTCGAGCACTTGTACCTCGATACCGCCATTTTCCAACGCCTTTCGAACGGCTGGAGTGTGGCCCGTCGGACCAACTACGATGAGCCTGACATCTCCCTTTCCGGTAACACTGGAGACTATCTCTTGAATGGAATCATCAAGCCTCATTGGGTGTTTGAAGATATCCCGAAGCATCTCCTGCAGAAGCGTACGAAGTCTGGGGGCCGTGAACGGCTTGCACGTACTGGTAGAGAGTATGACCACTCCTGGTTTGATTGGAACCGCAAGGACTGGAGACGAGCCGAGTATCATTTCCGCATCAGGTTCTGGAAGATGAGTAGCATGGGCAGCTCCGTAAACGCGCAAGCTAACCTTGGGGGCCTCTTCCAGCACGTGCGACCATGCAAACAGTTTGTTCAGTGTCGCTGGCGGCCCAAAAACCGATACCTTCGTCTGCGACTCGACAGCTATGTATGCGTATTGGTGTAATGGAATGCACTGGAGCTGTCAGCTTCGATGATGCAGGATAAATGAACGGTACATTCGGGAATACGGTAATACCTCCGCAAGATGAAATTCTCCCAGAATTCGACCCAGATGCTCTGCGGTGCACCCGGCAATCGAATACCCCCAGCAACCTAATCTTGATTCAATGGATGCGGAACGCCTCCAAAGCCCGAGGAAGAGTCGAAATGCCACAGCTACAATTTCGATCCCGATGTCGACAAGCTCCTGAGTGTCGTTGGCTGCTGCAGCTGCCGCCGCAGGAAGGAGTCCAGCACAGAGCGCTAGCATGTGCGTTGTGCCTCCTGGATATTCCAGAAGTTGTCGATGTTCTTCAAGGAAGCTGATCACGTCAATCGCACGAACAACGTATTCAGCGAAGGCACTCACAGTATAAGCTCACCCAGCCTGGTCACACAAAGAAGGAAATTATGCCCAAGCCCCGTGCGGTCCTCTTTCTCTGCATACTCCTCGGCCATCTCCTCGATACTAGCAGCAGATGTGAAGATGGCTCGCTCAGCCTCGGTGAGATGCACAAGCTCATCTCGAAGAGTATTGTTCGCATCTTGCAGGAATCGCCCGAGCGAGTTCGACCTCTTCGACTGCTCAATGACATGGTCGATTGAGGAGCTGACGTCAGTGGCCTGATCGCCAAACAGCAAAATGGTCTGTCGCGGTTCCATTTCAGAGTTTATGCGCACGACGGATTCCACTGGCCACTCGAAGCTTAACAAGCGGCACCAAGGACGGGTTTTGAATCTGCTAGAACGCAAGGTTCCTCGGCTCATACTCTTACGTAGCAGTCATGAGTAGCGCCAAACACAGGGTGTGTATCTGAGACATAGTGTCTCTGCAGGTCTCGGCCACCAAGGATGCGAGGGTGCCCAGCAGTGTTTCTAGGCATCGAAGAAGTTGGCAACTGGCACATATGCAAGTTTCGAGGCAATTTTTCAAGCAGCTGAATCCTTTAGAAGATACAGTCCCTAGTCAAGATAAACTTTGGAGGATCGAAAGCCAATATTCGTTCCCATTGGGGTAATATCGTCGTTTACATGCATTCTTGCGACACCACTTCGGGACTGAAAAGCGGGCTAGCTCGCGACAGCCTGATTTATGTACCACGTCGTCCAAAACACCGGAATTGGCCCTAACGTTGGTTTAGGCTATCAGAGATAGTAAGTCGTTGTTGATTGACTGAAGAAGCCAGGGATCATGCTCCAATCAGCACTAATCATGGGTGGTACAGATTTATCAGCACTAGCGCGATGCGCTCTGAATCGTCAGTACTGCCATAGAACATGCAACACGAACATTGACAGACGCAGCCTGCAGAAAAGCCAAGGTTGACACTATTGAACCTGACGGTCGGGAGTCTAAAGGAATTCTTGGAATGCGGGTTGCAGGAGGATTGCCACGGCATGAAGACGCAGGATCGCAGACGCGGTCATGATCGTACGAGATGCAAGTTTCCAATAAATTCCTGGGTGCCATGTACTTAGCATCCAGTGCCAAGAGACAGCTTCAGCTATCTCGTGTCGTGGGACCCTAGATTCTTCAAGTAGCAAGTCCTGCGGATCTCCCTTCCGTAACTATTGCCCCTCTACCAGATACCACCTCGCCTTGATTCCCATCACGCAGGTGACTTCACCAAGAAATCACAATGTCACCATTGACTGACCTTGCACTTACCATCGTCGTAGAGGCGAAACGCATTGCCGACTTCCTCGATGAAAACAATCTCCCTCAACCCTCCTTCGGCATCGAAGGGCCACCGAGACTCCCGCTCCCCATCCACGACCTCGAGATCAGAACATCCCAGGGTCGTCTCTATGAATCTTTGCAGAAGCTTTCGGCCCTCACGCTCGGCCCGGCCGAGCACCTTCGCTGGCAAGCAATGGACCAGTTCAACGATAACATGAGCCTGCAAGCCATCCTCCGCTTTGGCATCGCCGACGCCGTCCCCTCAGCCCCCAGTTCCACCACCACCTTCGCTGCAGTCGCTACCATCTGCGGCATTCCGGAGGCGCTCGTCGCCCGTCTCGTCCGCCATGCCGCCATCTATCACGTCTTCCGCGAGCCCGTCCCCCACCACGTTGCACACACTTGTGCCTCCCTCGCGCTCCGCAACGGCGAGCCCGAGCGTGACTGGCACGATATGATCTTCGAAGAGTGGGCGCCGGCGGCCGTGCGCTCGGTCGACGCGATGCAGCAGTATCCTGGGAGTGCGCAGGAGCCGGAGGAGACGGCGTTCGGCATGGCGTTCGGCGGCAAAAGCATCTACAGGTATCTGGACGAGAGGCCGGAGCGGGCGAGAGTATTTGGAAGCGCGATGAAGAGCTTGGGTCAGGGTACGATGCATCGAGTGCAACATCTACTAGAGGGGTACAATTGGGGCGCGTTGGGTGCGGCAACGGTGGTAGATGTAAGTCAGGTTGCTGGTCCTCCCTCCATGTTCTTGACGCTGATTCCTTCAGATTGGAGGGTCGCACGGCCATGCTAGCATTGCGATTGCCAGACAGGCACCGGAGCTCAAGTTTGTTGTGCAAGACCTGCCCAGTACAGCTGAGTACGGTAGGAAAATATTGGACCCGGCGCTGGCTGACCGCATCTCGTTCCTCGCTCATGACATGAATGACGTACAGCCGGTGGTGGGTGCGGACATCTATCTCTTCCGCCATGTCTTTCCGAACTGGTCGAAGAAGTATTGCGTCAAGTTCCTCAAGAACTTAGTGCCTGCGATGACGCCGGGCGCAAAGGTCCTACTAAGCGAGGGCTGTCTGGTCGAGCCTGGGGTATTGCCCTACTGGGAAGAAAAGTATCTCAGGTACGTCGTGCTCGATTTCTTGTAGAGATGCTGCGCTTTACTAACTGTCTCAGGGGTCTCGACCTTTGCATGACCTGCTTGTTCAGCGGCAATGAGAGAACGGAGGAGGAGTGGAGAGAAATCTTCGCATTGGCGGACGAGCGTTTCAAGTTTCTTGGCTGTAAGCACCTGGCAGAAGCCACGGTTTCGTTTCTTTTTGAGGCCATCTGGGATCCGTGAAATGGAGTTGAGATTAGGATTGGAAACGTGTCTCTGGCCGCTTCTGTTGTCTTTACTCCGCCGAATAGCAAAACTTTCGAATGTACCAGAGCCCGGAGTTTATCTACCCTGTTCAGATGAGAATGTAGTCGGCGCGGATCTTACGAAATATTAGTTCGACTAGAAGAATTGCCTCGCCTTGAACATTAACGTTTTTGTATGAGAAGCTCATAGAAAAAATCCGGGAGCTGACCGCCGCGGCTATTGTCTCGGTGGTTGTGCAGAATCAGGTCACATATGGCCACTACAGGCTCGATACACCTGAAAGCTCGCCAACCGGTAACACATCTATCCTTTGCCCTATGTTTAGCGAACAAGATATATAGCCTACTACTGCATCATTGCTTGCCACTGATCCACACCGACCTTCAGTACGTAACACACCATCGCCCGCCAGTCATGGGTCTTCTCTATCGCGGCCGGTCTGTTCTCGAGTGCGATACACTGGTAGTACACGTAAGTGGGTGGTCGATCACGTGCAGTCAGTGGCGCCGGATATGTTTTCCACTTCGGGCGGTCGATATCTGCCCCCGCACTTCGACAATGGTGGGGAAGATCCAGGAAGTTAAATGTGAAACCATTCCATCTCGACGAGCAACACACGTCGTTTACCATGAGTTCTTCATCCCCAACTCCCGAACCAGAGAAATACTCCGTCAAGCCCAATGCGCACTGCCCCAACAGTTCATTCCCCATTCTTGTTTATAGAGGCGTACTGCCTAACCCGATAGACGAGGTCTCGACCTCTGAATTCCTGCAGCGTAATCAGTGGGAGAAAAAGGCAAGCCCAGCACCCTGGCATCCCCACCTCAATGTATCTGACGATGACAGGGGACGTGGGGCGCCATCACAACCAAGCATTTCCACCCAAATACGCATGAGTGTTATGGAATCTTCCAAGGCAGCTCTGAGCTCGTCCTCGGCGAAGGCGGCTTAGACGAGGGCGGTGGAGTGCGTTTCACCGTCGGCGCTGGCGACGTCGTCGTTGTCCCGGCGGGTGTTGCCCACGCATCCATCTCCAGTGGCGGAGGATACAAGTATATTGGCGTTTATCCACGGGTACTGACGCCGGAGTGTAAACTACCTTGTGTTCCTTTCTACGGATTGCTGACTGAAGATTGCTTCTTCCATCTACAGGGCTCGCCGAAGTGGAGAAACGAGTGGGGAAAGAGGGAAGTTGGGGAGGGAGATCCTCTGTTTGATGAGATCAAGGCTGTCCCGGTGCCAGAGTGCGATCCGGTTTGGGGAAGGAACGGACCGTTGCTCAAGATCTGGAAAGGGGTGAGCATGCAGTAGGATCGAGGAACTAGCTAAAGTACGTTCTAAATTGAGCAGTATTTGTAGAAGCTGTGCGGGTATGAAAAGAAGAGTAAATTGAATCATCTCATCATGAATAATCTGGCTTGCTTGCGGGTGACCATGAAGATGATATGCCGTAATTATATATGTGTATGTTTACAAGATCCGAAAGCCTTCCAAGCGGAACAATTCCTTTAAAGCATCAACCGTCTGCTCGCGGAAGACCTTCCGTGCAGCTGAAAGCGGACCGAGTTCATCTCCTGAATCGTTTCTTTCCCACATGCGCTGTCCTGGGTCGTGGAGATACAGATTGGCGCGCCCAGTAGCTTGCGATGTGAGGATGCGCTCGACGGGAAATACACCGAACAGTACAGCATCAATGCCGTCTTGTTTGAGCTGTTGCTTGTGCAGTTTCTTCAGTAGCTGATCTGCGCGCGCGTATATACGCCATTCGGCAACGCTATCGACCTCAATCATCAGAACTCTCTCAAGAGTGCGTGCTGTCTGTTTAGCACCCACTCGCTTCTCATGCATCTTCTGGAGGGCTGGCTTCAGAACCTGAAAGACGTAACTGGCAGCCGCGAGCTCTTGTGGAGCAGAAGGCATAGCTTTGGGGCCCAAAAGGTCGAGGTACTCTGCCCAGAGGCCGCTTCCATCATCGCGGCGCAAGGCTGAGATGACTCTTTCGACATCTGCCACGGAATCCTCTCGTGACCCCTCATCCAGCATGCACCGCATCTCCTTTTCTGCCGCCTCCGTACCAGTCGCAATGGCTATGCTAATGTTGGCTGCGTCGAGGCTGGGGATGCCGCGGGCGGAAAGTTCGAGTGCTATGGTCTTGCGAAACACATTGCCAACGCGCAAACGGCGCTGCTGGATGATATCTGCGTAGCGCTGCGCTTGTCCGCTGGTCCAGAGGCCCGACTTCCTTGATTGGATGGCCATGTAGTAGTATTGCATTCCAGGCAAATCCAGCGTGATACGGATAGGTTTCCCACGGGCGCCAGATGTCTGGAGGCGGTGCTGTATAGTTCCAGCCATATCGGCAATCGCAGAGGAAAGTCGGCATATGCCTTCGACTTCATACAGGGTGGGAGGGGATAGCTCAAGGCGGTCTAAGATTGCTTCAGCGCTTTCACCTGACCAGCACATCCGTGTCAGCAGATCACATGGATTGCTGACTCCGCCACTAGATCCGACCAAGACGTCCATGGACCAAAGACAGAGCCCAGAAATGATCTCGATGCTATCGAAGTTGGGGCCTTCGGCGGCGGTCAGAAGGCCGTCGGTGATTTTGAGGTTTGATGACCTCACACTCCAAAAGTCTGTCGAAAGAAAGGGAGAAGCAGAATTGTCGTTGCCCGGAAACGCAAAGCTTGTTTCGTGGAACGTGGTGACGTTGAAGCGGTCCGGGTCGGCTCTACTGCCGACTTCCTCGACAAATCCAGATGAGCCGATCAACATGGCCGTAGCCCCCTGCCCGTTGCTGTTTCCTGGGTGTAGGAACTGCTGTATCTTTGTGGCTGACTTCATGGCTTTGGAGAACCCTCGTTCTCGATCGAGGTCTTCCTTCTGGGCGGGAATTTCTGAGTGCCACGGGATGTCTTTGGATACGAAGTAGAACCCTTGCACGTCTGTAATCTTTTGGACGGTCTTTAATGAACAGACTGGCGCGTCTGTGATAGTCGATTTCGGCCCAGCATTTGCCACTAGAACCCGCGAGGTCACATGCGGGGTATGGTACAGCGGGCCGGAGCTGGAAAGAACTTCCTTTCTTCTGATATCGTGTTTGGATCCTCCAACGGTCTTTGGTTTTGGTAGTTGAACTTGGAGGCTGATGGTTGCCATGTCTGGCTCTGTTCTTGGGGTTCAATGAGATGATCGAGATGGAAGGATGGAGATTTGAAGTATACAGTGAACAGACGGTGCGATTGTTGTAGGCTCAATGTCAGCCTATATAGGGACCCGGGAAGCTAAATCTGCTCAGCGCACGACCTTTGCTCCCGACCACGAACAGCTTCCAAGCGGTGAGACTGAAACCAGGAGCGCGCCACTCGCTCCATCAGAAGGCCCTTGCTGTTCCTGGGTATTGAAAGCTGAATGTTGGTGAGTATTTTCAGCCATCCATGGACCGCCTGACTCCATCCAGGAGCTCTAGAATCTGTCTCGCCTTAAAATGTTTCCGAGGGCTTGATTGAGGCTGAGTTTTAGACAACGGAAGTAGCCGCAATGCTCACATGACATGCTACGCGAAATATCTGTCTAGAAGGTCTAGCCGATTCCAGCTCGGAGAATAGTACGGCCCTATGCAGCCAAAGGATTCGCTGTGGCGAGAATGGCTTATGAGACCGAATCAGCTCCGGCGAAATTCAAACAGCCATTGTAGCATCTCACTGCTACAATACCTCTCGATATGATGCCCCTTCGATGGAGGTATTTCCATGGCGTTCACTTCAATGAGATTTCATTTTTGGAGCGGGCAGGTACGTGCCCCTTCACTTCCGTCGGTTTGCTAGTGAGACCAAGACGGTATAGTTTGGGTCTAGCGTGACCGGTGGCGCGGGCATTGCCACAACGCGTACCACCTACAAGACATCTCAGTGCAGCATCTGGACCAGAGTTTCTACAGGATTGTGCCTAGTTACGTTTAGCGCGAGGCCACCTTAACTCTTTTCGAGGGTGGCTGGAAGTTTAGCAAATCTAGAGCCTTAAACGGCTGCTCTTGGCAAACGCTGTGGTTGGCTGGCCCTCCCGCTTGGTCCCTAAGCTCAGTCTCGCCGCGCATTTCCTTTCCCGCATATCAGTGAAGGGGCCCAAAGTAGGCTTGTCCCCTCTCAATTTGGACTCAGTGTTTTTTCTTGTCATTTCCTGTGGCCTTAGGGTGCCTCCTGATCCGGAGGGTTCTAGACACGTAGAATGCGGGGAAATCTAAAACTAACCTTTCGGTTTTGTAGCTGATCACTTTATAACTACGGTACAACCTCAAAGCACCACGATTTGCTTCAAGAATCCCGACTGTACATAGCTCGCTGAATTAAATATGTTGAAACGGATCGACCTCGAATGTGGGAAACGCTTCAAGTCAACTATTATACATTGCGTGACTGTATCGACTATTCCCTCAACGTTAGCTCCTGCTAGTAGGTAGGAAACGCATAAGACTGTTAACGATGTGAAGGATTTATACCAGTTGGATAATTAAGTATGACCGTGATGAGTAGTTGAGGACATGGCTAGAAACGCGAAGCATCGAAAGAGTTGGGAAAATATCTGGATCGACTCGATCTGCATTGACCAGGCCAATGTCGCTGAGATGGGACCCCAAGTAACGATAATGGCATCGATGTTTTCTAAAGAAAAACAAGCCTTGATGTCCATATGCGACCTCGGGAACAGCCATCGTAATGATCTTGAACGCGATGCTTTTCTTACGTCAACCATGGTGGTTAAAACCAGCTATCTTTCTAGAAGATAGATCTCTCCGGCCTCTTGTCGAATACAAACGGGTAGAGATCAGCCCATCACTACATGGGGCACCTCACAATTTAACAACCAAAGTAGTCCGCAAGATCAGAAATGCATAATGACGAATTCGCCTTGAGATCTTGCAAGCCCCATTCAAGCGTGTCTCATGTACCGTGAATCCACCATCGGTCTTGAGGCCGTGTAGATACTAAACTAAATCAATAATGGTCGTGTTAATGCAACTATAAATGAATCAAGTAGACCATTCTTGCCTTTTTAGATCACTGGTCATTGTAATATTTAATCCAAGGGTTGAACCCAAGGGCAGTGGGCTCGAAATAGGAGTGGACCAAAAGCGACTTTCTGGAGGTTATTCGACAGTTATGCTGCTATAACGTCAGAGATGTTTACGGCGCGATGTCTTTCATTGCTTAGAAGGGCGTTAAGAGTTGACTAGATGCTATAAGCAGGCTTACCAGTCTACACTCTCGAATTGAGTGTCAATGATCTTGAGCAATCGGGCCGGTCTGCTTTTCAGCAACACGAAAAGCATAATCAACACTGGAGTCGACTTGAATATATCGAGCTGGATTTCTCTTGGAAAGTCTTGGTTTACAGATACGCCGTATAGAATGACAGGACACTAGATTAACTCTAAAGTGAGGGCACGACAGTGTTTCCCTAGTGGTTTCGTCACGTGCACAACTAAGAGTCAGCTAGCTTATCGTAAGGTGCAGCAAGCTGTCGGGAAGAGATCAAGGGAGAGACTTATCATGATTCTGGCTCAGTGAATGAAAATCTGTGCGACCGATCTTGAGTGCTATTACTGATCGGGATGTGTACTCCCTGACATCTGACTTGGACATCCTTCCCGACACGCCTGCTTGTGTTGAAGTCGGGCTTTTTCGGGGGCAAGGGAAACGCGGTGTCGATCATGTTTGGAGCAGGACAGCTGGCAGGATGACGCGAGGGCGGGGGAAAATCATGGGTCGACGGTTGCCTGGTGCACAGACTGTGGCAGCTGGACTCACCAGCCAGCAGGCAGGGCCCAATTTTTGGCTCGTATTCAAGCTTTGCTAAGCCTTGTAGCGCGTGTTGATCAGCGCCATTTATAGCCCGACCGTCCCTAAACGCTCCTTTCATTCGTCTCTCATTCCAGCCAAGCCTTGCTAAGCTTTCACTTGCATGCTAGCGTCGCCTTGGCCTTCAGGACCCACTGGTATCTGTGAGCTCCCTGCAGCGCCTTGCTCCTGGCAAGCCCTTAGCTTTGACACGCCACCGCTGTAGCCAACCCGAGTGCTGAGCTTGTTTTTCTGGCTGTGGGCGCCCGAAACCCCTCCTTTCTCTCCTCCCGTGGAATGCGCCCCGGTTTAAGACCCGTGTTTCCTGGGCCTATCCAAGTCAACACTTTCAAGGCGGTGATAAGCACAGCCAAAGAGACGGCTCTTCCAGCATAGCTGCGATATCCTGTAGATAGCACTAATGGCTAGCTGTCACGGACGCCGTATGACCCTGACTGTACGCCCGCATCAGCCCGCGGTGGAGAAGCCGGCGCAGGGTGAGGCGTCTACAGTCCCCATTCCGCTGTGAGGCATTATTCGTGCGAGCCGGAGATACCGACCCCTTCGGCTCTCCTCGGGAGCTAAAGCGTCCTCCTACATATCGCCGCCCTACGCCCCTCAGCTTCCGCCTCGTCGCTTTCCTTCTCCACCCCCAGCACTCCATCCATTAATCTCTTTCACGATGCACATCACACCCGTCGTGCTCTTGTGCCTGCTCACAGTCGTGAGACCAAGCGAGCAACGGCCATCTCCTCGACCCCTACGAAGCACAGGATGCAGGTGCGCGACAAGCCCGTCGGATGAGAGCCATGTCTTCTGGCTGGAGCCACCTCAAATGGAGACCCCTAGCGATACATGCAGGCGCCTATCAACACAACTCGGGCATTGGCTGGACTGGATCGATGGGCACACAGATCTCCAGGCTGCATGGCAGCTGTACGATGACATCCTCCAGAACCGCCGGACCAGCGCGGAGGCACAACGCAGGCCGCAACTGGACGCACAATACAACGAAGCTGGCGGCGCTTCAGAAGATAACTTAGTTGAGAGAACGCAAGTGCTATGTGCCGTCGAGGGCATGAACGACACTCGCGAGGACATCACGTTCTCTGACTTTCTGGTAGTCAAGATGTTTGGAGGGGCAGTAGTGCTTTTGGTCCTCTTTGAGTCGATCACGACGATATGGTGGTGAGTATTTATGAATTTCTATTGTAGTGGAGCATATGCTAATTCGCTCTGCAGTAGTTTTAGCAAAGGTTGTAGCAAGTTTTTCAGGATGCGAAGAGGCGAAATCAGGCTTGGACGAACAGAAACTTGAGAACTTCCTCTGAGAGCTTTCGTTGACTAGTTCGTGGTTGCTAACCTTTGTAATTTGAACGGGGTTGGACTGGAATTTTGACTGGAGCTTTAGATATTTTGGGATGACCGCTGACATTCTATCATCGGGTGGCGTTTTAAGTGCCTCCACCGATGTCTATGTCATTGTTTCATGTTGTTTTGCCCTCGAAGATCTTCAAATTGGTCATTCTGGTACAACTTTACCTCTCGGAACCACCGCTTTATCCCTTGATACTGCTACCTTCCTTTCCGTAACTCCTCTATGCGGGTCTGCGTCATACTCCTTCAGGGGACTAAGGTCAATGGGATGCGTCGTGCTTAATAGAAGTGTCTGCGTCATTTCACAATCCGATGATGATGGCTTTATCTATTGTAACTCTGAGCACACTTACATCATATTTGAATCTCTGGAGAATTTTCCATGTCAGATTCTTGTGATCATGACCGGGTGTTTGTAAACCAGCTAAACATTCTCAAATCCCATGAGCCGACGGAAAAGCCGCCTTGCAGCCTGTCCACAATACCAACTTCCCGATTCTGTTCGGATATGCTCCTAACACCCTATCATAGAGTTCCTTGGCGCTTGCAGACTCCTGAACGAGCTTGCTGAAGTTCTGAACGTACTCTTTCGAGGCACCAATGTTGAACGCTCCGTCCACACCCCCTGGCCTGTGGTGAGAGCCAATGACAATCGCCGGATTATACGCTTCCAGCTGCTCGAGAGAACGGATCCAACCATCCCGTTTATTTTGAGATGAAGACTCAGTCATCCGCATATGCACGTCGTTGTACACAATGTCTCCAGCCACCGACATGTTCAACGAAGGCACGCGCAGAAACGATGTTGCATCCGTGTCGGAATGCCCCACATTCACAGCCTTAAAAGCATACCCTTCCATTGTGAATTTGCTATCCTTCAAAGGCTTTGCCATAATTTGGAACGACTCCTCGCTGATCTGTCCGGGAAACAGGTCGTGCCAGAATTTACGAAACTCTCGGGACAGCTGCGTGGACATGTGCTCGATCGATTCCTTAGTTGCAACAACTTCGGCACCCGGGAAACGTTTCGTCAGGGATGGGACATTGAACCAATGGTCGCCGTGGCCGTGCGTGATGTAGATGGTGACAAGCTTCTTCGCGCCGAGAGTGTCTTCAATCCAGTCTCCAAGAGCAAAACCTTGATCGGAAGTGAAAAGCGTGTCGACAAGCACAGCTTCAGATCGTCCTGATATCAAGGTCACAACCGTTGGTTGCCAGAATCCGATGGAGCCGTCGGGCAGGAAGTCGCTTGTTGGGATCGCAGGAGCATTGTACAGGTCTGCTCGCAGTTGAGACGCCATGGGTGCCATAGGTAGATTATCTGAAAACTGTGAAAACGTGTTTGTAGGGAGACTAGACAAAGAGAGCTTGAGGGGTTATATACTGAACAGACTGCCGTGATTGCAAAGTGCGGGCACACCACGTAACTCCTTGTCGCCAATGCTCGTTCAGTTGGTCAGTAGTAACACCATTAGTAGCAAATGAATGAATAACAGTTTATAGATTTCTAATCAAAGGAATTCAAATGCTAGGCGATGTGCCCGTAGGTAGCCGACCGAAAAGCCGTCCCTACTCTCCACGTACACAAAGATGCATAGGCGGGGAGGATAGCCTTTTCGCTAGTCTGGCTTACTAAGTGAGATTGCTAATTAACTTCACGATTGATGATATCAACTAAGAACGTCTGATTCAGTGGTACTGACACTCGATCAGGTAGATATTACAACCCTGAGGGTTCAAAACACGCACGGAAAGAAACGCCCGGAGAACTGAAATTCATTACATGGCAATAGACAAAGGTAGAAATTGTATAGAGAAACAAGCTACCATGAGATATGGCTCGTACGAGATTAGTGAACAAATGGGAGAAAGTTCTTGTACGAGATCAGTAAACAGGTATTAGGTAAAGCCTGGCTGCCTTGGCTGTAGATGCTCAACATTGTGCGGGGTTTGCTTTGCAGGAAGGCCTGCATGGTGGGTGAAAATACAGCGTGACGTGCGGCGTGCGGCGAGCGGTGAACATCTTCTGATGGGCGAGGTTATGTCCGGGCGAGATGCATTGGTGCTTAGTGCTGACCCCCATGCCGCATCGCCACCACGTGAGGACAAGCTTGACCGACCATGGGTGCGCTCTTACCTTTGCTATGTGGTTAGCCCAAGAATTAAACCTGGGCTGCGAACAGATTCTCTTGGGAGCACGTTTGGTGTGGCAACGCTATATGCAATTTATGCATGGCCGGTTGAAGTGTTCGTCTGAGCGCAGACACACAGCAAAAGAAATGCCGAATCCATCGGATGATACCCTCAACTTCCCATGAAGCAATGAACGCGCTGCAATGCTTTCTGACCCGATCTCGTATGCACCGCCAACCAACCATCGCCCTCCGTGGTTGCCGTGTTCATTATACACGTCAGAAAGACGACAGCGGTGCGAGTCACTCGGTCGGGTTGTCGTAGCCGACATAGAGACAACCTGCGCGGTGTTGCCCGAGCTACTACTACTCAGAGGGTGGGCGGTAGGCGGTCTACACACCAGAAGCCGGACGGCGATGAAAGCCGCCTAGTTTCGCGAGAGCAAGAGCAGCGGATACAGCAAGCCTGTCCGTGTTCTGCCGGTGTTCTGCTCCACCCGGCACCGTTGGTGAGCCGCATGCACTGCCTGCTGGTGTTCGCGCGCAACGACAGTTGTCCCATCCATTTCTTTGGCGACCGGCAGCGCAACAGTCATGCAAGGTATGGAGCGCGCCTATACGTCTGCCACGCACATCCTGACAAGGACCACACCTGCTTACACAGTGCTGGCTTCCAGAGGCGCTTTGGCGCGAGATGCATTCGTGCACGATAGCTTCCGCGGCCCCTTCGGCAAGCCCCCCAAAGCCCAAAGAGCCCAAAACTTGCTCTGCTGCATGGATTGTTCCCCCCTCCACGGCTGTCACATACTCCCTCCTCAATTGTCGTTGCTGTTCCCGCAGACTTGCGGCAAAGAACTCGGCATGATGGCCCGCTTGGACGGTGACGATGCTCGGCGAGGGTGACACGGCAGAGAGACGCGGGCGGAGCGAGGATGCGGCGGGGCGCGATGGGGGGCAGATGGTAGTCACGAGCGGGTGTCCCGCTGGACGTGCAGGGGCACGATGGGAATTCGGTGATGAGGACAGGTGCTTGTGAGTCGGGAGATGAGCTCGATCAGCGAGCGTCATTTCCGCCAGCAGCCGGCTGACTCATGCAGTGTGCGCCCGTGTGTAGGTAGGGTCCCCGCAACGCCTCCTGCTCCTAGCGGCCAACTTCATCAGCAGCCGTGCCATCTGTGTGGGGTGCAATGTCATGCCCGCTTCGGCCAGGCTAGGCGCATTGAGGCAACGCTGGCCCGTCCCTTATCCGCCCCAGCTTACTACGTAGACTATACTCACATTGTGCTGCAGAGTAGTAAGCAAGTGTGCTCTCTTCGTTCCCGGTCCGGACCCCGATGTCCGAGATACCGAATACGCTCACCAACGAAACGAATTAATTCATCTGGTTTGTTGGTCGGGAGAGCCGTCGATGTTGTAACTGCAGATACTGCCGCATTGTCCATGCTGGAACAACAATTCAGATCACTCAGAGTTGTCGCCCAAATCCAGTTCAA
Organism: Neofusicoccum parvum; assembly: GCA_020912385.1. Lineage (NCBI taxonomy): Eukaryota > Fungi > Ascomycota > Dothideomycetes > Botryosphaeriales > Botryosphaeriaceae > Neofusicoccum > Neofusicoccum parvum. Next base: position 2,018,764 of record CP087217.1, on the reverse strand, counting down.
TTCAAAGTTAAAAAAAATCAAAGCCACCCACCTGCCAATTGACCCAGCCAGCCCGCAGCTTACAACATCTTCAGCACTCCCTGGATTCTGCCTTCACTGGCTCCACCAAAACCGAATGTCTTCCCAGTGCTCCCTGAACCCATACACGCAGGCATTCGCGAGCCCGGTATACTGGGTCGAGCTCTGCATGATTTCCAGAGCACGACTCTTCCCTCCCGTCGCCTCCACGATCCGATTTGAAATCCCCGGCAGCCACAAGATCACATACGTGATTGGATACAGGTTCAGCAGCACCATGCGCCACACGTCCCGGTCGATACTCGCCGTCTGCCTGATCCTCATCCTCGGCGGCGAAACCGGCGGCCGCTCAATCAGCGTCTCCTCGCCGTCCTCGATGACCGGATTCTTCGTCACGGCCGGAACCTTTGGGTTCACCGTGCTGCCCGTCGCCGCTTTTGTGAGCGGAAGGGGGAAATCGCCGTCTTTGTCGCGGTTCTGCGCGTTCTGGTCACCGAGCGGGCAGTTGTTGGGCAGCCGGAAGTTCAGCTCGAATCCATTCACGTCGTCGCCGTAGTCGAAGCTGTACGAGCGGCCGGACGTGTCACGCATTCGGAGGCGCTTATGCATGTAGACGAAGACGTAGACGTAGATGCAGATGGTGAAGAAGATTATGGCGAAGCGCCACCCGTGAGTGAGCGCGTAGCGTAGGTACCTTGGCTTTGGCGAGATCCAACACCAGTTGCCGGACACGGGTTGATATATGTCAAGACCGAGAGCCGTGCAGCCTGATTCAGAGTTGACGATTAGCAGGCAAGTCAGAAGCAGAGAATGAAAGGATGAGCTGGCTGTGGTGTCCAACGACTATGATGCAAGCTTTGCAGGGGGTGTGTCGTCGGCGAAGTTGATGCGCGTTTACATACTTGTGATGAGCGGGACGATCCAGATCGCCATGCAGATCAAAACCTTCTTCACCATCGACGCATACAAGATGTACGACTTAAACTGGATGGTCAGAAATGTCACCACCGCAATCGCCAGAATGGAGAAGTCAACTGCCTGTGGTTTCATCATTATGAACCGCCCAGCCGGTGGAGGTCGGAATGCTCACCTGCACCGAGAACTGGCCCACCCATCCGTTCAGATCACATGCGGGACCAGTCGTCATGTCATTGCGATTGATGATTATGTAGATGCCCGATATCGAGTTGTTTAGTGAGTTGATGAATTCTGCTTCAAGTGAGCCTGATGCTGGCAAGTATGAATTTTGCAGTCCACAGACGCACCGGCAAATGTGAGGTTCAGGATAAGAGCATATCGAAAGGATCGCCGCTGGCCATTTCGCTGACCACCAAATACAGCCCATAGAATAATGATTGCGGTTGAAGCGGCGCAGGAAAGCAGGCTCCCGGTTAGCGTCGGAATCGTTACTGCTGGGTCCCAGCCCATGTTGAGAACGTGCAGAGCTCTCGGTAGCAGTGTTAGGAGATTATTGAGAGGCCTTTGGTGAAGTTATAAAGGCAAAGTGGCTTTTGTGAAGAAGCTTATTCTCCGCGACTGATGAACCCATCGCTGATCTTTGCTGGATTTTGTCCCGTTGCGGTATCCTCCAAAGTCAGCCAGCGCCACGTAACATATTCCCGGGCAATCAATTCTGGCCAGATTTGGCCAATACACAGGCCTTCATTGGTCCAGCAGCCGAAGCGGATACTGCCGGAGTAGAGCCCGGCAATGAGAGGTAGACAGGCAAAGCTTGTTTAGAAACTTTAATCCTGTCTGTGAGACTGGCTTTGAGTTCCTGTCCTAAAACAATATGTGCCGTGAGTTAAATAGCCGGTGTATGAATACGAGAGTCAAAACATGTGCGTTGTCCAAAGAAACTACTTCGTGCCCACACCCTCTTTCCAAATGTGTCGACGGGGTCAGACCTGAGATCATCTCCAATCTCGAACCTCGTCAGCAACACATGCAGCACCCCGCTGTGCATCTGCCCGTCTACCAGCATCTTGCCAGGGGTCTTAATGGAGGCTTTGGTGCTTCGACATTGCTTCGTTCCGTCCGTGTCTCAGCTCTCAGCGGGTATGGGCAGATCATCCGGGGCGTGCATAAACCCGCAAACCAAAATTCTGACAGGTTGCTACGAAGCGTTTGGATCACACTTTATTGCTACTTCTTGCTTCGAATTTTCTAGGCTGTTCCAAAGATTCGGCAAGCACAAAGAGGCGGAGACAATGATGGCGCGGGGTTGCTGAGCCGGATTGCAAGCGCATCGTAATGCAAGGCACCGCGAGGTGCATTCCAGCCATTTCATCCAGAGGAGGTTACCGTCATGATCCGGCCTACTGAGGAACCATCACCCTTGGGTGGACCGGGCCACTGTTTGTCCTCGAACGCACTTTCAGCGCCAATGCTATTGAGGACTCAGAGGAGACGGTACGACAGCAAGGTTAGTGTTAGTTGCTACCAGCTTCTTCATATCGACGTGCTTCGTTCTAAATTTATTCTCTCGATTCTTCAGCCTTTTCGTCTCGGGGGCCGGTCGCTGCCTGAACCTGTTTCGCAGTTCAATTGACGGGAACGAGAACGAGTCCACACAAATCTTGTCGAGCGGTTAGCCTATCGCGATGTTCTCGGATCTGGCCGCGAGCGGCCCGGACCGGGTTTGAGAAGATCAGGCTGTCCAACCGTCCATCAGGCTGTCCATCTCCAGAAAATCAGGCTCTCCATGAAAATCAAGCCGTCGACTGCCGTTCCCGCTGTCGATGAGCAGATCAGGCTGCCCACTGCCGTTCCCGCTGTTGATAAGCAGATCAGGCTGTCAACTGCCGTCAGGCTCTCCACGAGAAAATCAGCCTGCCGATCGCGCGTCTTCGAGCTGCTTGATCATGCCTATCACGTGTGCGACGAGTTATTATCAACGTTATTACAAGCTCTCGCGGCAGCCAGTGCGTCGCAATTAACCCACAGTCCATGCGAAGTGCGCGCTGGCTGGAGAGGAGGGGCACTGGCCGAAGTCTGGCTGCTGTGTAGGTAAGCAGGTGGAGTTGGCGGGCACTGGCCCCGGCTTGACCGCTTTTTGCCCCTATTGCCAAACACCCCTCATCCTGCCTTTCTTAGTAAGTCAATCAGTCTCCATCGTGCTTCTGCTTGCTTAGATAACGGCAAATTGCACACGCGATTAGCTGACGTAACCAATCCTGGAGAAATCACGCGCCCACGATTGGCTCCCCACGGACATCTGGACACTCTCGAGACAACAACCCGACACAGCTTCCTGGCCCACTTGGCAAAGTACAGGCTGCCACTTTTGCTATCAAAGTACTCATTTTCAGCAACGGAAGCGGGCGAAGTCTTCACTCGTGCATCGTCAACGCAAGCCTGCCCATAGTCCGGCCGTGCTTCAGGCTCTGGTGAGCATCTCCCCACCACATCAACCTCCCAGCGCCACCGCCAGCGTTTCGATCTGTCGTTATTACCCGTGCCACATTTTCCTGGATGAGAAATGTCACCGGCAAATTTGGGGCATTCGCATCTCCATTGAGTGCTAGTAAATTAAAAGCTACAATTACAATTTCGATCCCCCTCCACTTGACCACCACGGCTGGTCGGTATGTAGCACTCGCCCCGGTTCCGGCTAAGCATCAGGCTCTGCGGTAATTTAAACGAAGTTGCCCTGTCCGTTGCAGCGAGACAGCGGCGGGGCGCGGCCCGGCTTAGTGCACATGGAGGTGGCGCCCTCAACCCACTTGACTCCGTTGTAGCTCTTCTCGTTGTGGCCGTCCGCATACCACGTTCCGGTCTGAGTGGTCGAGCCGATGCACCCCTTGAAGAGGCGGCCAGAGCGGCGGGTGGTGATGGGCTGCGTGATCATCACACCGCAGTTGCCGTCCTTGACAGTGCCCTTCTGAAGAATCGCGGTCGAGGTGGTCCACGTGCGGCTGTAGTCGACGCCAAGCGAGCCGCCCAGCCTGTCCTTGACAAACTTCAGGTCGACGCCAGCGCTGCCGCCGACGGTGTTGGAGATGCTGTAGCCCGACGAGACGGTGATATCCATGTCGCCCACGGCGCAGGTGACGGGCGACATCTGGACATCCCAGTCCACAAAGGTCTCGGTCTTGTCGGTCACCAGAGAGAAGGTCTGGTCGCACGACGCCTGGCGGGACTCAAGGCCACGCGGGTTGACATCGACATAGTCGTAGTCAGGGATCTCCGAGGCATTGTAGGAAACCCAGTCCGGGTCAAGCTCGGGGGCTCCCAGGGAGATGCCCTGCGCCTTCAGGACCGAGAGGTACTCGCTCTCCTTGATGACACGGTCTGCCGCGCAGTTAGCAATCGGATGCCCAAGAGACCGCAGAAGATGGAGGACTTGCCGACGCCGTCGACGGGGAAGATAAGCTCGTCCGCCTTGAGCTGGTACCCAGGGGTCCACTCAGGCTTGCTGTCAAAAGGAATGGCACCAACGAGCGCGGTGAGAAGGAGAACGGAGAGGCTGAGACGAGACATCGTGGATGGTGGTTGAAAGATTGACCGGTGAGAGAACGGATGAGGTGCTTGCTGGACAGAGAGGAAGTGCAAGCGGTGGCACGCTGAATTATATACCCCATCGCCATTGCGACCCGTGTTCACCTGTGTTCTGTCCGCTGCCTCCAGCATGCCCAACTGACATGCTCTCAGCTGCCAGCGCCGATCAGCGCGTCGTTCGTGCCATCGTCGACATCATGGTCCCTTGCGACGGAGAACATGATCAGCCTCACAATTTCCTGGGCGGCACGCATCGTGCTGCGGAGCCTGACTCTCCACGTCTTGTGGGATGAGCTAGGCGGTATTCTCGTGTTCGGCAGCCTTGGCCCCCGGTTCTGTTCGCCTATCCTGGCAGAACGGTGGAAAGCTAAGCCGGGAGGCTCCGAGCCTTGTAGCCCTACGTCGAGAATGATGTCCAACTCGTCTAGAACCTCTAGATGAGGAAACCGGATAAGAATACGGTGTGGGAGCCTCACAAAAGAACAAGTCCAGGGACTAGTGTCGGTGATATTCAGTGCGGGCGGGCCTGCAGTGCCGTGATACGGGGAAAACGGGGAAATCGCGAAGATCGCCGCACAAGTCACGCGTGCCCCAAACGGGCGTCCGCTGGCGCCCGCCGACGAATAGCGAGACCGGATCGTGCCCGGTGTCCTTGTAGATGCACCCCTGCATATGACCCAGATCCAAGAGACGGCCTCTCGCCCTTCGCAGGCGGCTCAAAGCATCCCCAAACGCTGGTCGTTGGTGCCCGGCCGGCGTGCGGACGCTAGTGTTCTCGAGAGCCGCACGACGTCATGTATCGCCACTCTGTTCACGCCGCCGTTTCGCACGTCCCACAGAGTCGTGTTCATCTCATCTGTGGATGAATACGAGACGTCACGGGAAACTGTTTTCCAACGACATCCTACGTACAGACTCTAGCCATGCCAAGGCTGAATCATCAGTCTGTAAGGCATCCCATTATTCACAACGCGCACGGGCGAGTGACTCCAATTTAGCATCGCCAGACCCTGTCTATATGCTAGCGACGAGAAAGGCAATGACCTTCGGGCTCTCGTGTGCTGAGCCGCACGACGAGTGATCATGTCGGTCAGCGAGAGGAGACTGGACACAGAGCTGAGCAGTCCCGCTTCATGCTGCGTCCTATTTTAACCCGCGCTGTTCCCCCTCTACCGTTGATCAGCCCATCCTCAACAGCAGCTACAGTCTTCTCAATTCTTCCCTCAACAACTTTCCCACCATGCAGTTCTCTGTCGTTGCTCTGCTCTTCATGGCCTCCGGCCTGTAAGTCACGCCTGCTCCAACTCTCGCTGGCCAGCCTGCAGCATCTAATCATGAACTCTGCTACTCAGGGCCTACGCCGACCTCCACAACTCAGCAGCCTGTGTTTCCAACAGGAGGTCATCACCTGTTGGAGGGACCCCCTGGAGTGTCAGCTACAGCTGGCAGACGTCCTACGAGGTCCTCCCCGATGCCACCAAGTGCGCATGTGACTTCTACAAGAACCGCAACACCGGCGATAAGCAGTGGGACCAGTGCCCAGACTGCACTTTTGTAAGTAGCCAACTTTCTCTGCCGGTTGCTTTCGGCTAAACTCTTTGCTACAGGACGGTCTGGCCTGCAACTCTGCTGGCAAGCACATTGGTGGCGATGAGGTAAGTCTTTTTGTTCACGGGACGCCCAACCTGCCCTTTGTACTTACATAGTTCTAGATGACCTATTACTGCGAGAAGAAGTGCGGTGCCGCTGGCGCCGAGGCTGACTAGTCTGCTTGAACGATCTTAAGGGTATCGTGGCGGGGGTTGTACTTCTAAAGACGTTGGGCGTGTGTATTGGGAAGAATACCGATTTGTAACTAAGTTTAATGCTCTGGACCAGAAGTCCAGAGTGAATAAGATATCCGTTGATTCAAGTAAATGCAGGGAGTCATGTTGCCTTTCCAGAAAATATTGGACTTGTGGAACCAGCCGATTGAAGAATGTTCTAGAAACGGGTCACTCCAAAACCACTTTCCTTCGCGAGAGCCTGCCTTCCAATGTCTTTGATCTGAGTGTGTCCTGCCAAAGCCATTGTTCGATTTAGTTCCCTCTCCAGTATGTTGCAGACCCTCTCTACCCCACGCTGACCATCGAAACCGAGACCCCATAGAGCTGCACGGCCAACGAGTACAAAGTCTGCCCCCAGGCCCAAAGCCTTGAAGATGTCGCTACCACGCGTAATGCCTCCATCGAGAATGACCGGGATTCTACCTGCAACTGCTTCTACGATATCTGGCAGCGCCTCGATAGTAGAAGTGACACAGTCAAGCTGTCGGCCGCCGTGGTTCGACACTATGATAGCATCTACACCGTGCTCGATAGCAAGCAGTGCATCCTCGGGGGTCATGATGCCTTTTACGATGATTTTGAGAGACGTGTTGGAGCGCAGAAAGGGGAGAGTCTCGCTCCAAGTCAATGCGGCACTGAGCACGGAGCCAGCCTCGGCGGATGCGAGAAGGTTCTCTGCTTGCTGAGCTGTACGAGCATCCAGCAGCAGACGATTGACCGTTTGTTTTGCTGGTTTCGAAGTATCCAGCGATGGGTGGAGTCCCTCCAACGCTCTGCGTTCATTGACCCTATTGCCGAGAATGGGCGTGTCGACGGTAAGAACCAGAGCTTCACATCCGGAAGCTACACGGGACAGAAAATCAGCTAGATACTTTTCCTCACTCGCGGGGAAGCTCACAACCAGCACGCTTGATCAAGTCCAAGGCTTTGCTCGAATCCTTGGTGATGTATAGCTGAGCCCAGAGTGGTGGTGGATTCCTCGCCACATTGGATCTCGCCTGCACCACTTCTTCCAAACTGACCGAGGACCCCGAAGACAGTGTCGTGTTCAAGCCCAAGTTCACGGCCGCGCGGGCCACGTCGATCTCCCCATTGCCTCCGGCCAGCTTCTGCCTCGCTGTCGGTGCAATACCAAAAGGAACAGGATATCTAGTACCAAATAACGTTGTACTTGTGTCGATGTTGGTTACATCCCTCAATACCCGGGGACGTATAAAGAGGCTAGACACGAGGTCGGTAAGTAAGGAACATGTGCCCGAAAAGGCAGCAGCTTACCGATCGAAGGCTTCCTCATTTCTCCGCAACGTCTTCTCTTCATCTGCTCCCGAAGCGAAGTAATCCCACGCTGCCTTTTCAATTTTCCGCGCTGCAACTGCCTTCACTTCTGCGACAGTAATCGGATCGCCGAGTTCCCTTAGCTCGCTGTCGTTTGCCATCTCTTCACCCAGAACACTAATCGTAGCGGTATTTTCCAGCACTAGTTCACATACATACCAGACAATATATATGAATGAGTGCTCAAGTATGGCGTGCGCATCGCGTGCTCGATAGTTTTAACCAATCGCCGTGTTTGCTTGTTGCGTGCTCCTCCCCACTAGCATCGTGCAGTGCAGCATTCGGCGATAAGAGAAAAAATACCGATCTTATAACTACAGATATAGTCAACTGTCAGACAATATAAAGCCTATTAGCACGCACTGGTAACAGTGCGGCGTCGTACTTTTGCCAGTTCGACATCAACACAGCGACCGAGAGGATGGGAGAATAGCGTTATGGTCTAATACAATTAGGGAGGGTGTGGGATGGGCGAGCGAAATCTTCCGCAGTTTGGAATAGCGAGGTTCAGGGCTGCTGGGTGAGATAGTTAAGGAGCTTTTTTTACTAAGCAACATCCCTTCACGCTCACTAAATTGGTCTGACAGGCAACCATCCAGCTCGATGTGTAAGCTCCTCTACCAGTTTTCCTCCACGAAGCCAAACATGGCGTCGATTCCAGGATCATAGGCACCAAAGATTTCCATCATATTGGTTCCAGTTGATAGGTCGGTGGCCATGTAATAATTTTCGTACACGCCAGAATCGAGCCGCGTTCCGGATATGTCTGACGCTCCCTATGAAATGCGTATTCGATTAGACAATGGTGGAGATACAATTAGAGGGATACGCACGGAGGGCATCACACTCTCTACACCTGCCGTATTTACGTCGGCCGAGATTTCACTTGAGCTCGACTGCCGGCGTGGTTGGTCGGACAGCCCTGCGTTTTTCTGGGTGTTCTGGACATATTCTCTAGCAATATGAGCAAACCCTGCGGCGAGCGACCCAGGTAGGTTGCCGTCGCTTTTATACTCGATCCGACTGAAGTACCCGCCGCCTACATCAAGAACAGCAAGATTTGTCGAAGTTTCAGCATGGTTTGGATTGTGGATTACTAGATCGAAGAGCACGAACAAAGCTCCCAGAGGCACGGCCGCCAGTACCCTGGCGTGGCCATTAGCTCCGACATCCCATCCAAGACGGACTTCACGAACGTACCAGATCGGGGTGTGCGGCTCAACCTCGATGAATCTCGTTAGCTCCAGTATTGACCGCGCTGATTTGATCAGAGCTAGCATGCTTGCTTCTCGCTGCACGTTTCCGGACTTGGGAGACAAGCAACCCGTTTCTTGGCCCTCGATCTCCAGCTGCAGAGCCGCGCGATGTAGCGTCAGGGCGGTGTTGTAGTAAAGATAGTTCACCATGATGTAAATCATGATCATTTGGGATCCCGGTAGCGCGTGCGGTTGGAGCGCTTCACCCGGCTTCAGATTCGATGGTATGGTGCTTTTCCACGCCTCCAGCTCACCCAAGAGCTGCTGCACGGCGGCGCGGTAGTATTCAAGCGATCTCCCAGCTGCACTAACAGAGTACAGCGTCGCATGCAATCGAGCAAGGAGCCTCGTATGTTTGACAAAAGTAAGTAGCCAATCAAAATTGCCGAATGCTGGCTCGGGAAGAGGCGCTATTGTGCAGCTGATGTCCGAGTCGTTGAGCACCTGCATGCCATGTTAGAGGCGGTCAGGTGGCTCGGCCGGCAACGTGGGTCACGCAGGACCTACAGAGCTTTTGCCTGTATTGAAACTTATCATCTTCTCTAGGCAATACAGAACCCAGAAAGTGCGGCTGCGGGCGTCGTTTGGAGAGGTTGTGGCCTTGTTGTAACCGAATGCCTGAGCCCTCTTTGCGCCTTCGAGGATCAGGACGGTTCCTATCTGCATGCAAGAGACACTGGATGCGTAGATTGCCTGTAGACATCAGAGACTGCCCTTGTACGACCGCGGCGCAATAATGTACATACCATTGCTGTGATGGCCTCAAGAGCGGCAGGAAACCACGATCAGCGTGAGACGTCGACAACATAGCATCCAACGCTTACCTGGATTGTCGTCAAAGTGCTTTTGGCAATCAGCAAATCTGGAAACAAGGCCAAAGCTATGGAGAAGAATCTCCACGCCAGCTTTTTCCCCGGTTGGAAACTCCCACCATCACGACACTGACTCCCCAGCGCCAGAACCGCGTAGAACAAGGCGGACCACGTCTTGTCTTCGGCTAGAAGACTGCTTGCTTGGGTTCCAAGTGCCAAAGCTTCAAACTGCTTCCTATTTAGAAAAGGATGAAATGGATGAATTTGCTCGAAGTATGCTATGCTGGGTCAGCAGCGGAAACAGCACTGTGGCGAGACAATACCTGTCACACAGGCAAGAATATATCCCTTTTCGGCACCGAGCATGGAAGTTCGGTCTTCTGGCGGTGCGGGAACCCTGTCAATAGTCTTCATGCGGTCGCTGATGATGCCGGCCACCTTGTCGACGATCTGGTTTACTTTGTTGTGGCCCAAACGGGCGGATAGCGATGCGAGCCGAGCTTCGGAGAAGAAAGTCAGACTGTAGTCGCTGCCGAACACTCCAAGCCCCTACTCGCGACATCAGCATGTGAAAGGCGGAAGATAATGCACACCAGCCTACCAATGGGGAGGTCCTCTGCTTCCGGGCCGTCATCCAGGACTGTGGCATGTCCGCAAGCAGACGATCAATGTACAGCTCCTGCAGGCCATCGAATTTTGGAAGGTGGGAAGTGCCACTTCCTTCCACGACAGGGGATGCTGGGCTGGCAAGCGTTGAAGATGACTGTGCATTATCTGACCACCATATGATCAGCGGCTACGCAGTCGTTGGCTATGGATGGTGGGCGCTACCGATCGGCTTCCGGCCGGACCTTCTGGGTCTTGGAAGAGGGCTGAAACGGCAGTCAATCCCTCGGCGCTGCGAGCTCTGTCAGCTAACGATGGACAGTTCGGGCCGAGCGTTGATGGCTGATACCAGACAGTTGGCGCAAGAGGACAAGCCGACCGCCGCTGGTTGCGTCAGTCTTCGGGCTGCGGGACGCGTCGTGCGACCTACTTGTGCAGCGGACTTTTCTGTTCTTGCAAGAATCACAAGTCTTCAGCATCTTTGTGGGGGTCTCCATGACCAAATAGTGACGGGCACAACCTGTGGGGAACGATATTGAAGTAAGACGGCAACGGTCTCGGGGCTGAGGGTAAGCGAAGAAGGGGAGGCCAAGACTGGAGGGGGTTCTGTGAATGGCGAGAAATTCCTCGGAGCCGAGATTTGTGGGATGGACTTGCTTGTGCAGGGATCTGTCGGAGCCGAGACTGGTGGGATGAGCTTGGACATGCAGGGTTTCGTCGGCGCCGAACACCAACAGCAGCTCGCAGTGGCAGAGGTATATTTGCCAGCGAATACGCGCAGGAACTTGGTGTCGGTCAGCAGCAACTTTCTTTACTCTGGGCTGCGTCCCGCCGCTGACTACAATGGCTAGTCGCACATCTACGGATGCAAACGACCGCAACTCGCAGAAGGAACAGGTTGGGCCCCAGGATGACCGCTCATCAGAGGAAAACACGGCGGAATTGATCAGAACCGTTACTACCAAAACAAGAGAGGGAAGAGACGAAGACCCCTTTGACGTCGACAACCCCAACTGGACCTTCGAGCGAACGCTTGTTGCTGCAGTCCGGAGAGCACAAGAGGATGACGGCGTTGCGCCCATCAGCCCCCATCTGGCTCTCGCGTGGAAGAACGTGGAGGTTTACGGTCGCGATGCCGGGATCGCAATCCAGAAAGATGCAGCCTCGCTGTTCACTGACCTGATCCGCCTTCCCGCGCAGGTGTTTCGCAAACGCAGGGAGAAGCCAATCTTGCATGGCATAGACGGTCTGCTCCAGCCCGGGGAGATGCTTCTTGTGCTTGGCCGACCGGGCAGTGGCTGCTCGACTTTGCTTCGCATGCTGGCGGGAGAGCATGGAGACTACAGCAGGTGGACGGGCCATATCGACTACAGCGGAATCCCAGTCGATGTCATGCAGCGCGACTTTCGCGGGGCTGCCGTGTACAATGGGGAAATCGACCACCACTTCCCCTACCTGACGGTGGCCCAGACTCTCAGGTTTGCCGCAAGCACGAAAACACCCCGCCGCCGCGTGTACGGCATCACCCGCGCCGAGTACATCGAGAAGACGACCGAGATCCTTGGCGCCGCCTTCGGCCTGCGGCACACCTTCAACACCAGGGTCGGCAATGACTTTGTTCGCGGAGTGTCAGGCGGGGAGCGAAGACGCGTGTCCATTGTCGAAATGGTTAGTAGGGCGTCCCGCATCTGGGGCCACGTGCTGACTGATCCAGCTCCTCACCCGCGCCTCGGTTACGTGCTGGGACAACCCGACCAGAGGCCTTGACTCTTCCACCTCTCTCGACTTTGCGAAAGCGCTTCGGGTGGCCACGAGTCTTACCAGCAATGTTTCGATCTCGGCGCTATACCAACCTGGGGACAACTTGGCCGGGATATACGACAAAGTGCTCCTCCTGCACCAAGGCCGCCAGGTCTGGTTCGGCGGCCTCGAACAAGCCAAAGAGTACTTCCAGGGTCTCGGTTTCGTCTGCAGCCCCCGAGAAACGGCTGCCGAGTTCCTTGTCTCCGTCACAGACACGAATGCCGCACGCGTCCGGCCCGGCTACGAGCAGCGAGTGCCGCGCACGCCCGAAGAGTTCGAGGCAGAGTGGAAGAAGAGCTCGTATTATCAATCGCTACAGACGAGCTTAGCCCACCACGAAGCCGATCATGGCATCCACACCGAGCACTCGGACCACATGACAAGGTTCAAAGCTGCCCGGAAGGCCGAAAAGTCACCCGCAGCCAGGACGAAGTCTCCGTTCACCATCGATTTGGCCATGCAGTTCAGCACCACCATGAACCGCGCCTACCAGAGGATCAGAGGCGAGTACGCATACTATGTTGCCATCACTGTTACCATGGCCGTCGTTCCATTGATGATTGGCTCCATGTTCTACGACATCTCCCATCAGTCCAGCGGGTTCTTTTCCAAAGGCGGTGTCATCTTCTTCATCGTCCTCTTCAACATCATTGTTTGCTTCGCCGAAATCAGCGCCCAATTTTCTCAGCGTCCAATTGTGGAGAAACACCACTCCTATGCCATGTACGTTGGATGTGCCTCTCGCGGGAAACACGAATAGTGCTAACACCGTCGCCGGTTCAGGTACCATCCTTACGTGGACGCGCTTGCTACCATGCTGTCTCAATACCCTCTGAAGATCTTCAACATTATCATTTTCAGCGCCATCGTGTACTTTCTTGCCAACCTAAAGCGAGAAGCCGGGGCTTTCTTCATCTTCGTGCTCTTCACCTACATTACCACGGTCACAATGACAGGCCTTTTCCGAACCATCGCAGCGTTTGCAAACACCGTGGAAACAGCCCTAGCCTGTGCAGGTCTGACCATACTACCATTGGCCATATACGGCGGGTATATCATCCCACGTCCCTCCATGCACCCTTGGTTCAAGTGGATCTCCTACATCAACCCCATCTACTACACAGTGGAAGCCTTGATGTCTGTTGAATTTCACGGGCAGAGGGCCGGTTGCGACACACTTGTGCCATCTGGGCCCGGGTTCGACAATGTCAGCATCGAGTATCAGGTATGCCCTGTAGTTGGAGCCCAGCCGGGCGAGCCGTATGTTCTCGGGGACAACTACATTGGGCTTGCCCAAGGGTATCAATACTCTCACGTGTGGAGAAACTTGGGCATATCCATAGCTTTCTTTCTGTTTTTCACTGCTACCTATGCCCTCACGACCGAACTCAAGAAGCTTTCCGGTGACTCTTCTGACCAGATGGTATTTCGGAAGCTTCCCAAGGGCATGAACACGAGAAGACCAGAAGAGCAAACCATCGAAGATAGAGGCTCTGTGAAGGAGAACCCAAGCCAGCAGAACACTCTGTCTCAGACCAGCAAGGATGTCTTTTGCTGGGAAGATCTCAACTACGACATTGGCCTGAGCGGCGGCCGCACAATCAAGCTTCTGAATAACATCCAGGGTTTTGTCGAGCCCGGCACATTGACCGCCCTTGTTGGAGCTTCTGGAGCGGGGAAAACGACCTTGCTAAACGTGCTTGCCCAGAGGGTTGACGTCGGCATCGTCTCAGGCAACATGACTGTCAATGGAAGTCCCCTTGATGCTTCATTCCGACGGAGAACAGGCTACGTACAGCAGCAGGACATTCACATGCCCGAGGCAACTGTACGGGAAGCGCTTCGTTTTTCGGCACTCCTACGCCAACCGAAAGAAACCCCAACGGCCGAAAAGTATGTCTACGTCGAAAACATCATATCTATGCTCGGCATGGAGGAGTATGCCGATGCAGTCATCGGATATCCGGGCCGAGGATTGAATGTAGAGAAACGAAAACTCACCACAATTGGGCTGGAACTCGTTGCCAGGCCCTCGCTCCTCCTCTTCTTGGACGAACCAACATCTGGGCTCGACTCTCAGTCTGCTTGGTCAATCATAAAGCTACTGCGCCAGCTTGCCAACTCCGGGCAGGCAATCCTCTGCACCATTCACCAACCATCAGCCATCGTGTTTGAGCAGTTTGACCGCATGCTTGCACTGAAAAGTGGCGGCCAAACCGTCTACTTTGGCGACCTGGGAAATGAATCTGCGACCGTCCTGGATTACTTCGAGCGCAATGGAGCGCCGAGACCTAGCATCGATGCCAACCCAGCGGAGTACATCCTTGATCTGGTTGGCGCCGGAGCAACTGCTCAAACCACCAAAGACTGGGCTGAAGTTTGGACCAACTCCCCAGAATACAGCCGGGTCAGCTCAAAGATCCGAGAGTTGAAGCAACGGCAGGGATGCAGCTCGGCGACAGGAACAGGAAGCTCGCGGACATTTGAGATGCCGTGGATCTCCCAGTATCTCACCGTGCAGAAGCGCTTGTTCAATCAACATTGGAGATCGCCGTCCTACATTACCGGAAAGCTTTTCATCAATATCGTTGGCGGCCTTTTCCTCGGGTTCACATTTTACAAGGAGGCCAATTCGATCCAAGGGCTGCAGAACAAGATGTTCTCGATCTTCATGATCCTCATATTGTCCTTGGTATTGATCGTCCTGCTGCAACCCAGACTAATTGCCGTCCGAGAAGTATACCACGTGCGAGAGAAGCATTCGAGGATGTACCACTGGACTGTCTTCGTCGTCGCGAACGTTCTCGTCGAAATCCCATTTAACGTGGTCATTTCGTCGTTCTGCTTCGTCTGCTGGTATTTCCCCGTCGGTTTTGACCTTGCAGCCGGAAGAGCCGCCTACATGTGGTTCGTATTTGTTCTGTACCAGCTGTATCATGCAAGCTTTTCCCAGGCCATTGCTATTGTCTCTCCGAACGCTGAGACTGCTGCCATGGTTACCATCCTTTTCTACGCTTTTATCCTGGCTTTCAACGGGGTCCTGCAGCCGCTTTCGCAGCTGATTGGATTCTGGCACTTTGCGTACTACGTGTCGCCTTTCACATATCTGGTTCAAGCGCTGATGTCCGCTGCGACTCACGGGACTCCTGTCCACTGTTCTACCGCCGAGACAAATATCTTCCAGCCGCTTCCCGGAAAGACCTGTGGAGAATATGCTGGCGCGTTCGTCAACGCATCTCTTGCAGCCCTCTACAATCCAGACGCTCGGGAAAACTGTCAGTTTTGCCAATATTCAGTCGCCGATACCTACCTTGGCTACCTGAACATGTCGTACGATGACCGTTGGAGGAACGTCGGGCTGTTGATTGCGTATACCGTTTTTAATATTGCTTGTTTCTTCCTGGGAGTCTACCTTTACTCGCACGGCAACCTCAAGACTCGACTAAGTGCGTTGCGTCGCAAATAGAGCCCGAAAGGAGAGGAAAAGTACCATTTGCAAAATTTCGTCACGCACGGTACATCTCTTTTGCAAAAGTATATAGAGCTCTCAGTTCTAGTAATGTTACTTACCGCCTTTGCAAATCGTCTTCGCATAGAGACTGCGTGAAGTAGGACTGAAATCCGATGCATCTTTTGCATCACATGCTGGACGGGAAAATGAATTCGGGGAGGATTCAGTAGCGTAATGTTTGAAAGAATAAGAGGCAGGGCTCGACATGTCTTATTTGGTCGACAGAGCTCTGGAAGCGGCCTCTTGAGAAACCCTATCGAAAGTGAGGAGGTGGCCTACTACGTATTCTTCCATTTTTGCACATTTGAGCGTGTTGTTTAGGAAGATTGAACCGACGTCCGCTCTATCATGCTGTTCGGTTGGTCGCGAGGCTCATCTGTCGTCGGGTGTTTGCGGCGTTCGGGGGTTCAACGTCTTTGGTCGGTGTCGTTCGACGTAGTTCTTCGTCGGGCAGGATGCCTGCGTCATACAACAGGCTTTTCCTGTAAACTATGGAAATCATGCTTGATGTTGCTGGCTGATTTACGTGGTAGCTTGACTAGATTCACAATAGGCAGGAATTCTCACTCAATGTGGATTGTTTAACCACTGTCGAATTGGCCGACTAAACGGGCGTCCTGGATGCCCCTTTGCAAGACGTGGAAAATAGCAACATTCCCCTTTTGATGAGAAGCACTGACTCTAAGCGGTAACTTCTACGCATGTCCTTTTTGCAACTGTCTACTTGGTACCCCTTTGAGCAACTCTTACGGGCATACCGCCGTTTGGCTTAGCGGTACCAAAAAGAATTGGATAAGCCGGGCCGCCCAAGTATTCGAATTCCTTCTTTCCTTCGCACTGGTAGTCTGGCTCGATATCGAACTGCGATAATACGAGGATCATGATCATTTTAATCTCCATCATTGCCAACTTCTGGCCCAGACAGCTCCGGGGTCCCGCTTCAAATGGCCTCCAAGCGTGTGTATGTGTCTTCCGCGGCGGAGGCAAGATCTCACAGTCTGAACCGTTGTATTCGGCGGTAAGCCACCTTTCCGGCTTGAAGCTGTGGGGATCGGGAAAATAAGCTGGATTGCGGTGGAGTGAGAACGTCGCGTTCATGACCATGAAGCCTTCTGTGGGGTATGTTTCTCCGGTCTCGGCATCTATGATCGGAGTTTGTGCTGTTCCAGTCCTTATACTGCTGGCAGGCGGGAAGAGGCGGAGTGTCTCTTTGATCACTGCAGTAGTCAGGGGAAGTTGATTCAGGATGTTTGGTCGAGCAGTGATCTCCTCCGATACGTCTGACGCATTTGGTAAAGCCTCCGCGTACTCCTCTTGCACCCTTTTCAGCCACTTAGGATTGCGTTTGAGAAGCCAAAAGATGTAGCAGAGGGTTCCACTTGAGGTGTCGTGGCCAGCGAAGATGAACGTTTTGATCTGGTCAACCAGGACCCTCAGGAACGTCTTGTCAAGGTCATCCGAGCCTGGGCTCGAAGTCGCGCCCAGTCCACCGCTCGCATAAGAGCTCAGTGCAAGATCGATGGCGTGTTTCGACTCAGCCGTCTGCTTCCTTTGCTCCCATCGTTCTGACACGACCCTCATGATCGCACGGTCCATGCTCTGCTCGTTGTGCCGCATCGCCAGAAATCGCACCGGATTGAGCCTCTTTAGCTGTGCAAATCCCGGATCTGACGCAACAGCCACCCGGTGTGCTTGGTCGCGAAGGGTCTTTGAGTAGTTCCTCCCATCAGGAGAGCTAGTGAATGAAGAACCACTGAGAATCTGTAGTTAGCATGTGCTGATGGTAAACTGAGGACGCTGCAAGAACCCACAGAACAAAGCGGCCAATGATGTTTATCGTGAGATCTGATAAGGCGGGCTCCATCTCGAAACGCCTCTCGTCGCGTGCGTGCGTGTCCAGCCTCCTGCAGAACTTCTGGCATTCCTCCAAGAGCTCGGGAACATGCCTCTGCAGCGCTGCAGCTGAGAAGGCAGAGTTGAAGGCGTTGCGCCACTTCTTCCATTCATCTCCTTCCTGGACCACGAGATTGTTCACGCCAATGTAAGGCCTCACTGCGGTCTTTAACATGGGCGCTTTTTGCATCGACGGTTTGACGGCAACCTGATCAGCCAGCTCCGGGTCTCGGATTATAAGCATAGGATCGGAGAATGGCCAGAGGTCGACATAAAACGCTTTCCCGAGGTTGTGCTCTTGGTATAGGATCTCTCCATAGATCTGAGGGTGTGCTCGAGCGGGAAGCTTCTGCGTGAGCTCGCCCATGAGCTTGCAGTGGCCCCAAATCAATTCGTGGCCAGGTGGTTGGGGCTGCACTTTTCAGTCACACGAACACCAACGGGACGAAAAACTGACCAGATTTTTGAACAGGGCTCGATGTTTCATCCATCTGAGGACAACATGTAGCACCGTGGCTACGATCGCGAGAAGTAAGGCTGGCGATGTTACGGTGAACATTTGCTCTGGGAACTGAGGTTTGCAGATTTGGAGACTGGGTTGCCTTCCTGTCCTCACATACATGTACGAGCATGTTTGATCTAACGCGACATCTCCATTTGTGGGTAAGCAGTGCAGCTTGGCTTGTGGCTTAGGGCCGATACGTTGCAGCCGGCAGATCCCGGAATGAGACGGTAGCGCCTATCACCCACGTTGTGAGACCTGTGAGAGAACGATCATTTCGTATTACGCTAGTCAGGCGCAGGCCTTATAGAGGCTGTACACCGGACTTCTCGTTGAATGGAGCTTCGGAGTTAAACCATGTGACCTTGTTATCTATCGGCGATCAAACCCGCGCATGCCTGCCGACAAGAACCGAGCAAACAAGACTCCTTACAGCTGCGAACCATTGCAGCTCCATGGATCAAAATCATATTGACTACCAATGGTCCGTACGGCAGAGCAAATCCCAGGCAAAGCTGTCAGTCTGCTAATACTCATCCAGTACGGTACTGCTGAGGCCAATGAACGGCTCGGTATAGTGCACGTTCCTTCGCCTGATAAGCAGGCTAGCCTCTCTCGGAGGGCTGATAGAGATCCCCCACCAGTAGTGCACAGGACGCCTTTCGTCCGCTAGCTTGATTTCGTAGTGTAGCAGAAAGTACGCCAGGATCAGCTTGACAAGCCGGACTGCGTAAAACCGACCAGGGCACGAGAATCTCTTGAAGCCGAACGGGGCGTACGCACGGGGCATTCCCGAGCTACCCCCGCCGGTGACTGGCGTGGCCTGCTTCAGATCGTCCTCCAGCCAGCGCTCGCACCGCCAGGTGTTTGCGTCCTCGTACAGAGCCTCCTCGTGGTGGATTCCCCAGATCGGAATTCCAATCTTCACGCCCTCGGGCACGTACCCCACTCCGGGAACCACTGTCTCGCCAGACCGGCTGGTTGCTGTCCTCATGAGGGTCCGCGAGATGAAGTTGCGCAGGCGGAATGACTCTTTCAGACACGCGTCCAGCAGCGGAAGAGACTCGATGAACGTCTTTCCTGCGGACGGATTCATGGCAGCCGTCCTGCAGTAGTGGTCGTACGCCGCTTTGACTTCTTCTTGGACCTGCTCCATCAGATTGGCATCCCTGGCAGGCTTTGATGCCAACAGTATGTCGAAGAGAACATTCCCGAGGGTGATGGATGTGCTGTCAGTGGAAATGAAAGTCATGATGCTGAGACGGCGCGCGAGAAAGTCCACAGAGCACTTCACCGGGTCCGGAGACTCGACTGCATCAATGGCGGCCCAAGTGACGAGTTCGTGAGGTAGGCTGGAGTAATCGGACTTCTCCTGCGCCGCAATTTGCTGCACCTTTTGTAGACGTTCCGCAATAAGCGGACCAGCCATTCTTGCAATGCTGCGGAAGCGGAGCTTGTCCGGGAGGCAAAGGAGGAATGCGACGAAACTAGTGATGTGTGGTTAGAGCATTGGTCCAGAACAAGACACAGCAAGGTGACTTACGGTCTGAGGGGTCTTGGTGTTGCACCGATCAAGCCTGCATTAAAGATGACCATCTGGTTGAAGTGGCCGGCCTGGTTGAGGTAGTCCTCGTCGTGGCATAGTGGTTTCCCAACGTAGATGCTGCTCACTACCTGGACCATGATCTTCTTCCAAAACCCAAACCCATCAACCTCCTTCCAGACGTTGGTGTCTGAGCCCGCATACTTCGTGGCGGCTGTCTCAACTTCCTGCGCTAAGGTAGGCAGTAGACTATCGAGGCCTCGTGTAAGGTGCTTCTTGATGGCATCCTCGAACACGTGTTCAGAACACAACAACGGGTGAAGGAGAGTGAAGTCGCCGCGCATGAACTGCTTGTGGGCTTCCAGTCCGCTGAAATGAGACTCTGGCTGGTCATGAAGCCTGAATGCGTAAGCACTCTTACCGTTCCTGAGTGTCGTGGGAGCCATACCAGTTCAGTTGTGATGGAGGAAGAAGTATCTCAGCACCGGTGAAAGCATTTGGTAGTACGAAAGCCTGGCCGTTCCGGGAATATTTTTCGTAGCCTTCTTCCAGCATTCCTTTGGTGCCGAAAACACTGCGGATGTAGGAGCGTGTCCGCTTGAAGGGGCCTTTCACATCCTGGCCAACCCAGGGTAGGTCATCCGGAATCTCTGATCCACAGTGCAGAATTCGGTACGTCAAGTACACAAGCGGCAGGGCCGCAAGGAAAACAAATGTTGCAATCTCCATGGCGTTCACGGTAGTAGGGCTATGGAACACGGCCTTTCACGAACCGATCTTTGCATTATATAGGCAGTCCAGACCCACTACCAAGTCAACGGAGAGCCACGGCCTCCTCCATCACCCGAAGACGCTCCCGTGGGTGGTTTGATCCGCGATCCCCTCTGACCGTGAAGTGACGCTTTCAGTGCTATCGCCGGGGGAGTCCTGGAGGGCACCAAAAGCCAAGGGTTCGGGCTTGCTCGGATCTCTGGAGTTACATTTTCGCATTCGTTATCGTTGCACTTGAGGCGCCGCGCTGACGTATGCTGGCGTAGATCCCAAGACTCGGAGATTGCTGCGATCACCGAACGTGTTGAGCAGCTCGGATAGACACCGCGTATAGCACGGCATCTGAATATGGGTTTTGCCGCAAGAAACATGCAAACAAGGGTTATTCAGTGGCGGCCATCCCTCCGCATGCCGTGATAGCGGAATAACGTTTGTGTTGAAGAAAAGTATATGGTAGGATTTCCTTCTGTTTTGGGTTAGGCTGTCTAGTTTCAATGCGATGCCACCGTGCGCTCCTGATTTTCCTGAAGTGGTTTAGATGGGATCTGTGCGGCGCCTGACATGCGAGACACGCTGACGAGCGGGCGAAGCCGTCAGACGGGCAAAGTAAAAAGTAACGTGAAGAAACGTCCGGAACATCATCCGGCCACTGTATGCGACGCGCCGTGCCGTCTTCTACCGTTGCAATCATTGCGACTGCTGGGCATGCCATGGCATAAGGCGAGAGCCCAGAGGACAAGACTTAGACATTCGCGGGGTCCAGAGCTGATCAACAACTTCATTACGGTCTTTGGAACGGCTCATCGAAAGATGGCGATGCACAAAGTCACGGGTACATAACACGGTACCTGCATTTAAGGCGCCCTATCGTAACTGTGAGACACAGCCTCAGTGAAGATCAAGACCCCCACGGAGAACGCTACTCAATCCGGTCACCGACGATATCCAAAGGGTTCGGAGTGAAGCGTCACTCGGGTCTCGGAGCAACAAAGCTGCGACTAAGCAATGCAACGGCACGGGTTCGTTTACTTCTGCCTGATCAAGTGGTTCTCTGATTCGGTCTTCCGTGGATTCGGCCCTAAGCGCCTATCATGGCTTAAAAGCAGGTTTCGTTGCACCACGCTGATTCCTGGATGATTTCAGATATGGACAAATCGTTCTTGTTGACAGCTGCAATCAAGGTGGCTCTTGCTGCGCTTATCTTCTTCATCCTCTCTCGAGCTTTTCAGAAATCTCGAGGACAAGCACGGCTTCCCACTTATGTGCCGTTGGAGATTGCTATTGCGACAGGCTGTATCGTTGCTGGAGGCAATGTGCACAAGCTATGGTATCTACCCACGCGCTTCAAGTATCTGGTCAAATGACTTACACCGCGTTCATAGGTCTGCTTTATGTCTCAGAGGGCGTTCCGTCTTTGGTATCTCGACAAAACACCAGGTTGTCTTTGATGCTAAGATTTCCGAGAAACTGCTCGCGCAGCCACACCACACAGTTGACACACATCCGCTCATCTGGACTATGCTCATAAGAATTTTTGGTGCCTCTGCCGATGATAACATGCACGAGAAGCTAATGTTGGCGAGAAAAGACCTTTTTGGTGCGGTGGAGCGTGGCTTCTTAAGTGAGGCTGGAACGTCTGCGGCAATAGCAAGGGCCAACATCCCGGATAAAGCAGCTCAGCTAGTGACTTCTGCTACAGATCACCCAGGGTTGATGCTGTGGGAACGGTCGGCGAAGTCAGACGTCATCAGGCCGGGCGTCGTGGAGGCGGATTTGTTGGGCCTGCTGCGAGATTTCGGAGCTTGCATCGCCATTCCGCTCCTTTACGGTCAAGACTTTCTGGAGCGGTACCCCCAATGCCTTAAAGACATCTGGACATTTGATCATCACGCCTTTCCATTGCTCGCTATCGGTGTGCCAGCTTGGGCTCCGCTGAAGTCATTAAAGCACGGTCTCGCAGCACGCAATCGCTTACTCGATCAGATGACTGCTCTGTACCGGCGCATTGATCAGGCTCAGACAGGACAAGCCGTTGACTTCGGCGCCGACATGAGCGATGTCTCACAGGTGGCGTTGGACCGCAACACCGCTTTCCGCAAGCACGCATTCTCCTTCCGGCAGCGAGCCAGCACCGACCTCGGGCTCCTCATTGGCCAGAACGCCAACACTCAGCCCACCGTGTTCTGGTTCATCCTCTTCATATACAGCACCCCTGGTCTGGTGCAGCAGCTGCGCGCCGAAGTTGCCCCTCACATTACCACCGCCGACGGTCCCGAAGGTCTCAGCATCACGCGCTTCGACCATGACGCCATAGCTAAGGATTGCCAGCTCCTGAAGTCATCGTTCTTGGAAACTCTCCGCCTTACTGACGAGCCGACATCCATCAGGCATGTTTCTCGGCCATTGACAGTCGTGGACGGCCTGCACGAGCACAGCATCCGGCCTGGAACTTGGATATCTGTCCCGCACTCGGTCGCCCACCGCGACGCATCCGTCTTCCCTTCTCCGCAGGATTTTATCCCCGAGCGCTTCATCGAAAAAGACAGCGTTACTGGAAAGCGCACCGCAAGGTACGGGCGGCTCAAGCCGTGGGGTGCCGGCTTTGGTATCTGCAAAGGTAGGACTTTCGCAGTGAAGGAGGTCCTGGCTATAGGATCAGCCATAATCATGTTGTGGGACATGGCTCCTGCCGATGGTCAAGCGTGGAGCATTCCGAAGATGTTACCTGGAACAGGGGTAGCAAGGCCAGCAACGGATGTCAGAGTTGTGCTGAAGAGAAGATCCAGAAAGTGAAATCGGGCGTCTCTGCCTCAGTATGTCACAGACTCAGTCTATATTGGAAACAATCACATTAACTGGGCATGAAGTGGCAGGCAGTGGGTTTCTCTACTCGTTTATTTAGTGCTATATGTAGACCGAAAATCCATGTTTGAATTGAGATGTAGTTAACAATAGAGAACAAAATAACGGTTCGAGATATACTTCATTCGAATTCTGCCCCACATGCGCCACAACCCTAAGTTATGACGGTGATGGTGTCGGAGAGAGCAGTGCAATTCATCGGCACAGCGATGGCGGGCGACTCGTCAACAGTAGTGGCAGTGCTCTTGTTGTAACCAGCATTGTAGGCCATGATTTGCCCGACAGTCGTGCTGTAGTTTTTTGCCAGATCAGCATAGGTGCCGTACGAGAACCGGTATGGCTGCATGATGCATTGGCTGGGCGAGCACATAGGGATCTTGATCTGGCTTCCAGCCTCGATTTCTGCATACGGGTCGGAGATGGTGTTGTTGGTGACAGCGGTCAGAGTGTCGAGCGTGACGTTGAACTTCTGTGCTATATACGCAACCGTGTCGCCCAAGAAGGTCGTGTACGTGTGCGGGCCGCCGTTGATGCAGGTGTTTGTTGTGGTGGTATTTGGAACCAGGCAAGTGTCATTGTCGGGGTCGCAGACTTGGGCCGGGACGATGAGTTCCTCGTCGGTGTAGAGCATCAGTGCATCGGCCATGCGGTTGGCCCGCGCGATGTCGCAGACTCCACGGCCGACCTTCGCAGCAATTTCCGGCATCGTCTCGTTCTCCTGAACGATGTATGACCCAACAGTAGTATTCAGACTGACAGTGTCATTGCAAACTTTCATCTGGTTAGCTCCAAACATCGGCACGGGGAGTCGGGATGCTCACGAGCTCTGGCAGCGACTCCGCCATCAGCGGCGGCCGCAGGAGGCAATGCATGTGCGGCACTGGAGCCAGCCATGACCAGCAAAGTTGCAAAAAGTGGTGGAGAGATCATTTTGAACGTTGAAGCGAATGTACTTGAACGATGAAGGAGAAGATGAAGAGAAGAGAGATCCGTTGGTTGCTGGAGAGCTTGGGAGGTGTGCTCAACATATTTGTACCCAGTCTTGAAAACGATACGGACAGATGCGCAGTGTGGATCATCCGCCGGTTAGGAAGTAGTTAAGGGATTATCCCGGCCGTCATTGGCGGCCGCGCACTCCCTACGGCCTTCCTCCGCACCATAGCTAGCCGATCCGCGGAACCACGAAGCTTCTTGGGACTTGGCTCCGGAGCATAGACGCGTCAATGTTCGTTTAGATAGAGAAGAACTTCCAGTCCGGGGCTTAGTCCTTCTCGTACTCGTTTCGAGAACGAGGCACTGCAATCATGTGTCCTTTATTTCAAAGGACATGCAGCAAGGTACAGTCGGGTATCTAGTCGATCTCAATGTCTGTTTTAGACGAGATTGCGTAAGTGCTCGCTGGATTCGTACCTCTAGAGCCTTTCAGCCCCTTATGCAGTCTCCGGATGTGGCAAAATGAGGGAATATCTCCCGTCTTCGGGGTTCCCAGGTCACCAGGATAGCAGCTGGATGCGTAACGGGGGGACGCGGTTGTGGCTGGACCTGAGGAATAAAGTATATTAAAACGGCGGCCCCGCATCTTAAAGTGTGCGTGTACGTAGCGAACTGTTTCTTTCAACGTTCGCCATACCCGTTTAGCCCACACCATCCTGTTGGAGGCCACTCGGTCCCGCCATTAGGTACCCTACAAGGCCTCGCAATCGGAAACTGAACTCGGATGCCCGCCTCACGCCCGCAGCACGCCATTCTAAGTCCGAAAGTCTTGTGGTAAATGTTCAGACGGTCGGCCGAACGCTTGATATCGCGTCTTCGGACATAAGTCAGATTCTCGGAGAAACAAATCTTAACCGCGAACCCACGCCATGATTCCTCCACAGCCTGTCTGGTTTTCATTATTGGAAGTGAAACCACTATGCGACTTTGAAGTGGTAATGCTGAGCCGTATTATCCGCCAGCTTGGCTCTCGCCAGTGATGCCCGAAGAGTAGTCCATCACCAAAACGCTCGAGCAGATGAAGCTGACCGCAGAGGAGTTTCCGGAAAACAACTCCGTATTTGCTTCTTGCCCCGAGATCAGCGAAAAAAGCCTTCAAATCTTCCTGATCCGGGTTGATACAAGGCTGCCTGGATATCTGACCTATAAGGACGCGTAGAAGGTGTCTTGAGTTCTAGCGTGATGTCCTGAGCTGTGAAAGGGGGGAAAACAGCATCGAGTGAGTCCAAACGCCTGCCGCGGCCTTCTATGAACACCCGTTGGAGCTGCACAAGGCCTCCGCATGATTTGCGGTGTGGGATGCCAAGCAGCCAGTCAACGTCGGGGGCCCACTCAAGGTCGGATGGCTGGTATTCGAACGGAGAAGAATGCCATATTTCGAAGTATATCTAACCGAGTTATTGCTTTGGTCTTTCCTTTGGTGGGAGGGTTCAATGACCAACCTGAATATCCTCTAAGCTTTGCGGTAGAAGATGGTGGATGTGCTGCTTTTTCTGTCCGACCGACATTCTCGTTGGGAAAAGCAAGATGGCAGGTATTTTCAGAACACGAAGCCTCAGAAATCCATGCAGGTCTAAGCAGCTCCCATCTTGCTTGTATGTGCGGCCAAAGCTGACCAAGTTGAGGTATTCTAGTGTTGTTTGTGCTGGTCGCAACGACTTGGCAATCCGCGCCGGGCAGACCAGATGATGGCTACGGCTCCTGAAGTCCCGGTGGTCAGCGCCGGTGCAGCCAGGGATCCTAGCTTTCAGCTTTTTGGTGCCACGGCTCAACGCCAGAAACCCGTCAAGGGCTTCACATGGGATGTCGGCTACAGTGCCGAGGTCGAGGACTTGCAGAGGCTCTGTGCGCGGCGTCATCATGCAGCGGGACCAAGCTAGCGCTGTCTGCGTGTCTTGTTGAATGTCAACAAGACAAACGTACTTGATGTTCTCCAAAGATACGAGTTTCACCACGGCAGCCGAGCTCCAGCAAACGTGTCTGATGGTGCAGATTACGTGGCTAAGGCGTGGGAGGGGATTACGCCGGAAGAATTGGGGGGTCCAGGTGGGGGTGCCGTCGGCTGCTCCAGCAATCCAAATGCGCTGCAGGTTACGGCAGACACCCAGAACGTCGTCCAGGCTCTGCAAAAATGCCTCATCCGCGTCAAACGCCAGCACGGCGAGCGTGCGAACGAGGGCTCTCAGCCGCATGCGTCGGCTGGCGTCAGGAGATTCGAGGAGACCGCGCTTTAGAAGATGAAGGCGCTGTGCACCGGAGCCATCGGTCTTTCCAATGGTGATATTGGTGAAGATGCGCCGTGTGGCTTCGTAGTAGAAGAATCGACTGGTTGCCGCGAGCAAGCACAGACAAGACCGTGTCGACTCCGGCGGAATATGCGAGAGTATTTCGTGCACCACATCATCGCTCATGTCAGTCAGCTTCGCCATACGACTAACGGATAAAGTTGGTGTTGATGAGTAGAACGTTTGGGATAAGATGGCATGAGTGTGCAGCCGCGGGTGTGCAGAAGACCTGCATCAATTTGCGGCCCCCAATTTTGTGGCGCAGCCACTGTTGCCTGGCCCCACACGATGGTGCCACTCGCTAGGATGGCTTCCGCAAGACAATCGACCATAAGTGAGCCACAAGGATGCATCTGCTTCACGGTAGACCTCGAGCATGCTCATGCCCGCGCCACGCCACATTCTCGCCGTTCATTCTTCTGTGACCTCAATCACGAGCATTAGACATTGGCTTTCAATAGACAACCCTTTGAACGGTTATAGATTCAGTATTACCGTCTATTCAATGGGCAGCGCTCGAATGAGGACGCTTCATTGAGCTAGTATGGCTGATGTCACGCCGTGAAGTCGGCTGCACCTGCCGAGAACTGTACAGCCAGCGCCACAAGCTCGCAAGCTGCCCCTCCTCATCCTGCTTCCCGGGTTTCAATTGGTTGGCACAAACGAACATAAACTGCCAACTGCGTATATTATACGTCTCATTTTGTGTCAGTAAAAAGTGACAATCTCCGCTTATGTCTCCAGTTCGTTCTGCGGGACGGCCCGCTCCGCTGCTTATGCGGACCCTTCTCCGCTCTTCAATCCTTCATTCGTCAACTACATGTCAGAATTAGAGGAACCATATCCCAAGAATCTTTCCAACCTAAGGTGCATCAGTCCTCCCTGCTCCAGGGATCTTCCAGACATCGTTATATTGATATCGAGCGTGTCTACGGCCTTGAAATAGCCAAGATCCACCTCACCTTATGCCTCTGTACGCCATGATTTTGCCCTTCATTACCCATCTTCGCTTGGTGTTCTGCAATCAACCTGAAAAGTATAAGCGTCTTCGAGGAACCCGAGTACGATAATTGCGAGCTGTGCAACGTTACGGTCTGCCACCACCTCGGATGTCGGCTCGGAGATAAAAATGCTGCGGATGTTTATGCCGGCTTTAGTTTTACCCCGCCATTGCGTTTCTTCGGTCATCCATCCTGTGGTTACAGTAACTCCGACACGCAAGCATTTAAGAGTGCCGCGCCGTCCTCCTAGGCGAGGCTCTCTTTCCGTGTTTGGTTGCTCCAAACAAATCTTGGGCCAGGATCATCCTCAGCACCACGGCAATTGTTTCAGTGCTTGCATCCGAGAAAGGGGGCGGGCTCTAGCAACATCCACCGCAAATATTTCTGTTAATGCCGCAAGAGACTGGTGGACGCCTAGCCAGAATACTGGCGTGCGTGGCGACCACTACGGACATGGCTGAACCTTTCGTATACAGCGCTACACGACTTCTCGGAATCCCAGACAAACAGGCTTCTACCTAAGGGCACATGGCTCAGACCCTGACAGCCATGACTTTTCCACCGCCAACACCACCACCCGAGGTCGTGACATACAGGACGTCAGAGTCCTGGCCGGTCCGTCCATAAACCACGGACGTCGCGCCCGCAACGTCGGTCGAGTTAGCCCCGCCCGCAACGAGCTCCTGGCTCCCATCGAAGAAGATCTTCTGGACGACGTTGCTGCTCCCGCTCGCCACGTAAGCCGCGTCGTCGGTGGTGCTGAGGGCGAGGTCGTCGCCCGCGAAGCCTTGCGCAATCGTCTCGTAGGGGCCGACGGCGCTCCCTGTGGCGGGGTCGACCTGGACGCGGCAGAAGAGCTGTTTCCCGGTGTTTGTGTAGTACACGAACCCGTCGCGGTACCGCGCGCCGTTCACGCCCAGCGACATGCCCGAGGATGGGATCGTGACGGCGGCCATCGTCGTGTCCTCAAGGGCAATGCTGTACTCGCCGGTCGAGGTATTGACAAACCAAATGAGGCCCACGCTGGAATCGGCAACGAGGACAGTCCCGGCCGCGGCGTCCAGTGTGGTGACGCCGTTGAGAAAGCTGGCGTTCGCGATGGTGACGATTTTCGAGACCTGGGCGTCGCCGCCAGCGCTGAGGTCCATGGTCCAGATAGTGTCGTGGTTGGCGCTCACTGCAAAGACGTCCGGAGTGAGCTCTGAGATGCCGTTGACCCGGGTGCTCCCGTTGAAGTAGTGGACAAGATTGGCTGTGCTGTTCCCTGTCGAAGCTTGCGTAGGGTTGATCTCCAGGATTTGCGCTTCGTACAAGAGGGTGACAAGGAGGTTCCCGTTCTCCCTCACGGCAATGTTCTCAACGGACGTTCCATTGGGGAACTGATGGACTTGGTTGAGCGCGCCAGCTTGCGTCGCGATCGCAGCACCGACACAGCCAAGGGGCAGGGCCGCGTAGAGAATTGAGGTGATCAGAAGCATCTTAGGGGACGTTGCTGTTGGCAATGATAGAAGACTGTCGGGGAGAGGAATTCCTGGGCGAGCTTCGTAAAGTGTCAATCACGGAATGCATGCGCTTTTAAAGGCTGGCCAGGGGCCTGAGCATCGCTAGTCTGAAACAGCAGGGTACACTGAGTGCCAATGGACTTTCCTAATGTGAATGCGCAGGGATACTGGCCTCTTGGCGAGAGAAGACAGACAGGTCTGTTGGCTCATGGTGGAAAATCTGGCTACGACCGTGTCCCAAAACCATGGAAGCACCAACCCAGCCGCGCCACATCAAATTTGCCGTGCTATAATAAAAGCTGTAAGTTCATGTCAGCCTTTTTGTATCTGTGAAGCCAGTTGTTTCCTTCAACAATTAGAAAGCGAGGAGCGTGAACGTCTGGGATCTCGGCCACTCCTACAAACTACTCACTCATGGTTCACTACACGCAAGGAAAATATATCAATCTTACCTTCCGTGCATGGGAGCGCACCCCGATAAGATGTATATGTAGCAGAGCTGCTCTAGTGCGAATGCTTCGCCGTGGTCGACGCATAGTTGAACGTTGATGGCGACAGTATGATCACGTGACTACCTTGTTGTTCGCAGTAGTTCCGCTCTTCATTCTCGCCGGAGTCCATTGACAACAACTTCATAACCGCACCATCGGGGTTCACCGTTCACCGTTTCCTTGACTCGTACTTGCCTTCTGGCTCCTCCTCTTCGCGAAGACCCGGCGCGTATGTTCAGTTCCGCCACAATTACCAACCGATACTTCGTACGTACAGACGGTCGAACGATGGTTTGCTTGCCGCCCTTCCCGCAGAGCGCCACGTGCACACACCATCTGCATTGATTGAATCCTGCCGGCTTCGGCTCTCAAGTTCTAGATGCGGCGCGAAGGCTTGCTATGGCTCTGGGCCACTCTCCTCGTTCGACGCGGCGTCCGTCTCGTCGTCTCTACCGTGTCCAGACTGCGGGCAGCGTCAATGACAGCGGCAGCGGCTGTCTGCATGGAGGCAAGACTCCGACTCCGCGCAGCAGGTGAGCCAACAGGGACGGCGCTTGGGCGGAGAGATTATCGGATAAGATTGATAAGGGATCAGCCGAATCAGATAAAATTTTCGCGGTGGCGCCTGATTCCCCACCTGCTGTTCAGGGTTACAGTTCCTGCAGTGCAAGGCACAACCAACCAGCGGAATGTAACAGCGCCATCGCTTGCTTCTTCCGCGCCAAGCAGCGCCAAGCGCAGCATTGCCGTGCTGGGGAGCGCGATATGCGAGCATGCGGCAGCCGACAGCGGTGCGCCGGCGAGTATAAACATGCATCGCTGTAGCTCCCCTCCCGAGCAGCTTCGTCCCCAGCCCTGCTCCGTGACCAGCATTCGCGCATCTGGCTTCCAGCGACCATGGGTTTCTTCCCCAAAAAGACCGTGGCCGAGCAGCCCGCCGAGGAGCCCGCGCCCGCTGCTCCCAGCGACATCGAGAAAACCGCGGAGCCGCACCACGAGCCCGTCAAGGACAGCGTCGAGGATCTCATCACCAAGGATGCCCAGGCCGGTGTGCAGAAAGTCGAGGCTGTCACGGCCGTGTGGAGCAAATGGCACCTGATCCTGGCCTACCTCTTGTATTCCCCCCTCTGCACCACACACGCTTGCCGGCCTGCTAACCGTGCGCAACAGCATCTGGCTCTTCTATGTCGTCACGTCGATCCAGGAAGTCGCCCTCGGGGTCTTCACGCCGTTTGTCACCAGCGCGTTCTCGCTGCATTCCCTTACCGCCGCCACCAGCATCATGGCCTCCATCATCGCCGGTCTTTTCAAGCTTCCTCTCTCCAAGGTCCTTGACACCTGGGGGCGTCCCCAGGGCCTTGGTCTGATGCTTGTCATCTGGATTGTGGGTTTTATCATGATGGCCGCCTGCAACGGCGTCACGACATACGCGGCAGCCCAGGTCTTCTACTCGACCGGGTAAGCAGGCCCCACCAACACTCCCCAAGTCAACTCCGCCTCTAACCGCGCCACGCAGATCCCAGGGTGTTAGCTACGTGCTCACCATCTTCGTCGCCGATACCTCGACCCTGAAGAGCCGTGCCCTGATGCTGTCGTTTGCGACCACTCCCTACATCTTCACCACCTGGGCCGCTGGACCCATTACTGACAGCGTCTTGGGCACGAACGGAATGGGCTGGCGCTGGGGCATCGGCATGTGGGCCATCGTTGCCCCCTTCGTCATTGGGCCGCTCGTGTTCCTCTTCTTGTGGAACCAGCACAAGGCCGAGAAGATGGGCCTCCTGGAGCCCCAGGGCAAGATCAGCCACATCACTGCCAAGAGTGTCTGGAAGTTCTGCATCGACGTCGATCTCCTTGGCATCTTCATCCTCGGAGCCGGCATGGCATTGTTCCTCCTTCCCTTCAGCCTCTACTCCTACCAGGCGGACGGATGGCGCTCCCCCATGATCATTGCCATGATCGTCGTCGGAGCCGTCCTGGTCGGCGTCTTTGTCCTGTGGGAGAGGTATTGGGCCCCGGTCACCTTCATCCCGTTCAAGCTCCTGGCGGACCGCACCGTCTTCTTCGGCGGCATGATGTTCGTCTTCGTCTTCTGCCAGTCGTCCATCTGGGGCTCCTACTTCACCTCCATGCTCATGGTGGTCTGGGAAACCAGCGCGTCGCAGACTACCTACATCAGTAACATCTACCGCACGGGCTCGTGCTTTTTCTCCATCATCATCTCCGCCCTCATCTACCGCACTGGCCGCTTCAAGCCGTTTGCCCTGTTTTTCCTCGTCCCGCTGATGATGCTCGGCGTGGGCCTCATGATCCACTTCCGCCAGCCGGACCAGAGCCTTGGATACATCATCATGACCCAGATCTTTGTTGCCTTCGCTGGCGGTCCGATCGTCATCTGTGGCGAGATGGCCATGCTCTCGCCGTCCGACCACCAGCACGTCGCCGTCATCATGGCCGTCCTCGACCTGTTCGGCAGCATCGGCTCTGCAATCGGCGGCACCATCGCCGCCGCCATCTGGACCGGCACCTTCTACAAGAACCTCGTCAAGTACACCCCCGAGGGCACCGATGTTGCCTCCATTTACGGCGATATCACCGTCCAGCTCAGCTATGAATCCGGCTCCCCCACCAGCAACGGCATCAAGCGGGCGTACGGCGACTCGCAGCGCATCATGTGCATCACCTCGGTCTGCTTCCTTGTCGGCGCTCTTACTTGCGTTGCTCTCTGGCGCAATCTCAACGTGAAGCATATCAAGCAGGTGCGCGGAAACGTTGTATGAGGCGGCCATTCGTCAGAAGAGACAGACGCTCAGTGGCCGAGGAAAATTCTCCTCGTTTTCATGTAATTGCAAGATATCAATGAAGGTCATTGTAGACTGATAGACGTAGAAAATGGACTGATCATATTTCTCCAACTGAACACCATGCTAGCACAGCCTCCACGCTCATCATCTGCAACTCCAATCAGGCGAGTACTATATGACCGGTGACCAAACGGGCCATTCTGATTTGTGTGGAGGTAAATGCCGAATCTCCTGCTGGAAGCTCGAAGACTCCGAGAGCGTTCTCGGCTTTCTGAGCTCCTATCGTATAAATTGAAAAATAAAAAATAAAAGAGATTTTTCGAGTAGGGACTTAAATTGGTCAAGAGGCGGGGGTCCAATCCAGTGCCTGAGAGTGCCAAAAATTGAGATTGATGAGATCTGCGCCAGTTTGAAACTATTATGTTGGAGAGAGTCCGGCTCGCTACAGTCATACAACCAGGTGCCTAGGCTACCCCAAAAATTAAGAAACTCATCATCGACAACGTGCCTAGCGCATAAAACGTCTTAGTTTTCCATCACACTATCCACGAGTGGGTTAAAACGCTGAGCGAACACCTCACCTACGTTGACCAGACATCCATGTCTGCGAAAACGCTTCTGTCGTACTACATTCCAGATCCCAGCGAGGCCGACAAGATACCTCAGAGCCACTACCTTCTTTCATAAGTTCAAATCTAAGTTCAAATCTAAGTCCATTTCTCTATTTGGTATATCGGCATGCATCTTGACTCCATAATTCTCCGATCCTTGTACACATGGCCCCAACATCTTGTTGACGTTGATCCCGGCTTCTTGATATCCACAGCGAGTAACATCGGCAGGCAGCTCTTGATCATACTATGCCCCCAAACAAACATTGTCTTTGTCTCCATGAATGCTTCAGTTCTCAATGGCGGTCGTGTCCACACCAATCGTGATGTACCCAATCATGCCGTTCTCAACATTTTCGCCGTCCGCTGCAACAACACTGATCACAGGGTTGTACCCTCCTTCCGTGTCCTGGTCAAAGACAGAGTCGGCGGCGTTGGTTGTGCGGTTGATTTCAGTGTGGCTCGCGTAGGGTTCGAGGGCCATGATCTGCTGCTCGAGGTCCTCCGCAAAGTAGAGCTGACCCGTGGATACAATGTTTCCCGAAGACACCGTTCCGTTGGAGTGCAGCTTCCAGTCGGTGTAAACTAGAGGGACCCCGTCAGCAAGGAGGCGTAGAGAGAGTTTGTGGGGAAGGCCAACCTTGAGCGTGAATGTGAATGGCGCGCTCCACGTAGAATCCGGGGAACACGGTCTTCATCTCCAGCATGCCCTGATCATTGCTGGGCCACATGCCACGCAGCCACGTCGTCGCATCAGTGTGCAGATCCGTCTCTCCAATGGTGAAGTTCGTGATGTTGAGCTCATTCAACAGGTCGGGGAATCCAGTGTTCGGCGACAGGCCGGTGAAGCTCGAGTAGCTGCCAGTGGCGTTGCAGTGCCAGAATGAAACAAGGGCATTTGGCAGAGGCTCGCAGGTGGCCATGTCGATGAGGCCAATGTCTAGCCAGAGAGGAACGCCCGACTGGTCTTCTGTCATGTCCTGGCGAAGGGTCTGAGACCTGCAAATCGTCAGCCAAATGCAACTTTCCTGATCCGTCTCTTGTTCACTGACCTGGGCCATACGTAAGGACCCTCCGTCACTTCGGGGGACAGCACGCAAGTGTCGTTCTGAATAACATCGTAGTATGGTGCCTCAGTGGTGATTTGGTAGGTGGTGTTGCCAGAGCGTTCATCAAGGTCGCGCTTCGTTTTCATACGTCTGTTGTATCTTTTCTCATTGAGGCTGGCTGCGGCACTGGCGCAGCGCTTTGAGAGAGCAGAGCGGCGAACCATCTCAGAGTGGGGGACCTCATGGCCGCCGGGATGCGCAGCAACTTGAGCTACGAGGAATGCGGTAGCAGAAACGACTGCGGAAACCTTCATGATGGAGCGAAAGAGGGAATCGAAGTACCGCTATCAGCAATGCGGATTGAAAATGAGAGACTGGTTCGTAGTCAAGAGCCGCTTCAAACGAGCGCCGCAGTGATTTAAAGGAACTTGGGTCGGCATGCTTCCAGGAATCCCCCACAACCCGAGCGAGATTGCTGGTCTGTTCGGCACCAGAGCCTCCCACAGCCCCTGAAGGCCTTGCCATCTCAGACATCATCTCCTATCGAAGGTCCCATAAATATTCCAGGGTGCCGCTGCGTCGGTAAGGGAATCTGAATGCCAAGAGATCTCCGTTTTCAACCACCCAACCAATTGCCAGCATGCCATTTGATGTTAAGCCTTACAGGTACAGCTTGACATAAACAGGCGCTCTGGTTGGCCTGGCCGCCGGTGCACGGTGGATAGCCGCACTTAGATACGTAAGTTTGTACGTTTACGGCCCGAGATCCGCCAATGACGCGTACAAGGCTTACGCAGTTTCCATCGGGATCAGCAATCACAACGCGCGTTCAATGGTCAACTCTGCCGTCCATGCCGCACAGGGTAGTTTTTTGTACCATATGCCGGCTTTTGATATAAGTTCTCTGAAGCTCGGTGAATATCTTTGAGAGGGAAAATGTAGGTTTTCCCCGACCGATGCCTGAAACAAGGGTGCGCACGGCGGCTTTGGCTGTACGACACACTAAGAGGCAGGACGCGCCTCGACTTACGCTTCCCGTTTCTTACGCCACCTATGCTCCTTGAGTTGATGTTCTCGACCATGACATTAGCATTGGGTACCGTCTCTATCCGCGGTAGCACTCTACCTGTCAACTCCCGCCCATCCTTTACCCACTTACTGCAGACCCCAAGCCGTAGCTCAGTTGACCTGACATGTCTCGGTTCAAAGAAACGTCTTTCGGTGACTTTCAGTTTTCGTAATCAGACGTTACATGATCTTGCCTTGGAAGATAAAGAAACGCATGCAAAGACTCACGGAGGCCAAGCTGCGTGATGCTATACCTGTCCCAGCTGTTCAACCACCTCATCATTATCTTGTAAGTTGGAGAGCCAGTCAAGGCCATCATGCGAATACAAGAACGTTGATGGGGAGGTTTGCAATGGCCCCCGTGGCTGCTTAGTCAGCATGGCCGAACGGGAAGGTCCACGATAGGTAAGGACAACGAGGAAGCACAACGATAACCAACAACCAAAGAATCAAGGCGTAACCAGCAACTTATGTTTCACTGCGTCTATCCATAGGAGTGAAAAGCACAGATAATTAGTGTAGGGATGCTTCTCAATTTTTGTTGTTGGTAAAACTAACCGACAGTCTTGTCACTCACGCCGAAGCGGTAGCCAGACTGGACGGGCGAAAGATCAAGTACAACACAAGACCTGGCATAATTCAGACTAAGCAATTGAAACGTAAAAGAGCGCCAGACTCATCCTCATTGGTAGCAAATCACTCGGTCCCAGCGAGCGTCAGAGAAAAGGAAATCCTCCACTCCAGTCGTCAACTTGCCCCGGCCGTTATCAAAAGAATAAAGATCCACCCATTGCCGTCACCACCGAGACCGCCAACAAGGGGAAAGGCACCATAACGGTCTCACACGCGCCGAAAAAGCGGAGGGGCGGCGGGCGGAGTTCCCGCTGCGGGTGGCGGCGGCAGAGGCGTTCCGGCCGGTGCAGTTGGAGGAGCAGGTGGCGCAACGGGCGGAGAAGGAGGCGCATCCGAAGGAGGCGGAGGTGGCGTTCCACAAGGCGGGGGCGGTGGAGGCGGTGCAGCACCGTCTGGAGGGGGAGGGGGAGGCGCTCCAGACGGAGGCGGGGGAGGTGTTCCGCAAGGAGGGGGAGGGGGCGGGCTGCCAGGCGGCGGTGGTGGCGGCGGAGCTGCTGCTGCTGCGCCAACTTGTGGTGGAGCGGGAGGAGCAGCTGGTGGGCTTGCAGCCGGAGGCGGAGGTGGGGGAGCGGCTGGTGGAGTTCCAACTGGAGGTGGAGGTGGAGCCACTGGAGGTGTTCCGACCGGGGGAGGCGGTGGAGGAGCATTTCCGTCAGGTGGCGGAGGAGGATTGGCTGGAGGGGCACCAGCTGGAGGAGGCGGTGGTGGGGCTGCTGCTTCGGCGGCAGCTTCCTTTGGGCCTTTTCCAGGCCCAGGCGGTGGACCAGCGGGTGCAGGGGCAACAGCCTCATTCCCTAATGGGCCTGGAGGGGCAGGCACCGCCACAGCAGTGACTACCGCGGCGGTCAGAAGGAACTTGATTGCAGTAGAGAAGCGCATTGTGAGATTGAAGACTCGTGGCTGGAACGGGCTTGGCCGTCATGGAAGTTTTGTGCTTTCTAGAGTCTCGGACTGTTGCACCAGAGCATGCTTATATATATGCTTCTTTGTAGAGATGGCCGCGATGCCGGATCTCAAGACCAAGATCCCCAGCACTGTGCCGGTGTTGGGGTAGGCAATGGTGCTACGACATCTGATCGGGGCTGAGCTTTCCTCCCGCCCAGCCGTTTGCAAATGAGGGAGGAGCACATTGCTGAGGGCAGGCCGGCGTTAGAGATATCCGTCCCGCATGACACGGACACAGCCCAAACCACATCATTTTGACTACACCTACGACGTAGGACAAGAGCGGAAAACGTGGTGTCTGGACGAATGGCCGTGATGGCGGAAGCTACATTAACTGTTTGCAGCGCGCTGATTGGAGGGCCGCCTCCTCCCGGTCAAGCTGAAATGGGCTTGGCGGCAAGAATCTCGAAACATCTTAGCTGTCTGGATCTTGGATCTTCAACGCGACAAGCCTCGCATTGGCTGCGTCGGTGCCCGGCGGCCGAGCCCTCGGAGCCCCGCGGCCGTGCCCGCCATCCCGACACACGGCCTGGACCGCACTGCTTTCCTGCCGAGACATGGCTGGTTTGGTCTTGGTACCTGTTGGATGTGGCGGACTGCAACCGACATGCTAGCGCGACGTGGATGGGAAACCTCAAACTCACACTTCGGCACAGATGCAGTTCTGTTTTCCGCAGTCCCGTCTTCCCGCATGCATGGTGCCGTATGCGCTCCTCGCACCATGTTCATCACTCGAGTTGAAGCATAATTTAACGTAAGCATCGTACGTATGCATAGTCGGTATAGGCCGCATCGCTACTACCGGAAAATAAGCTTATTGCTCTGGCGACGTGTGAAAACGCCACAGCTGCAAGCTGCCGTGACCCCTGCACACCCTACTTTTAAAGCGGAATGTCTGCTGTACTTTCAGTTACGGCTAGCCGATGCAGTCTTCACACCGTTGGTGT
Organism: Neofusicoccum parvum; assembly: GCA_020912385.1. Classification (NCBI taxonomy): domain Eukaryota; kingdom Fungi; phylum Ascomycota; class Dothideomycetes; order Botryosphaeriales; family Botryosphaeriaceae; genus Neofusicoccum; species Neofusicoccum parvum. The sequence continues at coordinate 1,981,197 of CP087217.1, read as the reverse complement.
CCCTGTATCAGCCAGAGGATTCTAAACAGCCGCGCAGGCCTGTTTCGAATGATTCTAGCGTGGAGTCCTCCCATGACTTGCAACTCAAAAGCCCATATTATCCGTGTCAAACAGGTACAAGATTAAAGGCACTTGCATGAAGTTACACTGCCACATCCTGTGCCCGCGGGGAAAACGACATCCGACGTTCTAACACATTCCCCGCCATGTCTTTCCTGTATCAAGCTGGCTTTCGATCATCGGGATAATTCCTGAGCACGTTTCCTAAAGCGCGACTCATGAACGAGATGTGCTACTGGTCGGAAGAGGCGGATACGTCGCAGCCTAGCTTGGCAAAGGCTAGTGATCAGGAATCCGGACACAAAAAAGATCCTTGATCCCTGGAAGGGCCACTGCCTTCCATCAACCCTCGGGCTTGATCTCCTCACAGTCACGCGGAAGTTGTTCAGACCAGGCAGGATCTGCCCTGCGGTTGTATTCTGCGTGGCAAAGAGTCGTCGTCACCTCGGGCACGATGACATGAGTTTGTCCAGTTGTGCGGATTTCGGGCGGTCCGCTGGTGCCCGCGGCCATCTGTTCAGGATCATACTGATATTCGGACAGGAGAGGGATATGATTCAAGGACATCGTCATTCCTGCAGCTGCGCCATAACGCTGTACGCAGCGCGAGAGTCTACCCCGTCTACTTCTTAGACTTCGACTCGGTCTCCGACTTGGCGTCGTCCATCAGCTTCTTCGCCTTCTCAGACTTCTTGTTCAGGACCTGCGTGATCTCTTCGCCAGTCTCCTTTAGCAGCTGTTCGGCGTCTTTGCCACGCTTCTGTGCAACCTCTTGCAGCAGCTGCAGCTTTGGGATGATCTGGCTGCCACCAGGTACCATGTTGAAGTACTGCTCCAGCCCGCCAAATCCCTTCGACTTGACCTTGTCAACCTGGCTCTGGATCTTCTCCTCCACCTTCTTGACATCGCCAGAGTCGGTGGCCTCGCGAACCGTGTCCCATAGCTCCTTGAGATTGCCCTGCTTCAGCGCATCTGCATTGTCTTCGAGCAGCTCCTTCACCTTGGGGTTCTTCTCCAGGTAAGGCTTTGCCTGTTCTAGACCCTTGGTCCATGCCTCATCGCCCGCCTTCTTCAGCTTCTCCCTCTTTTCCTGAACGAGGTTCTTGATCTTGTCCGCCGTCTCCGCGCCGACACCACCCTTGACAAGGTCCCTGATCTGATTCCATGTCTCGTCCACCTGCTTCTTGGCCTCGGGTCCGTACTGCTCGCCCATCTGCTTCAGCTGGTCCAGACTGCCGCCGACTTTGTCCTTGAGCTGGGGATTCTGGTCGACGATGTCCGAGGCAGCGTCGCCAGCCAGCCTCCCGATGCGCTTGAGGTGCTTTTGGAGGATGTTCCACGCGTTCTGGGCGTTGTCGAGACTCAAGTCTCCCTTTGCCACGTCCTGCAGCTCTTTGTACGCGTCTCGCACGATCTTGTCGACCTCGTCGCCATGCTTCTCCCGAATGGTGTCGAGCTGCTCGAATGCCCCGTCGACGTACTGCTTTGCGCCGGGGATGAAGGCAGCGTAGGAGGAAGCGGTGCTGCGCAGGTACTTCAGGGCCTCGTTGGGCTCGGGGCTGGACTCTTTGAGTTTCTGGATGCCGGAGCTGGCATAATCGCGGACCTGGTTGGAGGTCTGCACGGCTGACTTGACGCCGGAGAAGTGGTACCAGGCGTAGCCGATGACGAGGGCCGACACACCGCCGGCCACGGCTCCGGTGACGGCTGGACGGCTGCCGCTGCTGGTATTGGACGAGGACGACTGGAAACGGGAGTTGCGGGCAGCGCGGGTGACAGTTCTCGGTCTGGCCACCTGCGCAGAGCGTGAACTTAATCTGGAAGCGTACATGATGAGGATTACGAATGGGTTGCGCGTGGGAGAGATTGGCGGCACAGAAACGGTGAATAAAGCCAGAGGACTGGGGCTGGCATGCTACTACAAATACGGACTTGTGTCTATGGCGTTCCTGAGCGCATCATGACGGCGTGCGGCGTTTCCAGAACAAGTGGCTGGGCGGAGTGCGAGCCATGCCCCAAACAGCGTGGATGACATCAGATGTTGCACAACCAAAGCTAAGATCTTGCGTGTTAGTCAATCGCAATCCGTGCAATACACCCGTTGCTCAATAGACTGTGCATGCACATTGCCATTGATGGGCCCGTTGGTCCGGTCGCAAATCACGATTCCCCACAGCCGATCTCCCGCTTGTGGGTCCGACATCGTCATAGCTCCCTTTAGCAGTGCTCTGCCCTGGTCTTGCATCCGCTAGCCTGACCCCAGTCGCAAGGCCAACCAGCTGCGTAAGGTTGACAGGATGTGTCAGAAAGACGATGGAACGCACCAGATTTCCACTTTGGTCTTTCTTATTAGTACGACAACTAGCGCATTAACTACCCAGCTTCGTCGCTAGTCACACGCAAAGTTGCCAAAGCCATTAGCTTGGTAAACGGCTGGCAATGATTGAGCGGAGATGCGATAATGCTACAAGGCCTTCTCCGGCATCCCAAAGGTCCTACTCCTTCCACGAGTAGATTGCACAGCACTTCTCCGTCTTTCCGCCCTTCGTGCATGTCGTTTTGCGGGCATGGTATCTCTTTCCATCCACTTCCACGAACCCCCAAACTCCCTTGAACATGCAGCTTCCTTTCTCCATTGTCGCACTCAGCTCCAGGTTCTTCAGTCCGCCTACTTCTCCGTCCCCGTAGATCCAGCCGTCCCGCAAGAAATCATCGTCGACGTTGGACAGATCCGTCCAGCGGCATGTCTCAAATACTGTTCCAAACTCCGGGACCTCTACGGAGCGCTCCATCCCATCCACAATGTGGCTGCTGTCATGGCCCTTGAACCCACCAGTGACCGTTGGGGCGATGTCAATATGCGTGACGTTTTGGTCGTCAACGTATTGCTTGCAGGTTTCCGTCACCGAAATCATCGACAGCGCCTACTCGTGTATCATCGTTAATGGGGTGCTCCAAGACAGCAGGCACGCAATCGCATACTTTGATCTTTATCCATGAGAGGCCCTGAAGAGACATGACCTCGTCCATGCCCGTTGAAAGCTTTCGCTCGAGTTGCCATTTCCCGGACATCTCGTTGATTGACTTGTCTGCAGGAGCCACCATTTTGTTTGCTGGAGTCGATGGAAAGAGGAGGCCATTAATTGATACGTGTAGATGGGTGGCTTATAAACGCTGATGGGAATGCGCATTCCACAAGACCTGATAATTCTTGGAATGGGGCAGACAAAGCCACCACGCGTATTTCATTTCCCACGACCACTACCCCCACATTTCTGCAGGCAGTCGCAAGCCTTAGAGGCATTGGGAGGAAATAAGCTCATACCATCTCTGTCATTTTTCCTGCCAACTTTCCTACAACACTATGGAGTGCCATCCAGCACCATGTTCGCGTTGATGGAACCCATCCAAACGGCTGTCACCTGGTCAGTTCTTAAGGAAATCCAACCTACATGGAATTGTAGCTTCCTATATAGGTGGAATCGTCCATTTATCCGAAGCATGCACACCCGAAATACTGTGTAACTTCACTTGTTCAAGCGAATCCTCTTCGTATCCCCACATCTTGGCTCCGGAGGATTCTGAAGCGCTCGGGAAAGACTCTACCGATCACCCCGCACTCGACTGTCAACAAAGACAACAAACAATCCTCTTTTTTGCATTTTCTGCTTTGTCGCGAGATCTCATCTTACGTCTGACCCAGCTACGCATGATGAAACTCTCTTGTTTGTTTTTGCTCTTCCTGTCAACACTTTGCGCCGGCTTGTTGGAGGAACGATTCGTGGAGTTCAGCCCGTCAAATGGATCTGTTGCTATTCATGACTCGATAATTTTGTATGCCGCAGATGACCCCGTTGGTGTCTCAATCGCATCCAAAAGCCTGGCGGGGGACCTGGAGCAGATAACGGGAAGACGGCCAGCCTTGTTCGAGAAAAATGCAACCAATCGAACCTTTTCGGGCAACACAACGGCAACTTCAGCTATCATCCTAGGCACCACGAATTCGTCGCTGATAGTGCAGCTCGAAAGAGATGGAAAAATTGATCTGTCCGACATTCACGGCAAATGGGAGACTTTCCAGACAGCAATCGTGTCAGACCCACTGCCTGGCATTCACCACGGTTTGGTCATTGCGGGGAGCGACAAAAGAGGCGCCATGTTTGGGATTTACACGCTCTCCGAACAATGCGGACAGTCACCGTACGTCATACACAGAGCAATCTTGGCTTTTGCCTAATACTTCCAGGTTCCATTGGTGGGCAGACGTGCCTGCGACCAAGCGTAACGAGCTGTATGCTCTGCCCGAGAAAACCGTCCACGGAGAGCCTTCAGTCAAGTACCGCGGGTTGTTCATCAATGATGAAGCTCCTGCTTTGACTGGCTGGTGGTCCAAAAAACACAATGTCGATCATTACCCATTGGACTCGGACTTTTACCGCCACGTTTTCGATCTCTTACTTCGTCTCAAGGCAAACTACCTGTGGCCTGCGATGTGGGCTTCGTTCGTGCCAAAGCCCGGCAATATATTTTTTACTGATGACCCACAGAACCAGCAGCTGGCCGATGACTACGGGATCGTGGTCTCTACGAGCCACCATGAGCCCATGCAACGGGCAACGAATGAATGGAATGAAACTGAAACTGGACCGTGGGACTGGACGGAAAACAAAGCAAACGTGACCCGTTTCATGGAAGAAGGCGTACGGCGTGCAGGTAAAAATGAATCCTACTTCACATTGGGTATGCGTGGACCGAACGATGGCCCTATTGAAGCAGATGATCCGATCGCTGTCCTGGATGATGTTTTTGCCACCGAGAGGGAATTGCTGGCTAAATATCATGGAAACGAGACTGCCACAAATCGTAAGTCATAAATTTCCACTGCGCTATCCAGCTGACTTTCTAAAGAGGTGTGGACAATCTACAAGGAGGTGGCAACGTACTACGCTGCCGGCTTGATGCCCCCTGACGATGTCACACTTATGTTCACGGATGACAACTGGGGGAATGTGCAACGTCTCCCCACCGGCAATGAAACGGAAAGGTCTGGTGGTGTCGGTGTGAGTAAGATGTCTGCTGAATTCGTGTGACGGCTGACCAACAATATTTGAGGTTTATTTTCATCTTGAATACGTCGGCCGGCCAAAGAGTTACAAGTGGCAAAACTCCAACAACCTGGTGAGTGGCTCAAACCATGTATGGGGACTTGCCAATGATTTCAACTTAGGCCAAAGTCTACAAGGACCTTTTCCACAGCTATGCGAGAGGGGCCGACCGTATTTGGGTTATCAATGTTGCGGATATTAAACCTATGGAGCTACCATTCGGCTTTATCATGGACCTGGCTTGGAACACATCGGCGATCGACTTCCGTACGATTCCGGGCTACCTCCACGCCTTTTCAGAGCGGGAATTTGGAGCGGAACACGCAGACGAGATATCATCTATCCTGTTGGAGCACAACCATCTCATCGGGAGGCGGAAGCTTGAATCCATTGAGCCGGGCACGTATTCCTTACTGAATTACCACGAAAGCGAACTTGTTCTATCAGCGTGGGAATCCCTGGCGGATCGCGTCTCCAATGTCGCCACAGATCTGGATAAGGACCGACAGGATGCTTTCTTTCACCTCGTGCGGTATCCGATCAAAGCCGGATATCTGCATCACTCCATGGTCCTCGGCCAAGGCTTTAACCGGCAATACGGATACGAACGACGCAATACCGCAAATAAGGTTGCACATCAGATCATGGCGGACTTCGACGCGGACTTTGATCTTCTGGAAGAATACGATGCTCTTGTAGACGGTAAATGGGCCGGCATCATGGCTCAACCGAAGCTTGACATGCAGCTGTCAAGTAGCTGGAAGGCATCATCAAGAGATGTCCTCGCAAACATCTCGTTTGTCCAGCTTCGGCAGAACATGGATTACGCCTGGGGGAATCTTGGCATCTACGCTGAAGGCTCACTGAGTGCGTGGCGCCAGGGAGTCGTATGTGCATCGATTGATCCCTCCATGCCCACTGAAGACTCCTTCGCGCCTACACTCCCAACCATGGATCGCTACGGCCCTTCCTTGCGGACAGTGGACCTCTTCCATCGAGGTGATCATCGGGTACCGGTCGAATGGTCTGTTGAAGTACCACATAGCTGGATAACCATGTCTCCGGAATCAGGAAGCGTGTCCGACAATCAGTCTGAGCAGCGGCTGAACGTTTCCATCAACTGGCCCTCAGTCCCTCCGGACTTCCATGACGTTGTCGACGTTCGGGTCAACTTCGACACAAGTCCCTTTTTCGACCTGATCCGCGTGCCTGTGAACGGCTGGACAGCGCCCGACGACTTCCGTGGATTTCCAGAGGCCGCCGGGGCCATTTCGATCGAGGCACCGCACTTCCAGCGGTCGTCCGAAGGCGCCGTCTCGTTCCATCACATCCCTTTCCTCGGGACGCGCACGGCGTCGGGGTCAATTGCGCTCCGCCCCTTCCAGACAGCCCGCGAGGCCTCCGGCTCCGAGGCAGCGTGGGTGGAATACGACATATACTTGTTCAGCCAGTCTTCTCCTTTGGATGCGACGGTGTATGTCAATGGGGCGCTCGACACCGATCCCGACCTCCTCATGCAGTACTCCCTGACTCTGGATACGACGGAAGCCAACTTCACTCGGCTCCTTGGTGATCCGGAAACAGCGGGAGATTTACCCCCAGGTTGGACTCAGTCCGTGGCAGATCATGTATGGAAGAGAAGCGTGTCGTTTGGCACAGTGAGCGGAGGGCGTCACACGCTGAGGTGGAGTGTCAATTACCCAGAGTTGTATTTGGAGAAGATTGTGTTGGATACACGGGACGGCGTCAAAGAGGCGTATTTGGGTCCTCCAGAGACTACTTTAGTATGACGAGAGTGCAGATGATACGAGTGCGGCTGCCGTCGTCGGGCCGGGTGTGTGCATACAGTGCGAAGTGGACAATGGTGGATGGTTTATGGACGTTGATCCTGTGTTGGCATAAAAATAACGCGCTAATGCAAACCTGGAACAAATTTGAAATGATGGATTGACTGGGACACGGAGCCATAAACATCAGCGTACATAGATTCCTTTCGGCTTCGGCACCCAGAAGTGACCCGACGCACGGGCCCGTTTTCTGGATTACTCCCATCAACTTCGTAAACTGGATGCCGGGTAGCTCTTGGTTTCAAGTCTGCATCAGCAAATGACATTCCTACTTTGTGAGTGTCAAGATGTATGAGACCGGCACATTGATTCCCCAAAGGAAAAGCGCGGTCCAGTTGGGGGCACGATCGTCGACCTCCGGCCACGGTCAAGTTTTCTAGTCGCTGGGTAAGCCGAAACACGAGGCTATGAGCAGAATGTCCAGACTTACTTAAATCATGAATGAATTACTACTGGGGTATAAAACGTCGTTACTTTTGTTGTTTCGTGACTAGTCGCGCCTTTGGGCCTCTTCGCTGACAGTGTAGTCAACAGTTTTGGTAATGAAATTGCCGTGTCCTCCCTGCCCCGGTAATCCCCCGTTCCTCAGAATGTGTCTTTGGTCCGACTCCACGCTTATTCCATCCTCGCTACCATTCTTGTTTCTGACCGTCTCAAGGACGAACGTTGAGCCCATCGTTTTCGACTCGTCGCCGTCAAATACGTCCGGCTCGGGAATGCGTGAGGCTCTGGATTTGCGAGAGCCGTACCCGCCGTAGCCGGCATATCTCTGGTTGGAGCCATATCGCGAGGAGCTGGAGCCCAGCGAGACGTTGAAATAGCGGGTGAGGATTCCTTCAAACGTGGCCTTCAGGGGAGGCAGTGACGCAGCAAAAAGACCGCAGTTCATTTCAACGCTGCAAAAGTCAGTTGGAAACATTGCGAAGGCTTGTCAACACTTACTTGACCCATAGGCTGAGATCAACGCCGTCCCATGTAGGGTCTTGCGTCTTCATCAGCGCCGGGAGTTTAGTAAGTTTAACGATAGCGCTGATAGTAGCGCTATAAAAAGAATGGTAAGCTTCCAGTAGACACAGGCGGTAAGAAGGGGACATACACTAGACCGATGAGAAAAACGCCTCGCAAGGCCCATTTGTTGTAGGTGGACAGCTTCAACTTCGTAAGACAGACCAAGAGACCGAAGGTAAGCAAAAGGTCGGTCAGAATGTTGCCAGCTGCTCCGAAGTCAGCTTCCAGGTTGCAAGTGGGCGGGAACATTCCAGGATGTCTTACTGCTTTGAAGATATGCCAGGACAACGTTCACCTGCGTGGGCCAGCAAGTCCCGGGCACCGTCAAGTCCCAGATCCTCTCCATCGGCGTGCAGCTCTTGAAGCAGCCAACCAGAACGTTCATGTTGACCAGGACACTCAGCACCATGGTAATCCAGATGATAATTGTGAACGTCTTTGCCAGTTGGATCCTCAGCATGGAAAACCCAATGCTCATCTTCATGGTTCCCATGGCAATGCCGTTCGTCAGCACGCCAAAGTTCGAGTACTTGAGCGCTTCTGGGATCTTCGTCGGCGGCGTGATGGACAAGATGGGTTTTCCGTATCCGTTGGCAACACTCGCCAGCAACATGGCGGTGGTGGATATGGTCGCGGCCTGGTGGATGCGTGAGTCTCGACTCGCACCAACAGCGCAGCTTGCTCAAACTCACCCACGCGACAATGATGAAGCCATCGTCCCAGCCAAAGGCCTGCGTCCGGAAGATGCGCGTCCACAGGCGGGCGGCCACGAAGATGGAGGCGAAGACGGTGAGGATCACGGAGGCGGCGATAAGGTCCGCGGATCGATCGCCGGTCTGCGACGCCGTGGGAATGGTGGTGTTCATGGCTCAGGGATGGCTGCGAAGGAATCGCAGATCCTGATGCTGTTTAGGGAGACCCAGAGTCAAGACGACTGCTGGAGGCTGCGGGCGCATAAGTAAAGCTGGCTCCTGCCACGGGGTTAGATCTTCCGCAGGCTGGACATGGTGCCTGGGCAGTGGGAGATCAGCTCCGAGGCATCTGGACCTGCACCGCTTTTAGCGGCGATTGGCAGGCGGGTGCAGGATCTCCTCTGTTTGAGGCTAAGGCGGTCCTTCTCGCCGCGGACCACTACGCGACTCAATCCACGCAAGGCCGCCAAGGCCGCGCAGGCAGGTCCCCCAATACGAGCCGCGGCTGGCCCAGGGCCGCCTGGACGGATCTCGGAAAGCACTGATGCCACTCTCTTTGCACTTCTGCGGCGCGCCGGAGGTTTTCTGGGCGGCCCCGGGCAGCTGCAGCCCGCGGCGCTGGGCGGGTGCAGGCTGCTCTGCAAGTCCCGCTGCCCGGGGTCGGCAAATTCGAGCGCTAGCCAGCTGCCCCCGCTGCGAGGACGGCCAATCGGGCGGGCAGGTTTGGCATATATTGCGCTGTAATGTTCCTCCCGGCGCCAGTGCTCCTGGATGCGGCACCCGACAGCGCCACGGCCACGGCGGCTGCTTACTCGGTGCGAGCAGCCCCTCGCGGTTAGATTGCTCAGCTTCTCGAAGCTGGCGCGGGGAATGCCTTGGAGGCCTCTTCAGCCTCGCGTGTTCCTCGCGTGTTCCACTGCCGAAACTCTAATTAGCGACGGCCGCCGGCGTCTGGGCGCCCTACCCGTCCGCCAGCGCTGATTCCAACCTTATACAGCCGATAAACAACACCGATCCGCCCGGGGAGCAGCTGCGCGCCGGCTCCAGATCGGCAGCGCTGCACCGCGCGGCAGGACGGCGCACCCAGCCCTCCCCCGCCGCGGCCGGGGCGCCGAGTGCAAACACTGCGCGCCGCCGGGCTCGTATAGAGACGTCACGGTCCAGCCGTGTCGCCAGCTGCGCCGCTTTCGGGCCTATTTCCGGAAGGGACTGGCGGTTGACTCGCTCAACGGCCTGGCACGCAAGCGACGCCCGGGGAAGCCCGGTGGCGGGCGGACGAGAAGCTTCGCCGTTGCCAGCAGAATAGCCTGCCCCTTTATCATTTCGAATGGCTGTTGCCGGTGGACATGCAAGTCGACGGGCGGTGGTTGTGTCGAAGGCATGACACAAACTCGCGCTTCCTTGCCGCCGTATATATGGACTGAGCCTTGCCCAGACCTGCCCGTCTTCCCTGTCTGTCTCGCTGCTTTTGTCACTCTTTTGAAACCCGTGGTATACCATGGCTCGCTCGTTCTCCAACCCCGTCCACTCCCTTCTGGGCATGATCGTCGCTCTTGCGACTGTTGCCTCTGCTGTCACCGTCACTGGCTCGGTCGACGGCAAGAGCTATGATTACATCATCGTCGGCGGCGGCCTCAGCGGCCTGGTTGCTGCCAACCGCCTGAGCGAGGACTCTGCTGGTAAGAGCCTGCTGTGCCAGATAGCGCCTGTTCTGTATTGAGACGGCTGTGTAGTTTCTGTGCTGGTTGTCGAATATGGCCCCGTGGACCGGAGCAACAAGACCCTGGTGCCCTACTATGCTACCTCCACCAACACTGCCGGCATGTTCAACATCACCTCTGCCCCGGAGCCCTACCTTGGGAACTCTTCGTTTGCCATCATGGCCGGTTCCATTGCCGGCGGCGGCTCGAGCGTGAACGGCATGGTCTGCGGCCGAGCCTCTGCTGCCGACTACGACTCCTGGGAGCAGCTGGGCAACCCCGGCTGGGGCTGGGAGGGTCTCCTCCCCTACTTCAAGAAGGTGCGTGCAGTTGACTCTGACCACAGCGCCGTGTACACTAACAATGCCAGGGCACGACTCTGAACGTGCCTTCTGCGGAGGAGGCGGAGAAGCTCGGCTACACGTGGGACGAGTCTTTCTACGGCAGCGGCCCGCTCCAGGTTGGCTACCCTGACTTCCAGTACAACGACATGTACACCTTCTTCAAGGGGTTCGAGGAGGTTGGCCTGCAGTTCCAGAAGGACCAGGGTGCTGGCAACAACACCGGACTGGTCTGGGCTCCGACTGCGCTTGATACCAAGACGATGACCAGGTCGTCGTCTCTGACCGCCTACTACGACACCGCGGCGAACCGCACCAACCTCAACCTGCTTGCGGAGCGCCAGGTGACGGAGATCATCTTCTCTTCGGATCTGACGGCCAAGGGCGTCAAGATTCTCAACCGCGCGGACGGCTCCTCTTCATCCGTCTACGCCAAAAAGGAAGTCATCCTTGCCGCGGGTGCCGTCCACACCCCCCAGATCCTGCAGCTGAGCGGCATTGGCCCCAAGGCGGTTCTGAGGGCCGCCGGACTCAAGACCAAGCTCGACCTTGCGTCAGTTGGAAGCAACTTCCAGGATCACCCAGTCTCGTACATGATGTACAACTTGAACCAGACCTTCCCCAACGCCGGCTCGCTCGGCAGCAACACGACGTTCAACCAGGAATCGCTCCAGGAGTACCTGACGAACCACTCCGGCCCCTACACCCGTGCTCAGGGCAACAGCGTTGCTTTCATTCCCCTTCACACCATCACCGACAAGGTCTCGACCATGGTCTCCGACCTCACCAAGCAGGTTGCTAAGACTTACCTTCCCTCCATCTACTCGGACTCCGGCCTTCTCAAGGGTTTCCAGGCCCAGCGCGACATCCTCGCCAAGCAGTTCACCGCCGGCAGCGTTGCCGCAATCGAATTCCCCTTTTCCGGCGCCGGCTTCATCCCGAACGCCATCCAAAAGCCCCTCAGCCGTGGAACCGTCTACCTCAACGCCACCAACCCCACCGGCTCGCCCGTTGTCTCTCATCGTGCTTTCGAGAACCCCTTCGACCGCGCTCAGATTTTCGCTGCCATTCAGTTTACCCGCAAGTTCTTCAGCAGCTCTGCTCTCTCTGTCATGGCTCCTGAAGAGAGCGCGCCGGGTGCCGCCGTCACCAGCCAGGAGGCGTTCTTCTCCGCCATGACCGCGGCTGGCCTGATGAGCCCCACCTTCGCGCACCCCAGTGGCAGCTGCCCCATGATGCCCAAGAAGTCCGGTGGCTGCGTTGGAGCCGATCTCTTGGTCTACGGCACCAAGAAGCTTAGCATCATCGACGCCTCCATCATGCCCATCATTCCCTCGAACCATCTCCAGGCCTCCGTGTACGCGGTCGCCGAGAAGGCCGCTGATCTCATCAAGGCTAGGGCTTAAACGAATCGATCAGTAATTCAGTTTGTCTGTAAATAATAGCGGAAAGCACTTTATGAATTTTGAATAGATTTCCTGGACATCCATTGAACCTGCATTCCTCTCAACTTGGTAGACGCGGGGCGCGATGGGGATCTTCCCTGCAAACATCGCTGTAGGAATGGCCCCGCGTGCCTCCTTCGCGTAAACCTTATGCACCGGTACCTGATCAGCCTTGCTTCTCTAGCTACCCACGCTAGTTCTTGGAAATAGCCTATATGCAGCGGGCATGATCTGTCCCAGAGGACCGGGTCATGCATCGGTCAGGCACAACCAAAGCCACAACAGGCCGTACAACGCACTTCACAAACATCTCATTTTCTACAGATTGGGATATACAATCTCGCCTTGAAACTCGGATGCGTTCATGACCACCCACTCACTCCTCTAGAGGATGATCCAATTCCGTCACTTGAAATGGAGAAGGCAACGGGGAATTCGCCGTTCGACCCACGACAGCGGTCGGACGGCAAGATTGCCGATCTCCTTTCTGAATGCAACGGTCGTTGCTTGCCACCTGTTGCAGCACGATACGAGGCATCTTCGCGGGCCGGAGAGCTCCGCCGGGAGGCACGAGTCAAATCGGGCACACGGACTGCGGCGTAGCGGGATTGGCTTGGCCCGCCTCTATCGATCGGTGACAAACACCCCCACAATACTCTCGTTACTGGCACCACCATCTTGGAGCATGGACGCATGGAAACACGGCTCCCAGCGGAGCTTCTAAAGATAACACCTCCCCATCTCCAAATCTCCGTGAAAGAGTGGAAAATTTCCGTCGGCGTCCTCCTGCCACAGGGCTCGCACTTGGTTCATGGGCGTGGGATTATGCTTGGCGTTCACAGCGCATGCTTTGTCATGAAGCTTCACAGGTGCTTCTTTGAAATCCTCATCGAAGTCAGGCAAGCTGCATGCATCCCCTGGGTTGTACCATATCCTGACGGGACCACATGATCTGGCGAGCAATCAGGCACGGAAGCAGTTGCAGTGGCAGTTCTGGTTGGCTTCGCATAATAGACGTTTTCGAGCAGCCGCGGGTACTTATCACCACACCCACGCTTCCATGGCAGAGGCGTCGACCAAACCCAAGTCGATGTGGGGGTGGAAGGGACGGAGAGTTTCTGCCACGCCGGCCCCGTTGACGCCATGGCTTGCTCCGCGACTCGAGTAGCGTGGGCCGGCCAACGCTGTGGCGTCGTACTCGCTACGCCCGATAAGCCGACCAGCGAGAGGCGGCTTCCTGCCACCAGCTGCATTCGGCCGCTCCGGGCCGCGTTTGGAGAAGGGCGTGGATTTCACTTTCGTGGTCCGGTGGGCGAATGGGCGGTTTCACCGCGGGGCTGCTTCGTTAAACAAGCTCCGCGGTGCTGATCGGCAGCGCTTAAATCTGGTGGCGGCCTGGCCACGAGCTGTAGGGGAAACGGCTGCGTTGTTACTGGATGGGATGGTGCACCGGCGTTTCATTGTCTACTTTCCTGTTGTTGTACGTACGAGAGCACCGAGAAGTGACGTTGGGGTAAGTGGTACGATTCTATTTCTATGCCTTGATGTATGTACAGCAACCACGCCCCCCAGGTTCATCTGAGGGGTTGTCCATGATTCATTCATTGCTTGTTGCGAGCGCCTCCAGTGCCTCTCAAGCAATATTGGCGCAAGTCAGCCGCCACCAACCTCTCCCAGTACTTTCACTTAAGAGCTTCCCGTGCTCTGTGTCGTGTGGTTGGCTTAGCTTGAGTATTCCAGCGGCCTGCTTTCCGGTAGTTGGCTTTGGACATGAGCTGACTTCCAACTCATTCGCCCTGGAATGGATTTCCTCCGTTCTGATTACGCTCTGGCTGAGCGTCTATTGGTTGAAAGTTTGTTCCGTTGGACGGAATAGGAAAAAGATGCGTGTCCATGGCTGGCTTTCCGCGGCCACGACTGCGGCCACGGCTTCTTCTGGAATATGTGTCTGAGAAAGTGAAGTTTCCTTTTGCTTCTTTGTCATCCTTCTTCGTCCAGATACCGGGCGTGAGTTGTTCTTAGTAGCGGTCAGTGTTAAGCTGGATATTGGCTGGGACGCATGTCTCACCGTATTTGGCAGTGCTGTCAGTGCTGTTCACAGTAGACACGGTAGAATTTCCATGTGACGCAAAGCCGAGAGGCTCGCTAATTGCGGCCCCATAGGCGCTAGCCGCAAGTGTGACTGCAAGGACGATGAAGCGCATTGTGGTTTGGAATGGATGTGTAGGAGAAGTGTGGATGAATGCTGCACCTTCTACCAGTCCGAAGATCAAAGCTATATAGCATCTTCTCCAAGAGCCAAGATATACACAAACACACTAGAAGTCGGTAGAAACATCCGAGTCTGTTGACAAACTTGTCGAAGAGTTAGTAGAACAGAGCCTCAATGGGATACTTCTGGCGCAAAACACGCTAGAACGTCGCTATAGGCATTCTCTTACCTCCACGCCCTCTGAATGGTATGCACGGAGCGAATCGCGCTCGTGTTTTAACTTTATGTTATCGACGATAGCCGCGTCTGGAGCGACCATGCATATTCTTGGCCCAAACGCATGAGCAAACCTCTTGTACTAGTCCGTTTCGGAGGCATTGACCATGCGTTAAACCACCCAATCCACCGCACCGTGGTACGCCTCGCTGAAACGTGCATTGAGCAAAACTCATGGTGAAATCGTGCACAGAGCGAGTTATCCGCAATGCGCGAAAAAGATTTTGTTTCAATGGAAGACGCCTGAGTGAACCAAGAACGCTCGCCGGATAGACGGCATTGTTTACGGGCGCTCGGATTATTCTCCGAAGTTTTACTTGGCAAAAAATGGAAACAACATTTGAGTTTGTTCCCAATCTCAAGACTTCCGTCAAACACGCGAAGGTACGAAGGGAGACGATGCTTGGCGGCACTTTGTAGAGAGAACCCTGACGCAATAGTGAGGGTCTTTCACATGCTCGTCAACAAAGACACGGCAGTTATATGGCACCATACGCAAGAAACTTCTGGATCCAGTAGGCCTACTGATAAGGATTGTGTGCGCTACGAGTGCTCGTTCAAGAGAACAATGAAAACTTAGAGAAACACAAAAGTAAGAAGACAATAAGAAAATGGTATCCATGGCACAGCCACAGACTCAACCACATATTCAGCACACCCTCATCTCAATTCTCCTTCCCAACAACCCTCTGCTCGGCTGCCACCTCCCTCCTCTCCGCATTCCGCACCGCACACCTCACCGCCGCCGCCACATCGACATGGAAGAACGGCCTATCCACCCCATAAACCGCCGCCACCCTCCTCGCACCCTCCACCTCCGTCTCCCCACCCTCACTGCTCCTCGCCCCACCCTCCACATCCCGCGCCTCCGGCCCCTCGTCATCCACCACCTCCGCGCACGCCGCCACGCCGAACAGTACCGCGTCGTCCCCGCCCGTGCCCGCGCCCCCGAACCCGGCGGCCGCCAGCGCGCGCTTTGTCCAGCGCCGCCCCACGCCCGCGAAGTGCCACTCCACGGGGTCGGGCGCGGCGTGGCGGTCGAGCTGGCGGCGCACGTCGAGCAGGCCCTGGACGGCGGTGACGTCGGTGAGGGCGACGGCGGCGAAGTCGAGGACGACGGCGCGGAGGGGCGGGCGGGGGTCGGTGGCGGTCGTTGGGAGCTGCTGGCCGCGGGGCGGGCCGGGGTCGTTCCAGGGGCGGTCGCCGGGGCGGGCGTAGGTGGGGGGTGTGGTGGGGCGGGTGGCGGCGAGGAGGGTGGAGGCGAGGTGGTCGAGGTAGTGGGCTTGGTTGACGTAGGTGAGGCCGTCGGTGAACTTGTAGATGAAGATGCCTGGGTGCGGCGAGGGGGTGGTGGGGATGGAGGGGTTGGAGCCGTCGAGGTGTGAGATGGGGATGTAGGCCTCGGCGGTGGCGGTGGCGGGTGGGGATGAGGGAGGGTCGTGCTCCTGGGATGTCGGGCTGTTGCCTTTGCTGGTGATGTCGTGAGAGCTGCCGAGCGAGGACTTGGCGATGTAGCGGATTTGGACGCGGCCGAGCATGACGCCTTTGGCGCGGGCGTGGCGGAACAGCAAGACCGCTGCTGAAGTGGCGACGACCGCGTATACGCCGTTCTCGATGTTCGTGAAAATTGTGATGAAGACACCGATGAAGAAAAGGACAACTTCGAGCGGCGACACTTCCCAGAACTTGTAGAGCACAGCGGGAGGGGTAACAACGTCCAGCACCGCATGGATGATCAAGCCGGCAATGCTGGCTGATGGAATGTAGAAGAAAACGGAAGTGAGGGCATACAGCGCCAGTAGGACCAGAACAGCTGTAAAGACGCCAGCCAGTGGGGTGCGCACGCCTGCCTTGGACTTGATTGCTGTACGGGAGAACGAACCAGTGGCCGGATAGCCTCCCAAGAACGGGCCAAACAGATTTGTGAACCCCAGCGCCACAAGCTCCTGTGAAGGATCGATGGTGTAGTTGTTGATGCGGCCAAACGACTTCGAGATAGCAATGTGCTCGATGAGCAGTACTATCAACGTGGCCGGGAGATCACCAGCGAATGCTCGTATCATTCTAGCCTCGAGAACAGGCGCGCCAGCGTGCTGAAAGCCTTTATCCCACTCGTCAGCACACCGAGGAAGCAACGTTGTGAGCGAGTGTATATACCTCTGGGAACGGTCCCAAGAATCTTGAACCTGGCCTCATCCTCATTCGCGATGTTTCTGTTGACCAGCCAGCTGATCATGGTGTAGAACAAAATAACGAAAGCCATCCGAAGCGTCGAAAGGAAGAACCACATCTTCTTCTTTTGGGGTTGCTTTCGGGACATGAAGTTGCAGAACCATCGAAGCAGGTAGAGAAAAGCCAAAGCGGTAATTCCCATGGCGGCATCAATCCGGGTGGCCCCAAGATTCTTCAAAATGTCGATAAGGATCAAGTACGTTGCTCCTCTCGTGTTGATGCCTCGGATACCCATCATCGCAGGGACTTGACCTGACGCGATGCTGATTGCTGCTCCGGTCGTGAAGGCGTTGATGGCAACCAGAGGAATGAACTCCACCAGCCACCCAGCACGAATCAGGCCGATGAAGAGCAGGATAGCTCCAGACACTAAGGAAAGACCTCTAGCAATTTGTTCCGATGGGATGTCGGGGTGTTGCTCCTGGACCTTGACCACAACGTTGCCCACGATTGTCGACATAATTGCAACTGTCTGAGCCACGTCAGCGTGGAGCATGAATGCTGGACTGCATCGTTGTATACCCCGATCGTGATGTCCTTCGACGTAGCAAATGCCCAGTACAAGAGAAAGCCAACGAACGACGTGTACAGGCCATATTCGGGAGTGAGCTCTGCCAGGGATGCATAGGCCATCCCTTGCGGTATGACGACAAAGCCGACCGTGAGACCTGGGCAAGTTAGCCGTGGAAGCACTTAAACCGACTGTTTCGAGTCATACCAGCCACGACGTCTCCCGTCAGCCATTGGAGGTTGTAGTGGAAGATCCATGACCAGAAGGGAAACAAGCTTCTGATGTATCGGAGAAGCCCGGACGTGGTGGGCTTGAAACGAGACAAGTACTCTTTGGCTGTTGGCTCATCCTCGTAGAAAAGCTCGACGGTCGAGCCCGAAAGGGTGTCGGTATTGTCGTCAAACTTTGGCTCATCTCGATAATCGACGTCGATTCCAAGTGGTTTGGCCAGTGCACGTCCGATATCCTTCCGAGTTGGAGCCATGGTGGTCTTCAGCCAGCTCGGAGACAGTGGTGCTTCTGAAAATGGAAGCAGACATCATGTGTGGTTTTATACTTCATGGAGGCAGATAAGAGACCGGAGGACAGGACAAGATCGTGGAAGGCGACTCGGCGCCTAGCGCACGGTCGACTTGGTGGCAGTGTCTGACCATGTCGGGATGTCTCGTGGCAGTGCTTGAATGTGCTCCAGTCGTGAGCGGATTTACATATCTCCAGGAACACTTGGTGCAGCGTGAAACGGCCGGCAGCGATCCGCAAACGCGATCCGTAGCAGATATGTCGTGATTGCTTGGCTCGGGGGAACAAATGGTGCAGAAAGGCAGAGTGTTGGGTCTCGTCGGTCTTGTCGTCTTGGTACAAGCTTTCGGTTGGCTTGCGGTTGGCTTTCGGCAAGGTTCGGGCTCGTCTTATATGTCTTGGAAGCTAAGGTCTTGTCCGACTGCAAAACGTTTAGTCTGGACGTCTCTCTGTAGCTAAAGACGTACCTTGTATGGTTTTGTTTCAACCGACAAGCATTCAGACCAATGAGCGCCTCAGGCAATCATGCTGCAGTCCGGAGAGTTATCCTAAGACGCGTAAACCCCTCCTTATCCCTTGCTTCGGGTTAGCTTGGCTTACGCGCTTATAATTTCTTCCCCGCCTTGTGCATTCGGTCCGCTTTTTAGCCTTTGCAGCCTAGCATGTTGAGTGACTGCAGGGATTGCCTCAATTCAATTACATTTCTTGCATATCCGCACTTTAGAGAATTTAAAAAGTTAACGAGTAGAGTTAGAAACAGCATCGGAGCTGACTGCTCGTTGTATGTAAGGAAGACGAATCGCCGCGATTCTAGAGTATTTCTTGGAATAGGCCCAGTACTATTATGAGAGACTACACCATCGTGGCTTGTGAAGATGGCAATGAACTGCCGCAATAGGCAAGGGCAGATCAATCTTGGCGAAATGGTGTCCACGTCTCGGCGCTTGATGGAACCTGCATGGGCTGGTGAGTCTCAGTCTGGTTCGCCAGCTATTTTGAATGCGCAACAAGTTGAAATTGATAGGATTGATTGAAATGGCAGTGCGCCCAGCAATCTGAGCCGTGGTAGGCTGTGCATTGATGACGTTGTCGACGTAGCAGGCGATAAGTACACTCGGGACATGAAGATTGCGTAGTCAACCACTCTTTGATCGCAACGTCCCCTGTCGACGGATAAGGCATCCGGCTTGGACGCGGGACATGTTCCATGTGGCACGCGGTCGTGGCAAGATAGAAGGGCGGGCTGTTGATATCTACGAGCATTGGACAGCAGCGTTCTGGGCGGCAGCAGGATTGGATGGTCTTCATCAGCTCCACTTTTTCTAAACCTCGACTGAGCCACGGTGCACGATAAGGACAGAACCTGGCTGTGCGGGAGCTGTTAGCGCAATCCAGCGAGGACAAGACGTGGCTGTATCGAAGTCGAAAGTCTCACAAGCAGTGCGGTGAACCGTTTCTTCATAATCAAATAGTTCAGAGCGGAGAGATCATAGTCCTCCCTCATACTTACGTCCACTGCATAGTGGCATGACTTTCTAATTATTCAACAAGCAGCTCGGAATTTAGTGATACTGAAACTGGGATTGCCATTTATAGCGAAGCAGGGATGCATTAAGGTTGTGCTCTCGTTCGGGCCGTCGCGTATTTGTATTGGCCGCCAAAATTAGATAAGGACCGCAGCTCGAGCAGCCTCGATTGGATCATCGCCAACAGCCAAGAGGCGGCGGAGCACGCGACTGCGGCGAAGAGGGGCAATGCTAAGCCCAAGCCGGGTCGTCCCTCTCCGATGCCTCGTCAAGAAGGGCATGCTCAGAGCTTGAGATGTCGGCAAGCCGACTCGGGAAAGAGCGGGATCGTCTCGACAGACAGGCCGGCGGGAGGGTTTCGATATCCACATTCGGTCGGACGAGAAGGGACATATGCATCCGCACGCCCGACTCCTCGGCGTGCAGATGCTGGCGTCACTTCGGTAGCGGTGGCAGTCGTCGTCGCCGTCTCCAGCACCCACTTTTTCGCCGTCCCCGCACCATCGAGGAAAGGAACAAGGGGGTGCCCAAGCGGACCGAGGTTTGATCCGGGGCTGTGCTCCAGCCTGCGTCTGCCTTCACCATTCGGCGCTTACTTTTGTCACCGCGTCCTTCTCACTGCCCATCTATCTGTGCAGGGCCTGTCTACGGCTCCGCACATGCATCTGAGCCTGTCATCAACACCGCCGTCACAGCCGATGCTTCATTTAGCGTCTGGTGGTTCTCTGTCGGGCTCTCGCGGCCGCCCATCGAGCTAACGACTGGCGTTTGAGCAGTCGTCTGCGATCACTCATCGGCCGCAATCTCTTACACCGAGGCTCCGCCATACCACCCACACAGCTTTTTCGAGAAAGGCAGCTCTGCAGCTGTGACCCATGTACACTCTCCGGGTAATCACTAAGTTGCATACGTCCCAGACACTCTGTATGCTCTGAACGCCCTCCGCAAGTGCTCGCAACATCATTCTGCGCTCAGCTGTATAAAGGTAGCTACAACCATAGGCAGGCACAGTCAGTTCCCAGAAAGTCTTCACGAAATACCTTCGACCACGAAAATCGGCACGGCAGTCGCACACCGGTGTAGAAGACTCACCAATGCGGCAGAGTCTCATCACGGGCAGCAACAAATATATTCCCTTCATAGGACAAGCCCTGAGACCATCGGCACAGCAGATGTGTTGATCAATTCACAGAGCCGCCGGCTACCACCTTCCTCTTACGGCAGCATAGCCGAGTCCTGGGCCCGCAATTCTCGATTGCACCATCGCAGACATCTCGTTTCAGCTTCTCCCATCCTCAAAATGGCCCGCGCCGCCGAGCAAGCTGGATTCGCAGCGTCTCATCACCGCTCGCCAAGGCCGAACTCGCTATAGCGGTCGCCGATGAGCAGCGCAGTTTTTCACTGCAGAGCAGATTTTTCTTCGTTGAGGATGTCACGCTGTGGGAACCAAGAAAGAGAGCGGATGGGTGATAAATAGAGACGCCGGACTGTCCGCCCTTGTGCCGCACCTCTCTGACCCGTCGCCCCCTGAACCGATCCCACAATGGCAGAGCCGACGCCCTCCAAGGAGCCGTCCACGGCGGTGGCCACGCCGCCGTCCTCGTCCAGCACCGACGACCCCACGCCCAGGCCGCGCCTCGCGTGGCGACACGGCACGCTCTTCAACGCCTTCGTCATCGGCGGCGTCGGGTTCATGGCGCCGGGGCTGTGGAACGCGATGAACGCGCTGGGGGCGGGCGGGGCGCAGAAGCCGTACCTGGTCAACGCGGCCAACGCGCTGGTGTTCGGGCTGATGGGGATCCTGTGCCTGCTGGGCGGGCCGATGGCGAACCGGGTGGGGCTGGCGCGCACGCTGCTGCTGGGCGCGGTCGGCTACCCGCTGTACTCGGCCGGCCTGTACACCAACAACCGCTTCGGCAACGTGTGGTTCGTGCTGGTCGGCGCGGCGGCCTGCGGCGTCTCGGCCGGCCTGTTCTGGGCGGCCGAGGGCGCCGTCGCCCTGGGCTACCCCGAGCCCGCCCGCCGCGGCCGCTACATGAACATCTGGCTGTGGTTCCGCACGGGGGGCCCGCTGCTGGGCGGCGCCATCGTGCTGGCCATGAACCACGACGCCGCCGCGAAGACCAAGGGCAAGGTCGGCTCGCAGACGTACCTGGTGTTCGTGGCGCTGCAGTGCCTGAGCGTGCCGCTGGCGCTGCTGCTGTCGCCGCCCGAGAAGGTGGTGCGCGGCGACGGCAGCAGGGTGATCGTGCGCGCCGAGCAGAGCTTCAAGGCCGAGCTGGCGGCGCTGTGGCGCATCAGCACCCGCCGGGACGTGCTGCTGCTGCTGCCCGTCTTCTGGGCCGCCTACTTCAACCAGTACAGCGGCAACTTCCAGACCTACTACTTCGCCGTGCGCGCCCGCGCCCTGATCGGCTTCGTCTCCAACTTCGGCACCCTGCTCTCCTCGCAGCTCATGAGCACCCTGCTCGACTACAGGGGCTTCGCCGTCAAGAAGCGCATCACCCTCGGCTTCTACTACGTCGTCGCCTGGCACGTCGTCGCCTGGGTGTACGGCTGGGTCATCCAGGAGAAGTACACCGCCAACCCACCGGCCTACGACTGGACCGACAAAGGCTTCGTCGAGGGCTTCTTCGTGCTGCTCCTCTGGGACTTCGCCCGCCAGGCCCTGCAGAACTGGCTATACTACCTCCTGGCCACCAAGACCGACAACATCTCCGAGCTGAGCAGGTTCTCCGGCGTGCTGCGGGGCCAGGAGAGCTTCGCGCAGGCCGTCAGCTTCGGCCTGAACACGCGGGACTGGAAGGGCGGCCGCGTGCCGTTGGCCGTGAACACAATCTTGCTCGGTAAGTCATGTCTCGCATTCGAGCCGCGTTGCAGCGCCGGTGGAAGCTGACGCACGTTGATTCAGGGCTTGCTGTCTACCCCACTTGGCTTGTCGTCAGAGACCATGTTCCTGTCGAGACGGACAAGTTTGCTGTGGCGGCCCAGCAGAATGACGAGGAGGCTGCTGTTGATGCGGAAATCATCACGCCTGAGGAGAAGGAGAAACTAGCTAAGGGGCGGACTGGCGTTGGTAGGGATGCAGCTATTTGAGCACGGAAGTTGATTACATAGACTTTGTAGATGTTGTCCGTGTCAGTAGCTTCGACCTTGTATATATCTAGTTACTTACATCCCCCATGATGATGTAAAGGAAGCGTTATCCTAACTTCAGCACATGGAGGCGCTTGTGCTTAGCTCAAAAATGACAGGTGCAGAAACCGATTCATTCTGGAGAAGATGCTACATATTAACTGTCTCCTCGTCCTCGACTCCAAACAGAACCCTCATAGGATCTTGATAATTCATGAAACCTACCCCTGGTTCTAGAACCCCGTAACCTAACAAACGTTGTGCTTGTGGCTTCATCTTCCTCACTTTCTCCAGCGGGACCATCAGAAACTGATTTTCGGCAGGGCGAAGCGTAGGCTTGCAGAGGAAGATTCCAACCGTTTCACGGCACTCGGTCCTATAAAGTTACGGTTAGCACCACATAAACACACGATGAACTAAGTTGTGCTAAGGCTTGACTTACTGAGTCACATTGGCACCTCCTGCGTGGTAGAGATTTCCCAGAAATATCAGGGCATCTCCGACCTCGAGCTCGGCGGGAACAGCCTCCTCATCTAAAGGCCGCCGCTCGGGTCCCCAAAGGTGCGATCCTGGGATAGCGATAGTGGCGCCGTTCTCCTTCGTTGTCTTCGTCAATGCCGTCAAACAGCCAATCATCACAGGGAGCTCTTTATCGTGCGGATGATAGTCGCTGGTACAAGAGGTGAGTGATGAGTGGAAGCATGAGAGTGTGGTAAACATACTAGTCGTCTCGGTGGAGAACCTGCTGATCACTCCCTGGATTGATGCGAAATCCAACCGTTGAAGAAATGATTGGTTTGCCGCTAACAGTCGCCTGGTGGTCCCCCCTCCAAAAAGTGTGACTCGACGAGACCAATGCATTGGCAACGTTGATGTAGAGAGGATTGCACGCAAGCTCAATGCACGCGTCAGAAATACCTAGCAGGCCTGTGGCTCGCTGGGTCGTTGTTGGAAAGGTGCCGTACTTGTCGGGGATGTCGTTGTCGAAATGTGGCTTCAAGTCCTGTCGAATCTGGTCTGCAATCTGACGAGTGATGAGTTTTTCGACTATCACACCTCCATCGCGCTTCAGTATCTCAACCAGGCTCTGCGGTGTGGTCGAAGGGTCTAAAGCATTGAGTCGGGAAATGCTGGGCCTGTTCGAAGCATTCATGGCTACAGGTTATGAGAAATGAGACAATGGGCTAGGGAAAGTAAGGTGTAAAGACTGACAAAACACATTTTTACGAAGAGGCCCGCTTCAGCTTTATGCACAAGATACGATGCTGTGATAATCCACTTCTCGTCCAAACTACCTGAATAGTGAACTATATCCTCTACTGAATACGGTATATTGAGAGAGAAAGCTCTAGTGTGGGCTACCAGCTTTTCCGACGAGCCGTCAAAGTTCGATTTATTAATGCCAGGTATACGATAAGAAAAAAATCGGCGGGGTCATCCACTCTGCCTAAATTGGTATATCGGGAGAGAAGCTTAGCGCAAAACGATACCTAATTTGGCAGCTGGTGGGAGAAACCCCCACTGCATCGTAAAGTCTACAGTATGTGTCTAAGTTGAGAGATGTGACGTCGTTTCTCATTTGCTGTGCGGGCTCGTTGCAATTCCCGGTCGGCAAATTCCATTTCCAAGAACTCTACCGGACGCAATCAATCCGCTTTGTCATCAGGTTCCAAATTGATTAATATGCTAGGATTCGTCTACCTTGTGCTTCCCAGTCTTTGGCTAGAACCTGCCAATCCGCGTTGCTTCCAGACCAAAACTCTCTGAGGAAATCCAATACCTCGTGGTACTGCTTAAGTCCAAGCACTGTTGCAACAGTCTTATACAGAGTAGAAACAATTGTCTGCCTCTCTCTATTTCCATGACTCTCCACCCCGGCTATGAAGATAGGCCACGGTAGATTGTGTATCCATTGGTGAAGGTCTTCCAACGCCAGAAGTTGCCGTAAGAGATCAGACAGCGCTGTCATAGATTCATGATCGATTCCGTGACCAAGACATCTTGCTACGTAGAGAATAGCAGCATTGTGATGTATGTCTACAAGGCGAATGAGGTCACGGCGCTGCGTAGCGAAGCCAAGCGAAAGGCTGCCGGCAGCCATCAGAGTGGCTCCCCTGGCTAACTCGAATTCCGCTCTCCAATCGCGATGTTCGCCTTCAACATAATGAGATCGGCGCGCGAGCAGCGTGGCCTCATGCAAGAGCACCAAGTAGTCTGAGAAGAGGACGGGCTCGTTTAGGAGTGTCCCATGACCGGGATCCGGGAGTATGGTATCCTGGATGCTTGACAATTCAAATGACGTAGTGCATGCAAATACGTCGTAAGTAGACAGCATGTTCCTCAGAGATACGAACAGCATGCTTTTGGAGCATTCAGTTGCTGAGAGTGTGTTGATGAGCGATCGTGCAGCCTTACGGTGGAAATCGGCAGCGGCGGCACCGGAGTGGGCCATTTCGTAGCATGAGAGAACAAGCATCGAGGCGAGGATCCATTCTGCGGAGTCGACATCAAGTCTTTTCCCGATGTCGTGTCCACCTGTCACTTGATTTGTGACGTCGTTGATGTACCTTGCAATGGTGGAGACTGCTTCGTTCCGGGCGTCCTCGGGGACATCAGGCTCTCCGCGGCAGGCGGCAGCATGTTGGGCAGAGACTGCGGCGACAGCAAGGCGCACTGTCGGGTTGGTATGTGCCAGAGGGAGAATATGGCGTCGATATAGATTGTGGTCAGTGTCTACCCAAACCATGATTGGGGCCACGTTCTTGTCGTAATAGTCAATCAGTTCCTGTAAGGAGTAGCCGCCGAGTGAGCGAATGGTGGGTATCTCAGCACCATTCAGCAGATCCAGCACCTTTCGGGACGACTGTTCCACGACCGGGACTTGGAGGCCTTTCAAACGGCCACGAGCGGCAGCACCGCCGACCCATCGGAGCCGAGACCCATATCCGGGGCAAGCGAGCCCCTTCTTGACGCACTTTCCACAGGAGGGATGGCTACAATCACACCGGATTCGACGTTTGGTGCATGTAGAACACCCTTGTACCTTATCAGCATGGCGACCAGCAACACTCACGATCGGCCTACAAACCTCTCATGATTAATGGCAAGGAGTATTCTTTTTGATCTCGCCTCTGTCTTGCGCAAGATTTACACATCCATGCAGACTGGAGCGAAGAAGACAGAGACCCGGATGAGCAATGGCGGGTCTGTGATCTTGAGTAAATGGCGGTGGCGGGGCTTGACTGACTCGGAGATCCGCTAATCCCTTACGGGTAGTTAAAGTGAGAATTCGCCATCCCGCTTCAGCAGTCCGGATCCCGTGACATTCGCCATGACTGCGGCTGTCAATTGCGGTAGCGAGGTCAGAATACATCACTCAAAGACCCGCTATTCTGTTGCGGGGTACCAAATACATCATGTAGGCACTCTCGACGGGAATGTGGACCAACGCACAGCGCTCGTCTCAGCAGACCATAACGAAGCAACAGCAGCAACAGCACATGTAAAGGCAACATGTACCAGGTCGAAACCATCTGGCTGTGTCTCACTTTGGCGTTATGGTAAAGTCGACACGTCACGGTTAAATGATGACGCTACGCCGCCGCTGTCACCAGTCTCGAACTCTGTATCAATTGTCTCGAACCATGCCGGTAGCTTCTACGCTTTGCAAGGGGACATTATTGCCAAATAGCGTTAGAATGGTACCGAAAGGGCGTTTACAAGAGTGTGAATCGTGGATACTGACGTTAATGACTAGCTTTGGTTAGAAACGCGGTCCGCCCCGTGCCTTGCCAAGAACAGATCCCTCATCACCAGCACCATCTTACTTCCACGTTGCAAACACGAGGAACTCTTCCACAAAGCCATCATATCGGCATAACAGTTTTGAGTTGGATACGCATGTAGCCTAGTTGATTGGAGGTTGGGCCTTGCAAACGTAGATTCGTATAGTGTGTGCTTGCATAGAGCTCTATGACGTCCAATCCCCTCCGTCGCCACACTTTCGCTTTCCTTGTCTGGGCGCACAGCCTGATGGACTGGAATACCTGCTTAGCGTAGCAGCTCTGTCCAGGGCTTCCAAAAATCCCGAATGTGTGAGCGACATGGCGACGTCAAGCGTTCCAGACGAAAGTGATCCCCTTCGCACACAAAAGTCAGCGCCCAGTCCCGCGCTCTCCACCAGCTGTCCGTCCACGAGAAAAAATGGAAGAGAAACGAACCGAAGAGCGCCTCGAGCTCGCCCCTGCAGCGTCAAACCTCACATCCACCGCAAGCAATGCCGACCACAAAGAGACACTCATCCAGTCCATCCGGCGATGGCCCAGAGTGACGCTCTACTGCTGCGTGCTCGCCTCGGCCATCCTGCTCTTCGGCTACGACCTCGTCATCGTAGGCACCGTCTCGGCGATGCCGCGCTTCCAGTAAGCCCACTCCACCGCCTCCCAAGCCCCTCCTGACGCCCCGCCCCAGAGCCGAGTTCGGGCAGCAGTTCAACGGCGCGCCCATCATCTCGTCCCTCTGGCTCTCGCTCTGGACCGCCTCCAGCCCCATCGGCGCCATGCTCGGCGCCTGGACCGCGGGCGCCTTCCAAGACATGCGGGGACGGCGCGCATCGCTGGCCCTCGGCTCGGTGCTGTCCACGCTAGCGGTGGGGCTCTGCTTCGCGGCAGACGCGCCCAGCGGCGTCAACGAGCGGCGGGCGGTGTTCCTGGCGGGCAAGCTGCTGCAGGGCTACGCGGTGGGGGCGGCGCTGTGCACGACGCAGACGTACATGAGCGAAGTCCTGCCGCCGGCGCTGCGCGGGCCGCTGCTGGCGTTCCTGCCGGCCTTCGCGCTGCTGGGCCAGCTGGCCGGCGCGGCCGTCGTCGACGCCTGCCTCGAGCTGCCCGGCCGCGCCGGCTACCGCGCCGCCTTCGCCAGCCAGTGGGCGCTGGCGGCCGCGCCCGTCGTCGCCGCCGCCGTCGTGCCCGAGAGCCCCGCGTGGCTGGTGCGCGGCCGCAGGGTCGCCGCCGCGAGGCGCCAGCACCGCCGGCTGTACGGGGGGGATGCGGCGGCGGCGTTCGCGGAGCTGCGCGACGCCATCGCGCACGAGGAGGAAGGGAGTGGCGGGGCCGCGACGTACGCGCAGTGCTTCGGGGACGTCGAGGCGCGCCGCACGGCGCTGGTCGCGTTCGCGAACCTGCTGCCCGAGTTCTTCGGCTTCTCGCTGCTGGGCAACGCCACCTACTTCGTGCAGACCATCGGCATGGCCCCCCGCGCCAGCGTCACCTTCTTGATGCTGGGCATCGGGCTCGGCCTGCTGGCCAACGTCGCGAGCTTCTGGACGCTGTCGCGGGTCGGGCGCCGGCCGTTGATGCTGTGGACGGTGGCGGCGGCGGCGGTGCTGTGGGCGTCCATCGGCGTTGCGGGGTGCTTTGACGGAGAGCCGATGATATGGTGAGTGTTGTGTGGTGGTCCGTCGGGGCGGCGGCGTGCTGATTTGGTGCGTAGGTACACGGCCGTCTGCATGATGGTCATCGTCATGACGGTGGGCGTGGGCGCGTGGCCGGCTTCGTACGTGGTCGGCGCAGAAACGTCTTCGATCCGGCTTCGCGCCAAAGCCCAGGGCATCGGCTGGTTCGCGTCCAGCCTCGCGTCTGCGGTGATGGGGTTCCTGCTGCCGTATGTCTACAACCCAGACCAGGGGGCGCTCGGGAGCAAGACCGGCTTCATCTTTGCAGCTCTGTCCTGCGTGGCGTTTGTTATCGTGTGGCTGTACGTGCCTGAGATGAAGGACAGGAAGGCGCTTGAGATTGACAGGATGTTCGAGTTGCAGTTGCCTGCGAGGCGGTTTAAGCGGTGGAGCTGTGAGACGGTGGATTTGTGTGCGTAGACGAGTGACCAGCCAGGGTGGCACCTGCATCTCCAGACGATCGTCCTGCCGAGTCAAGACGTGCCCTGGAATCAGAACTTACTCTTCCATGTGATCCCTGTTGTCGTCCTGCTCTTCCCCAGTCCCCGCATTCTGCGCACTGACCGCAGCCTTGGAAGACCGTCCACTGTGCATTCGTCCGCCGACTTCACCCTCACCAAGCTCTGCACTCGCCGCAGACTCGTCCTGCCTGCCGCCATCCGACTCCCGTGGTTTCAGCTCACCCATCGCGATGCTCTAGGCCCGTGGCTCGACCGGATACGCCCTGATGCTGTCGGTTTCCCGCTCTTCGCCCCTGCCGTTCTCGACCGCCGTTCCGCCTCTTTTGCGCCAATCTCCGTGTCATCCTCGGCGATACGTCAGCTCGAGCTCCCGAGTGGGCAGTCCTTCTCCGCGCCAGATGCACATCGGCTGTCTGGCCAGCCTCGGTCGCTGTGGACACACGTTGAAGATGAGGTGACTGTCGGTGAAGACGGAGACATTGGCGCTGCGCGGCGATGATTTGCGGATCTAGGCCTCGAGTCTGGCGTAATCGAATCCATGTACAGCGGGCTGTGTATGTGCGTTCAAGAGCGGTTGGCATCGCGTGAGCAGAGCCTCTCCCGTCGATCCTGCGGGGCTTTCCGCCGCTTCCCTGCCCGGAGAATGGGAGTTGCAGCAGTTGTTCCTCCGAGGGAAAGAACCGTAGGTCATCTCCGGCTCGAGTTGCTCGCTGCATTGCAATGCCTCTTGCAAGACTCCGACGGCTGTCCTCCTCGTTTCCCACCACTGGATGTGTGTTCGAGCAGCGGCCGGCGCCAACTGCGGTGGCACGATGCTGGGCTGTGGCGAGATAAGGCAAGTGATGGCGCGGCACCTGGCGAGCAGCGGCGGCTTTCGCGTGCCGGGCGCAGATGGCGAGCTCCACTGGCGGCCTGACGCGATTCGATCAGGTAACGGGGCGCTGCAAACACCATAGCTCGCAGGCCGCACGCTCGTGTGGCTGACTCGCTGGCTGCGTACGCACGCAGCAGCCGGCAATCTGCGAAGCACGCCATCCCCGCCGGCACTTCTGCTCTTTATCTGTTTCAGCCGCACAAACAGTGCCGTTTTCCCTCCCATCAGGCCCAGTCCCCACTGTCCCTGCCGACCGCACGTCGAGATGGCCGCCGCCAGCAAGTACGGCAGCGTCGATGTCGCCCAGGAGGCCCCCGCCGAGCACGCTCCGCCGCGCGACGACCACCACGGAGACTTCCTCACCCAGAATGAGCAGCAGGACCTGTCGCGCGGCCTGCACCAGCGGCACATCAGCTTGATTGCCCTGGCCGGTGCCATTGTGCGTGCCCGCCCGACGTCCCAGCCCATGCCGCCCAGTGCTGACAAGCTTTGCAGGGCACCGGTCTGTTCCTGGGCCTTGGGGGCTCCATCCAAACCGGCGGCCCTCTCGGCGCGCTGCTTGGCTACGCTACCGTCGGCCTGATCGTGTGCGCCGTGCAGTTCGCCCTGGGCGAGGTCACCGCCCTGCTGCCCGTCACCGGCTCCTTCGTCCGCCACGCCGAGTTCCTCGTCGATCCCGCCCTGGGCTTTGCCATCGGGTGCGTGCCGCCCAGCCCTGCACGTGACCCGCCGCTGACCATCCATGCAGGTACAACATCGTCTACGGCAACTGGCTCTCGATCCCGGCCGAGATCTCCGCCATCTGCGTGCTCTTCCAGTACTGGACCGACCTCAACAGCGCCGTGTGGATCGTCCTGATCATCGTGCTGACCTTCGTCGTCGGCATCTCCCTGATCCGCGTCTACGGCGAGATTGAGTTCTTCTTCGCCGTCTTGAAGATCCTGCTCATCATCTTCCTCATCATCCTGGGCCTGGTCATCAACCTCGGCGGCGTCCCCGGCCACGACCGGATCGGCTTCCGCTACTGGAAGACCCCCGGCCCCTTTGTCGAGTACATCGCCACCGGCAGCTGGGGCAAGTTCCTCGGGTACTGGGCCGTCATGAGCAACGCCGTCTTCTCCTTCGCCGGCGTCGAGAGCGTGGCCATGGCCGCCGCCGAGACGCGCAACCCCAGGAGGGCCATCCCGAACGCCTGCAAGCGCGTCTTCGCCCGCGTGTCCATGTTCTACATCCTGGCCGTCCTGGTGGTCGGCATGCTGGTTGCCAGCGACGACGAGCGCCTGTCGGACGAGTCGGGCACGGCCGCCCAGAGCCCCTTCGTGATCGCCGCCAGCGGCGCCGGCATCAAGGCCATCCCCTCGGTCGTCAACGCCGTCGTCATCACGTCCGCGTGGTCGTCGTCCAACCAGGCCCTGCTCGCCGGCACCCGTGTGCTGTACAGCTTGGCCCTGAAGGGACAGGCTCCGCGCGTGTTCTTGCGCACCACTCCCTGGGGCGTGCCGTACGTCTGCGTCCTGCTCCAGACCGCCTTCATGTTCCTCGCCTTCATGAGCCTGTCCAACAGCGCCCTGACCGTGTTCTACTGGTTCCTGGACTTGACCGCATGCGGCGTCTTGATCAGCTGGATCACCATCTTGATCAACCACCAGCGGCTCATTCTCGCCATGAAAAAACAAAACCTCCCTCTCTCCTCCCTGCCTTGGCACAACGGCTGGACAGGTGCGTCACACCCCTGCAGCCCGCTCACTCTGCCTGCTTGCTGACCCAATGCAGTCTACTCCACCCCGACAGCCCTGTTCTTCTGCGTGATCATCCTCTTCACCGCCGGCTTCTCGGTCTTCACCCGCGGAAACTGGTCATCGAGCTCATTTGTCTCCTCGTACCTGTAAGTTCCGCAGCAGACATCCCAGACGAAAGGATTCTAACACCACCCTCAGCGACATCCCGCTGGTCCTCACCGCATTCCTCCTCTGGAAGTTCATCAAGAAAACCAAGATCGTGCCGCTCTCCGAGATCCCCCTGCGGGAGGCGCTGGCGGACGTGGATCGGTACCCGGAGATGCCGGAACCGGAGGCGAAGGGGTGGAAGAAGGCACTGAACATATTATGGGACTGAGGACGGCGAGAAGAGGGGGTGGCACGCAAGTAATGAGATAGAAGAGAAGCCGATTTTAGAATAGATATTTGATTCCCCACCAGCGTAGAGGAAATAGACACCTATTCGATTTCCCGCTCACACACCGTCTCCGATTAACACAGCTCCAAGCCACGTGAGGCCCGTCCGTCCGCCCGATTGTCGAAATCCTACGCCCCACCACCCGCCGCCCGCCCGTCACGAATCCACCCGCAGCGCCCCGCGACAGGAACCTAAACGCCGCCGGCATCGCGGCCGCCAGCAGCGCCACTGCCCCGCCTTAGACTCTGGACAGGTATTTCCACCACAACGGGAGCTGGAGCGAGATGTAATCTATATCTCAATTCCTGCGACCAAGTATCTTTCTCTCCCGCTATCTGAAGAATATGTACATGATAACCAAAGACAGCCCTGTTCATGCCTGACATCACCAACTTACAATGCTTGAAGAATGAGCGCATGCCCACCAGTATCTGCGGCAGGAGATTCGTGTTTTCTTGAAAGGTCAGCCGGATGTTTATCTTCTACAGTAACCACATCAGTGCGCGGATGCCGTTACTCCTTGCACCAGGTACGCGCGAGTCGACTTACCGTTTCGAGCATGGTCTGGAGGAAGGATCGTCGACTCACGACAACCCCTGCCCAGCCCGCATGGCTTTATCTACTGCTCCACCTTTCACTCCCAATTCAGTAGGCATAGTCTAAATGCGACTGGGTAAAGACAGCTGTATGGTGACGGAACGCATACGAAGGCTGTCTACGGATAATCGGCTGCGCAGAGGTACCCGGGGGTTTCTAAAGTGGGGGCATGACTGCAACCCCGCAGCTTGGTAGTTGATAAGATCACTACGCAGATCATGCTGTGGCTTTCGGTCAACACAGCCTTACGCCGAAGACTGTCCAATCTATTTCTGGGGAAATTTCAAGAGCTTTAACAGGGCGCTGCAAGCAGCGAAACGAATCTCCGAATTTGTCGTAGCTTCGCCAGGTCTCAACCCCATTTGGAGTTGATAAGAAGACACATTTACGACATGCCCGTCTGGTCACTTTAAATGACTTGTGAATTCGAGCTGAGACGCGCCGCCAAAACCGCTTTCCCACGCCCTTCTCCTCGACCAACCGCAATGGCGCAACCCAACGACGTTTTCACCATCAATGACATCCGCGCGGCAGCAACAGCCAAGCTGGATTCAAGATGGGCCCAGTACATCAACGAAGGTTCAATGGATCTCATCACTGTCAAAGCCAATGAGGCAGCGTATGATCGATACCGAATCATGCCGCGCATCCTCCGTGACGTCGCCGAAATCGACACCACCACCACCATCTTCGGCTCCAAGGCCTCATTCCCCTTCGGCTTCTCCCCCGCCGCCATGCACTGCCTCGCACACCCCGACGGTGAAATCGCCACATCTCGCGCAGCCGCCAAGACGGGCATCGCCATGGGTCTATCGCACTGGGCCACCAAGTCCCTCGAAGACGTCATCGCCGCCGGCCAGGAGATCAACCCCTCCACCCCCTACGCCATCCAAACCTCCAGCGCGAACCCCAAGCACCACACCGCCTCGCTGCTCGCGCGCGCCTCCAAAGCCGGCTACAAAGCCGTCCTGGTGACCGTCGACGCGCCCGTGCTCGGCCGCCGCCTGAACGAGCACGTCACCCGCCCCCTCCCCTCCATTCCCCCCGCTAACAACACCCACCCCCAGATACCGCAACGGCACCGACCTCTCCCCCGCCCTCACCTTCCCCAACCTCTCGCACGACCCCCGCAACTTCCGCTCCGCCGCCCGCGACGCCTCCGCCTCCTTCGCCACCTTCCTCCCCTGGCTGGTCGCCACCGTCCCCCCGTCGATGGAGATCTGGCTCAAAGGCGTGTACACGCCCGAAGACGTCGAGCTCGCAGCCGCGCAGCCGCGCGTGCGCGGGGTGGTGGTGTCGAACCACGGGGGGCGGCAGCTGGACGGGGCGGCGGCGACGGTGGAGGCGCTGCCGGGGTGCGCGGCGGCGGCGCGGAGGGTCAACGCGGACGCGGGCACGCAGCGGCGGCGCGAGAGGCTGCTGGTGGGCGTGGACGGCGGGATCAGGCGCGGCAGCGACGTGTTCAAGGCGCTGGCGCTGGGCGCGGACGTGTGCTTCGCGGGCAGGGTGCCGCTCTGGGGGCTGGCGTGGGCGGGGCGCGAGGGCGTGGAGCGCGCGGTCGGGATCCTGCGCGACGAGTTTGAGACGTGCATGCGGCTGGCGGGGTGCAGGTCGTTGGCGGATATCGGGCCGGAGTGTTTGGCTGTGGTGGAGGGAGGCGTGCCGGGGTTGATCAGGAGGCTGCCGAAGCTGTGAGCCGGGCGTGGGGTTGAGAGCGGACTGGCAGGCTCCCCGGGTTCGTGATGGATCAGAAGATGTACGTCTCGCATGACTTCTCCACCTCTGTGCACCGCTGTTCGACCCCCTCCGTGCCTGTCTCGCGCTCCTGCCATATCTTCTCCGCCACTTCCATCAGACGGACCCGGGCCGGGTTGGGGTATACCTTCCGCCATGCCGTGTGCTTCTGTCGGACCCAGTTTTGGTCTTCTGCTGTTACGGCTTCGCGTGCGGCGAGGAAGAAAGGCAGTCCCGAAGCTGAATCGACTCCTGAATGTGGCCCTGACGCCCCGGTAGTGGTGCAGCTGGTAGGAATGGAGTCCAATGATGAGAATATGACAGATATTGTGTTCTGCACGCGTGGGGAACACGATGGTTCAGCAAACACTCGGCGAAAAAGTATCAGGAGTGCGGCATGACTGAAAGCACGGCGCATAGGATCGATCGAGGTAGAGTTGGGACTATGCCCAGACCCTTCCGAAGCAGAGGACCCTAGTCCGGAACGATCGTAAACCCGCACATCAGTCTCTAGTGAGATTGCGTCGCTATAGACATCCTTCTCTGGACGGGATGCAGAAGCAAGGTCGGTAGCGAGGTGGATTGCACGAAACAGGAATGTGAAGGCCGTATGAGGACAACCTGTCATTTCGCGGAAAGCTGGTTGGGTGCCATCGAAAGCTTCACTATTACTGGACTTGGCAAACCAGTTGTCAAGAGGCATGCGCGGCCGGCGTCGATGATACACACTGAGCGCCAGATCAACTATAGCAAACCGCTGAATCAAGAGTCTGGGGATGAATGAGTCCATGATCAAGCATGCAGAGTCGAGGTACTTGAGCTCGTTCAATATGTAGAACGCCATGTCCAAGTGTGTGTGAACGGATGAAGCAGCACTGCCACTGAACGCGATGATGGCCGGCTGTAGGAGGATTGCCGCGAGGAGTGCTTGATCGGCTGAGATGACAACGAGGTCTTGAGGAGAAGCCGTGCTCACCCGACCCTGAGACTGGCATGACCGCTTCCATTCGACGAGTGCAGCACGTAATGATCGGATGGCCCGCTCATGTTGGGTGATGGCAATATGGATGTCGGTCAGGCCAGATATGTGCATGTGTTCCGCCGCACATGACAGAATGGTATGAAGCAGGACGGGAAAGTTCAAAGCTAAAACAGAAAGCTTCCGGTATGGGTTGTGGAGGTTATCTTGAGCTTGGAGCTCGCCAGCAAGCCTATCTATGTCTACTTTACAATCAACGCTTGTTGCTGGAGGATAAGGATGAGGAGAACGGTGACTCACAGTATGTGTATGCCGTTATTTCTTCCGGCTGCTGGAACACGAGAGGTGGTGTGTGTGAAATCAATGCTAGGTTGGCTGGAGGAGATGATGCCTGCGGGAGGGCCGAGTCTGACGACTCAAACTCCGCGATGTCGTGCGAAATGGCGCGAGAAGTTCGTCTGCGGCTTTCTGAAGGGACGGTGACTATGCATCCCCATCGAATGCGAGAGGTATATTCGCATTCTAGTCCCCGTATTCGACATCGGCTACACGAGGGAGCGGCCTCGTCGCATTTATGATGGCCCGCCCTGCATTGCTTACAGCCCCGACGAGATCGTCTTTCGGGCGGCATGGGCTTGGACGAGTGATGATTGATCAATAGGCTTGAATCCGTTGAGACAAGTTGAGGTCATTCAATGCGACGTTGACGTACCAATTGACAGTGTTCAAGAGAGTCAGTGGTCTGGAGAACAAAGATGTTGGCGGGGCTGGGAGATAAGAGGTGCGTGTGTTTGCTTATCGGTCGCTCCACCGTCTGCCGGTATCATCTTGGTATCCACGGTATCTTATCGGAGCAAAGCGTCCACTGGCAGATCGTCTACAAACAGTGTTCCTCTGCTGATATTCCGCTATGGATACTACTCAAAAGGATGAATCATACGTACATTCCAAAGCCTTAGGACGTCGAAGATTTAAACTTCGCCAGCATCTCGCCTGCACCATAGTCCTTAGCCGGCAGCATCTCTACCATTCCCCTATTTTGCTTAGTCCTTGTCTGCAATGCCTTCAGAATTGAATAAATGAAGGCCAGGGTTGGAGCCGGGACGCCCAGCCGTTGAGCCTCTCTCAATGGTTCCCCGACGATTATCTCCATCTCCATGAAGTTTCCCTACCAGCGGCCAGTGGTCAGCAAGATGCAATCAAAAGGGCGCGCTTTCGGGCACTTTACCTTCTCGATGTCCTGTTGCATGCTGGGCCGGAAGTACGAATCAATGGGATCACCACCCAAGGTCGTGTCCTCCTGATCCGCCGGCAGTTTCACACCAGCTGCTCTCGCAATGCTCTTGATTTCCAGCATCACAGGAAGCAACAGCTCTGTGACGGGTGACTTAGCCTGCTTGATTCTCGACGTGTCCATTCCGGTGATTGCGCAGATGGAATTGAAGGACGCATTGTAGACCAGCTTCCTCCACCGTGCGAATGCAACATCCTCTTCATATTGGCCAGACGCTTTTCCGCTCGCGTTGTACAGATCCGTGAATCTCTTGGCAACCTCAAGCTCTTTCTCCAACTCCAGGTTGGGATTCCTGAAGGCGCCAAGAATCAAGATGTCGTGGTCCTGCTGGAAGATCTTGCCGGCACTCAGTTCAGTCGAACTCATACGAGAGATGCCTGAGATGACAATGTTTGACGGAAACGCAGCTATGATGGGCTTCTCGATATTCAAGCCATTTTGGACCAGGACGATGGCTGTATGGCCAGGAGTCACCGCCGGAGCGATGATTTCGGCGACAGTAGGATGAATGTCCGGGACGTTCTTGGTGCAGACCACAATGAAGTCAAACGGAGCCAACGACTCGTCCTTCACGTTTGGAACCGACCGCGAGACTGTGGCGTTGTCAGCAATTTATTCTCAAGCCAGATATTTGAGCATTCTCCCCGGCAAATCTTACTTTGACTTGGCCTCCATGACTCAATGTCGCCATGATCAACGGACCATATCCTGAACCCGCGCTCTTTGACGAGGTCGTAGTTTGACCTTAGAACACCCGTGACCGTTGCAAGACCACCAGCTTCCAGGTTGTATGCTGTCATGGTGCCGATTCCTCCGAATCCGACAACCAGGATGTTCGACTTGGCCATGGAACCCATTTCTCGAAGTCAAAAAAGTAACGCGACAATGCCGTCTTAGCAGCTGAGAAGGAGGACCAAAGAGTTTCTTGCTGCTAATATTAATATCTAGTCTTGCCGTACCGGGAGTTATCAATTGCGTGATGCCTTCGCAGACTGGATACGTAAGGCTTTGGCATCACACGCCAATAACCTTCAGCGCGTCTCGTACTACCAAGTCGAGTATAGTTCTCCGCATGCAACCCACTCGGGGGCTCTATGCTAGCGTATATGATCCTTCGCACATTCCTCGGCTGTCAATCCCGTCAAGCCAAAGATAAGAACGTGGCGGGTGTTTCGGCGGAGATGCCCCTCTTCCGAAAATCAAGGAGCGGATCGCTCCGTCGGCCCTACTCCGAACTATCTCTCACCCCAAACGTTCCGGACACTCCGAAGTCTCTGGGATAGCCTCCAACGCTTGATCGTTGAGCTTTATCGATGCGAACTCGTTGAATCCTCTCGCTGAGTTTCTTGCTGAGATACACGCTGGCGTGCCTTCTGACCTGAAGATCCCTGTGGCAACAATCTAGAATAGATAAGAGAAAATCGGAGTGGGGTTGGACATGGATCCCTGCCGCATCATAGATGGGGTAGACTAAAACACTTGAAGGCTGCATCACCCGCCCGCGAGTCGACTTTCCGTAACGAGTATCAACACGAAAGTCATGGATTTGGGTGGAGGAACGTTGCTGGTCTCATGTCTGCACATTCAGTCTCTCGTATCGTTCAAGTCATCACACGGCAAAGTCTGGTTCAAGTGAATCTCTTAGTTAATTCTGGGCCTTTGGCCTGGTGGTTGCGTCACATATTAATCTATTACATAGGCAAATATAAAAGCAGCTTTTGTCACTCATTGATTCTTCTGATTTTCACTCAAGCATTCGTCTACTATCCCAAATTTCTTCTACCTCTGCCATGACTGCAGTCACTGTATCCTCAACAAAAGTTGAGCCATTCATCCTGCCGACTGGCACTACGCCAAGACCTCCCACCGATGTGTCCGAGCAGCAAGAAATGACGGTTACAGAGCAGAAAGTGACCACGTCAGACCTCCTCCACCATGAATCCCTGTACAGCGTGGAAGGCATGCCCTCACACCCGGTGATGATGGTGCGCGGCCAGGGTGAGTTTCTCTGGGACCTCGACGGCAAGCGGTACATCGACTTCAACGCCGGGTTCTCCGCCTGCAACCAGGGACACTGCCACCCCAAGATCGTGAAAGCCATGATGCAGCAATGCCAGCTTCTGGCCATGCCTTCCCGGAGCGTCCATGTCCCGCAGTACGCCATGCTCTGCAAGAAGCTGTGCGAGATCACCGGGTTCGACAAGGTTGCTGCAATGAACGGAGGGGCCGAGGCGGTGGACATGGCCATCAAATTTGCTCGGTCGTGGGCATACAAGGTCAAGGGTGTGGAGCAGGACAAGGCGCTTGTGTTGACTGCGGAATCGAACTATCATGGCAGGATGCTGAGCGTATTGTCTGCATCGACGGAAGAAGGGTACAGGAAGAGTATGCTGCACGACACCCAGTAGCTCAGCCTTGACGTGTAATTCAAGGGTACTGACGGAGTTTGCAGATTGCGGTCCCTGGATGCCCAACGTCGGCCCCTACTGCACCGGCGACGTCGTGCGCTTCGGCGTGATCGAAGACCTCGAACGGGCGTTCCAAAAATCTGGTGAACATATAGCAGCATTCCTCGTCGAACCAGTTCAAGGTCATGCTGGCTGTCTTGCTCCTCCGGATGAGTATCTCGTTCGTGTCAGAGAACTATGCACTCAGCACAACATCCTCTTCATCGCCGATGAGATCCAAGCTGGACTCGGCCGAACTGGACATTTCTTGTCATACCAGTCCGCTGGCATCAAACCTGACATGGTGATACTGGGCAAGTCGCTGTCAGGAGGCCTGTACCCGATGTCAGCTGTGCTGGGTACCGGCGAGGTCATGGATAGTATTGAACCAGGGCAGTAAGTCTTCCTCTTTTCCGCTGTGAGAAGGCAACAGGTACTCGAAAGCTTTGGAAACTGACATACCAAGCAAGGTATGGCTCAACCTTCTCCGGGAACCCGCTTGCCAGTGCTGTCGCGCTCGCTGCCCTTGATGTCATCCTCAGTGAATCACTCCCGGCCCGCGCTGCTGCCCTTGGCGAGAAGTTTGAAGCACGCCTTCGCGCCATCAAGTCTCCATACTTCGACAAGATCACTGGTAAGGGGCTGTTCAGAAGTATTTACGTCCATGAGACGCATCCTCAGGGGTTGGTGACTGGAAAGCGTTTGGCGGCCTTGTGTCTGAAGAGAGGGCTGCTTTTGAATGCAGCAGGCAGGAGATTGAGGATTTGCCCAGCTCTGATTATCGATGAGAATGTGATGCTTGAGGGTGTAGGTATTCTGGAAAAGGCTCTGCATGATCTGCCGACCATGGAGGAGGTTTAAGGGTACTTGAAGCAACTCTCGCTAAGCACCAGATCCTGATGGAAGCTGGCCCCAAAACTAAGGTAGATCATGCCTATAGACGATGCATGGCAAAAAGCGCAAGAGTCGACCCGTGACCCACGTTGAATTGCCAGGACATATAATTCCTCAGACAGATGAGTTCAGAGACAAAAGAAATTGAGTCATACAACCCAACAATTCCACGGATATCCTACCAGAGACAAGAAACACCAAGCGCAGCAACCCCGAACCTAAGCAAAAATCTCCGCCGCATACCGCCCATTCTCAAACCTCCCGAACCACTCCCCGACGCCCACCCCATCCCCCCGCACCTCCCCCGCCCCCCTCGCCACCTCCCACGCCACCTCCGCAAAAACGCCCTTGACCGCGTTCGCCATCCTCGGCGACCCGCACACATACACCCTCGCGCCCCTCTCCCACAGCCCCACCAGCTCCGCCCTACTCGCCGCCACAAGCTCCTGCACGTGCCCGCGCGCCTCGGCGGGGCCCAGCGCCCTGCCCTCCTCGACCCGACTGTACGCCCTCCGCACCTGCACCGCGCCCGCCGCCTCCAGCCGGTCCAGCTCGTCGCGGTACAGGTCGTCGACGCCGGGCGCGCGGCAGCCGAAGAACAGCAGCGTGTCGGCGGCGCCCGCCCGCTCCTGCACGAAGCCCCTGAACGGGGCGATGCCGGTGCCGGCGGCGACCATGATGATAGGGGTGGTGGGGTCGGCGGGGAGGTGGAAGCAGGGCTTCGTGGGGCGGAGGGCGAGGGCGACGATGTCGCCGCGGGAGAGGTCGGCGAGGTGGTTGGACGCGACGCCCAGGTGGGGCGGGGCGCTGGCGGGGTCGTCGGCTGGCTGGTGGCTGGCGACGACGGAGAAGGTGAGGGAGGCGTGGTTGGCGTGGTGGGTGGGCGAGGAGGAGATGGAGTAGGTGCGGAGGCGGAGGGGAGGGAGGAGGGAGAGGAAGGTGCCGAAGGGGAGGGGGATGTTGGTTGCGGAGGGGATGGTGGCGCTGGTGGAGGTGAGGAGGTTGAGGATGGAGGGAGCGCGGGTGGCGGAGGTGGTGGAGGAGAAGGTGGCCGCGAGGTGGATGAGGGCGTCTTTGGTGGCCGGGTTGGTTGCGGCGGCGGCGAGGATGCGGAGGTCCTGGGGAGATTGGTGGTTAGTCGGGTCTACGAGACAGAAGGGGGAGGGGGGAATGCGTGGTGTACCTTTGGCGTGGCAGGCTGCGAAAGCTCGACGTAATGGCCCAGTAGCTCGCCGGCTGGGATGGATTCCTTGGCGGGCAGCACGCCGTTCTTCTTCCCTCCGATCTTGACCAGCGAGTCCCATGTCAGATGGAACCTTGCGAGTGCGCGTTGAACGTCCCTTCGAGGGTTGACTGGGAGAACCTGCAGGTGATCTCCGGGGGCGTAAGTCGTGCCTGGCGGAAGCAGAATCTCAACATGCTTCTTGACTGGGGCTCCGGGGGCAGTCAGCAGGCAGGTCTCAGTCACGGTGCCTTCGACCAGGTTGTTGTAGATCTTGTTGCGGCGAGGTTGCGAGATCTCCACCTTGAGCATGGACTTGATCATGTCCGCTTCATCTCCAGCGCCGGTCTCATGGCCCAGTGCTGGCCACAGCGTCTCCTCCTGCCATGCATCAAGATCGGACAGCAGATCGCTCACTGCCGAGTCTGCAGTCCCAATCGTCGCTACTCTCTTGGCGCCAGCCTTCTCCAGCAAGTCGTCGATCAACTTGGGGATCCTGTGGAAGGTAGCCTGCCAGTCGCGATGGCCTATCACCAGTGTCAGCATCCCATCCACGTTCCACCCGGCGCAAGTGAACCTACCGCAACCGAACACAGCGTACTCAACGTCCTTCAGCGGCTCACCCTCCAGCCCCTCCAACCACTTAACAAACTCAGCAGCATTATCAGCCGGCTCGCCATCATACGACGCCGTGATCACCACGACCGGCTGGCCGGTCGGCAGCTTCTCCACCGCCGAGTCCAGCGTCGCGATCGGGGCAGCGGCCCAGCCCATCTTCGCGGCATCCCTCGCCAAGCGATGCGCCAACGTCTCGCAGCTCCCGCTGTTCGACCCGTACAGGACCGTCATCGGCCGTCCGCCACCCACCTCATCCCCGCTCTCCCCATCCTCCCCCTCGCCCCCCACCGCCGCCACCCCACCCCCCAGCGCCTCCAGCAGCTCCGTCGCGCTCGCGTGCCTCCGCAGCCGCACCCGCACCTCGAACCCGTCCGGCTTGATGGTCAGCGAGTCCTTGACGCGCAGCTCGTACGCGGGGTCGACCATCTCGACGTCGAAGCACTGCAGCACCATGGCCGCGACCAGCAGGGCCTCCTGCCAGGCGAAGGCGCGGCCGATGCAGGCGCGGGCACCCGTGCCGAACGGCTTCCACGCGTTGCGGGGCAGGCGCTCGAACGCCTCGTCCAGCATGCGCTCGGGGACGAAGGCGTCGGCGTCGGGGCCCCAGACGGCGGGGTCGCGGTGGGCGGCGGGCAGGATGGCGAGGAGGACGTCGTCCTTCGAGATCTTGTACTTCCCGCCGACGACCGTGTCGGCGAAGGGGCTGAGCTCGAAGCCCGGGGCGGTGGGCTGCAGGCGCAGCGTCTCGCGCAGCACGGCGGTCAGGTAGGGCAGGCGGGCGAGGTGCTCGACGGCGATGGGGCCGGCGCCGACGACGGCGTCGACCTCGGCGCGGGCGGCGGCCAGGCAGCGCGGGTGCGCGGCCAGGTAGTAGAAGGCGAAGGAGAGCAGGCCGGAGGTGGTCTCGTGGCCGGCCACCAGGAAGGTGATGAGCTGGTCGATGATGGCCGAGTCGGCCAGGCCCTCGCCCGTCACCGGGTCGCGGCCGTGCAGCAGCGTGTTGAGCAGGTCCGGCGTGGCGACCGGGTGCGCGCGCCGCCTCGCGATCAGGTCGGCCGCTGTGGCGCGCATGGTGGCGATCGAGGCGTGGAACGACGACACCGAGCCGCGGCGGAGCGTGTGGTTGAGCAGGTCCGGGATCTGGGCCTGCACGCCGGCTTCCTTGAGCACCTCGTTCATGCTGTC
The DNA here is from genome assembly GCA_020912385.1 of Neofusicoccum parvum. Classification (NCBI taxonomy): domain Eukaryota; kingdom Fungi; phylum Ascomycota; class Dothideomycetes; order Botryosphaeriales; family Botryosphaeriaceae; genus Neofusicoccum; species Neofusicoccum parvum. The sequence continues at coordinate 1,938,656 of CP087217.1, read as the reverse complement.
GACGAACGGGTGCATCTGGTCCTTGTAGAAGCTGTTGAAGCGGAGGTCCATCGAGCAGAGCGCGATGGTGTCGAGCGTCAGCCGCGTGAAGTCGTCCGTGACGGCGATCGCGTGCTCCGGTCCGTATCGGGCCCTGTGCTGTCAGTTGTGCTGCTGCTGTGGCATCAAGCTGGGCGGCATACCACTTGAGACACAGCTGCACCGCCACGTCCTTCATTTCTGGGAACATCTCTCTGATCTTCATGGGCCCGAAGACCGGCATGAGGATGCGGTGCGCGATGCCCCATGTGTGCTGATCGTGGTAGGCCGTGAACAGCCCGTCTTCGGTCAGGTGTCGCAGTTTTCCCACTCCGCCAGTAACGGCCTTGTGGAAGCGTTTCTCGTCGCAAAGCTCGTCCAGGATGGCGTGGCTTCCGACCAGCAATTTCTTGTTGCCACCGACAGTGATCTGACAGATGGGGCCTGCGTGTCGTCAGATGTTGATTCCAGCGTCCAAAGGCGGGGCGTCGACCGGACTTCATACCATATTCGCGACAGATTCGGATGAGGGACGACAGCGGGCTGTCGAGATCGATGTTCCAGAGATTCCCTACAATGGGCAGCCCTGCGCGGGTTAGAATACGTTAGGCCTCGCAGCTACGGGAACTTACCCGCCGGGCCTGGGATTTCCATCAATTCCTCGGTCTGCGTAGCCATAGTGAAGTCAACTCAGCAACAGCAGTCTCGTTTGGGATTGAAGGAGAATGAGTGGCAGGTTTAGAGAATGTGTAAATGAACAAGGGTGAAGGGTGAAGAGTGGCTGGAGATAATAGTATTGAGAAAGACATTAGATCATTATGTACTACTTAGAGGTCATCCTTCTAGAGAGCGTGAGTCGTCATGAATACTGCGTTTGGAAAATTTCGCGCGAGGACAGACATTAGGGCCTTGTAGCTTGGCCCAATTGAAACAACAGAGTCGAAGACATCAAGTGTGCGATCCACTTTCGAGGGGTCAGGCAGACCAGTGGCCGTTTGGCAGAATGAGTAGTCGTATAGTGTCGTGTAGGGGTCGTAGAGTGGTGGTGTCGTGGACGATGCGGCCAGTCATAGCTCTGTAAAGTATGGGAGCGAGATAAGAAAGCCACTGTAAGGCACACCCGAGTCGCCTCCGACCGTATGATATCCACGTGAAGGGCGGAAATTCCGCTGCCAAGTAGAAACAAGCAGTGGCTGCGGCCGTGGTTGGTCTGCACACCTTTCCTAATGAGGAAGAAATGTCGCGAGGTGCACAGGCATGAGGCCAAAGCGCCCCTGATGGAGACGCGTCTAGCGCTCGGCATCTAAGCTCCCAGCACGGAAAGACGGCTGTAGCGGTATCCGGCTTGTGTGGGGACGGAGGACTCATAGCCGAAACTACTTCCGACCGTCAAAGGTTATCGGCAGGGGGTGACCGAATTGGGTCGGCCTCGGACGGAAGCCGGTCCACCCAGCCTGTTCGATGAGAGCTCCAATAACAATGTTCGTGCCCAGTTCAGTACAGCAGGTGGCGTGCAATAGCATCTTGAGAAGTAAGGACACTATTGAGTGGCAACGGGAAGACTTGAGTGCAGCGCTGTTTGGACGAAGGTTCGGGAGACTCCCGACAGAACCTCCGGCAAGCTCCCGATCAAGTGGCCGGAAGGATTCCGTGGGCACCAAGGCCGTTTCGGAGCTCGAATTTTCTGCTATCGCACGAAGTCGCGTTCATACTTTCATCTCCACCCGTGGGTTGGAGCTGGCAAGGCAGTAACTTCCTCGTCATCAACAGTCTGACTGTTCCATCTTGCGCGGGCAGGTATCTGAAATCGTAAGTCAGCCAGGGGTTTTCTATGGAACAGCACAGGTGCACGTACGAATGGGCGGATCTCTTCATTCTCATGGACGGTCGGCATATCCGAGACAGCTCCGGAAACCCCACCGACACTGGTTACGCTGCGGTTGAGCAGGACGACATGAGCGAGTGATTGAGGTTCCCGAAAGTACGCAGACCGTAAGTCCATCCCAGCTTCCGGACTGGGCGGATTCATCGCCAGTCCAGACGTGACGAAAGCGCCGGCTACCACGGCCTCAGTCGTTGCCGCCTTGGCGTCTTTTGGCGGTGGTGGTGGGGCAACATGGCCCCCTGGCTGGTTGATTTCTTGGATTTCGAGGTCGGCATCTGCCTCGGCACGGCCGCTGAGGGAGCCGTTGCGTCCACGGTTCTTGAGTACCGACCAATTGCTGTTCTTTCGCACGTGACGCACAAGGTTTGTGGCCGAAGAGTTGAGCGCCGGTAGAGATGCGCAGAGGATTGCGAGGTGCGTTTCAATCACTAGGCATATGTATGCTGGGTACGCATTCCAGGTTGCGTCGTATCCGTTGTACACCCTGATGGTGTAGACGATACGCAAGATGCCGGCGACGCAGGGACTGGAAATGGTCAGTTCAGAAAGGCCGGGCGTGCTCCGACCGCAGACTCACAAGAAGCCCAATCCCAGAAGACAGGCCAATGCTATCTTCTTCTTTCTGGTGATGCGCAGTCTCCAGACAAGAGCGGCAGGCACACCAAACACAATGAAATCCTCAGCCACTCCAACAGAAGTCGACGAGATCAGGTGGTCGAACTCGTCGAAGCAGGCGAACTTGTGTTGGGACAGCCAAGATGGGCTGAACTGGAGCCAGAAGGCTTCCAGTGGATAGCACGACAGGAACAACGTCAGGGTGAAGACGGCCAACGCCGTGCCAACGAACAAAATACTGCCTTGGATCACGAGGGTGTATGCCGAAGTTTTGTAGCTGCCACCGGCCAAGCGTTTGCAAAAGCAAAGGATAGAGATCTTGGTGAGCGAGGCACAGGCCATGTTGACTGCTTCGATTGCAAAGCCCACCTGGAGAGGGGTTAGTGAGTGCTGCTGAATCCAGATCCTGGTTCAAATCACCTTGCGGGCTGATATCACCATACTCTCGGTAAGGTCCCATGCATGACGGTCGAAGCCGTAGCGGAGAAATGCTACGACATGTCAGAGGAGGATGGGTATCAAGTTTATGACACACTCACCTATATACAAGCCCGCATCCATGCCAGCGCACAGCATCTGCGGCAGGGTGTTAGCGCGAGTCAAGACAATGAGAGATGCTGAACTGACCATCGCCGCTATCATGAGAGCATCATCGGGGCCCAGGCTCTTGCGCGAGATGCGCACTCCCACGCGACCAACCACCACTATCAGACACAGCCCAAAAAGTGTGCCTGTGATGGCCAACAACGTGTGACCTCGTGTGACGCCATGCGGGTATTGCGCAGTCTGCCAATCGGTGATAAGCTGCGGGGGAGGCTTCAGGTCATGGTTGGGCATGCTGCCAGCCGAGGTCGGCGGATCGGACGGGCCGGACTGCGGGGGGTCCGATGTCGATGTAGTGCGCGCAGCGCAAGAACTACAGCTGGCGGTTGCGGTCTCTGGGAGGATCGAGCGAGGGGGACGGAGGACACTTAAGGGGCATCCCCGGTGGGATGGTCTCTACAGCGGCCGGGGGGCAGTTTTCAAACATACGATAGGAGGGCCGAGACTATGAAGCGTCCAGTCGCTCGGCTATAGTTGGTGTAGGGGTTGCTATCGTGCTATAGTCCGCCCTGGCAGTAGACTCGCTCGACGGGCCGAGATAGATGATATGGCTAGGACAGACTGACAGGCATGCTGTCCAATGGGGAGCCAAGGCGTGCGCCACGTTCCTTGATGGTCGAGAGAATCGCGGGTACCGGCTGAAATGGCCAAAATTTAAGGTTGTAGCGCGCGGACTGAGTGACCGCATCAGGCAAGGATTGCTTTAATGAGACGCTTCGGCTCGCCGCCGAGCCCCAGGTCCTTGATGATCCCCCACCAGCTGGTCAAGCAACCGCCCCCGGCGCGGAAACCAGTCGATCGCGGTGCAAGCGAGCCCCCCAAAGTGTCGCAGAAAGGGCATCTGATGCTGAAGAAAAAGCACTGTTGAGTCCAGCGACAGGGGATTTGCGTCGCACGTTGCAGAGCTGCGCCGAGTGGTACACTAGAGGCGTGGCTTAGCGTCTATCCCGCATGTCAGAACGGCATTCCCAGAACGGTATCTCGGCCGGATGTGGAACAAGCCTCTCTCAGGTGGCCACCCCCTGTGGATGTCGTTTCGAGAGGTGATATTTTTGTACATCTGGCGAAGTTGCAGAGGGTTGTCCGTCGCCGTCTCTCCCGCCTGAAAGCTACAGGTCTGGACTGCCGTGATCTGAATGACCAGGGCTCAAAGATTCTCGTGGCGGGCTGACGGCGGTTCGATTGTGGTCTCAAAAACGGCACCAAGACAAAGCGATCCGTATTGGCGGCGTGAACAATATTCTACCAGTGGGGTTGCGCTTGTCGCACCATGTAAGGGTTGCCAGCCTCTTACTGAACACCGGGTATACTTGATCTGCAGCCCACTGACCGATTCCGGCAACTGATCATGCCACACGGCTTGTGGGTTCCTCGGTATGCCCCCAAATCCCTCTCTATCTATGGTCTGAAAGGACCGATCAATGATTGCTATCGGGAATGTCGGCTTTGAACAATTCGGCTGCCGCAAGACTAGCTTCATTCGTGCAGGGTCCTTTGGAACATGCGCCAACAGCGATAAAACGCCGTTTTCCTCAAAAGCGGCGCTACGGCTGCTAGGTATATAATCTTACACCATGTCTGCTCGGCCGAAGGCGCGAAGATGACGCGTCTACCGGCTTTGACGGACAGAAGCCTCTTACGAGGATCAGAACTCGGAATCGGCACTAGAGCCGGCGTCATCATCTAAACTTCTCAGGACGGATCCATCGAGAAGGCGATGATAGCCGGTCCCAGATTGCTCATCCCAAACCCAGTCGACACCATACACCGTCTCGATCCTGGCCAACTCGTCGGCGTAGGTCTGGAGCATCAAGGCTCTCATGTCATCTGTCCAAAGTTCGGGTGCGGCGTATTCAGGATGCGCCAGCAGCGCGGCCTGGGTCCGGCGTTTGAGAACGTCAAAGGGGATACCGGACTCCTTCAGCACCATCCAGGCTTCTTCAACTGCACCGACCCTGCGGAATGCTTCGATGAACATCAGGTCGCCGCGGTATTTCGTGTCCCACTTTCCTGCGTCCCTCAGTCGCCACATGGGAGCTCTGTCGCTGTTTTTTGCGGTTGCGTTGAGAGCAACGGCCATGGGAGGGCAGCTGCACGGCTCTGGAGCCAGGCGCAGCTGATTCTCAAGCCACAGGGCCCACTCGACACGAAGGTGATCGTAACTCCTGAACTGCGCAAGGGCTTTGAGCCACCGGTCGAGGCAATACCAGTTGTCCCTTGGCACGAAGGTGCTGAGGTCGTACGGAGCATCGACCGGGGCATCGTCAAAGCCAAGCAGAGCAGCTGAGGCATGCTCAGTAGACCAAGGTCTACGGCTGGCATTGGTCATGACGACGCGGCTCGGGGCATTGGCGACATTGTCCAGGAGACGCGCAAACAAGTAATGCGGCATTCGTTGCTGCAGATTCTGGTATGCGTGGAGATAGAGCTTCATGGCGGGAACGCTATGGCAGTTGGTGGCACACAGCAGGCCAACGGCAACCAGCGACCACGGCAGCATGACCTGGGCGTCCTCCAGCTTGAAGCGAATGTGATGGGCAAGCAGCAGCATCTTGTGGTCGGCATCTTGGGGCGGTGCATCCCGCAGCCTGTACCAGAGCGCGTTGCAGACCAGACGGACGCCGTCGAACTTGAAGGCGGTGTCGGCTCGCGGCAGTTGGAGGACGGACGAGACGAGGTTGAGGTAGTCGCTTCGGTATTCGCAGCGGTCGAGCAGTCGGAGGACTACGGTCAAACGGTCGGTCGGGGGGCCGGGGCGGCGGTCGGGTCGGCGAGCAGGCTGGAGGCGGGCGTCGCCCGGGGCAAGGAAAGCATTGCGGAGGACATCCAGCTGTCTCGCGGCGCCGATGCCGCGCTGGATCTGGGCGTTGAGGGACTCGGGCCCGGGCTGCAGACGGGCGTGGGCGGCCGAGGGGCCGTCGACGGTGATGGAGCGCGGCGCGGCGGGCGGGCGAGGGCGGGCAGAGAGCGCCGGGCGGTGCGACAATCGCAGAGGGTGCAGACGGACGGCGTGCGCGCTCATGGCTGCGGTGGGTTCGGGCCGTCTTGGTGTTGCTCCACGGCGGGAGGAGCACTGGGCAGCTTCTCCACGAAGCGGAGGGCGGCCGTAGCCGAGCTTGCGGCTCAAACGCCCCGGGCCAGCTGCCAGGGTCTGCAGCCAAACACCGCCCTCGCCATCCTCACCGCGTGCCACCGAACCTCACCTCAATGCGAACCCACTTACATGATGCCCAGCGCTTTTCACAGAGACTATCGCCATTGACGGCTGACGGCAGACAAAAACGTGCTTCCTTCCTCGGTCGGCTCCACAGTCGGGATGAAAGGCCATCTTTCTGGCCTGTGCCTCCCCGTCCAAACGTCTGATCTCAGCACGAAGAGGAAAAGACGTTGCCCATCTATACTCTACCGGCTCCTTATTTACTCCGTGTCGCTCTCCTGCCGGACAACATCGCCCACCCACATGTTCGCATGAAGCGATCCTCTCTACTTACTCGTGTCCAGTGCTGATCGCCTCGAGATGTGGTCCCGTTCGTTCGTGATTTCGGGCCCTGCGGCGCTTTTATCTCCACGCCTCGACCGACCTCTCCCTCATTGGGTCGGTAACAGGAGAGCTATTCGCCCGGGAACGCGCCACGCCCTCCTGAATTGGGGGGCTATAGCCATCGAGTTGCTGTCATTGCACACCGTATGATTGGTCCATCAACTTCGCAATGGCAGTAAACTCATTTCTTGAGCACCGAGGCGGCCGACCGCTTTGCAGACTCCTATCTTACACACTGAGACGCCTTTCTCGCTACCGAACGGCCAAACGATCTCTCTCTTCACGAGATCTGCCGTTCCAGCTGTCCTATTTGTGTCTCACAACTCGGACATCCTGCGGTCCGATCCCGCGACTCTCAAGTACATACGTAAGTCATGATCCATGCGCACCCAATATTGCCGATCGCCACCTGTTCCATGGAGGCAAACAACGAGGCGGCACGCCTCTTCACCGACGACGAAAGCGAAAACGCTCAAGTCGCCCCTGTGGTCGTCTTTGCTTACTGACAATGGCGACAATCCGTAAAGACGCGTCATAATCGGGTGCGAGACCTGCGCCGCGGCGACTCGGACATTTGGTGGGGCCTTTTTTTCTTCACTCGTGGTTGCCGCCTCGTGTCGCGTCAATGATCAACACGGCCAGACTCATGAGATCGGACCAAAGACCGGCCGGACATAAGCTTCGGCATCGCTTGGGAAAGTGACTTCAGACGCGAGAGCAAGAAACTTCTTTCCACCGCTAGCAGATTGAACTTGATGCTAGCGGTGATCGGTAGGTGGATAAACTAAAACAATTCTGCGATACCAGCCGTGCCAGCTCAAGCTGGGTAATGCTACTGCATTGCAACTGGTCAGATCGCAACCATTGAAACCAGCAACTGTCTCAACGCCCACTAGTCTTCGGACACTACCAGACAGGCAGGAATAGCAGACAACACAAAGTTCAAGCCACATACCATCATGGACCCCAAGTTCGATGCCTTTAACATCACGCATGTGACCTACAAGCCACCCCTCCAAAGCAGCCGTCCAGGCACCAAAGCCCATCGACAAGCCCGCGCCCGCTCCACTCCCACTCAAATTCCACAGCGGCGATCTCGTCTCCAGCGCGACTCATCCCACACCGCAGCGGGCGCCCTGCCAAGCCACGACACCAACCCCCCACCTCCACCAGTCGCTCATCCACCCTCGCCACCGCCTCCGCCCTCGTAATCATCGTCCAGCCCCGCCCCTCCTCCTACCGCCACACACCCACCATCGCCGACATCCTCCCCGACTACTCCGCCTGCCTGCCTGCCTGCCTGCCTGCCTGCACGCCGGCCCACCTCGCCCTCCTGCACCGCCGACCCCCTCCCCTCCACATCCGCCCAGTGCCCCGCCCGCGGCCTCGCGCTCCCGGTCTTCCGTCTTCTCATCCAGGCGGGGTGCTGATAGTTCCGGTATGGAGGAGACGCCGGCGGGTGCCACGCCGGGGTTTGTGGAGGAAGCGTGGCCGGAGGTGCCGGTGCTACGTTCGTTGGAGGCCGGGGTGGACGAGGAGTGAGCGCAGAAGAATTTGATATCTGTGGCGAGACGTTGGCCGTGAAAGGGAGAGTGCGCGGTTTTCCGTCGGAGGAGGCGCGTAACTCAGGTTGAGGGTCGGTCGGTCCGACGGGAGCGTGTCTGTTCAGACGTGGTGGGTTGCGGGTAGATTCTGGAAACCGGCAACGTCCGCCTGTGTCTCGCGCCAGCCTCACACCCCAGCTGTTGCAATTGGTACGGTCCTGCAATGCCGGCCGTGCGAACCCTGATCTTCATGCTTCATGCATTATTTCTCGTAATCTCATGGCCTCTGTGCTGCGAGTCTTGAGATCACGTAAGTGCGGGATTATGATGCGTTTGATGGTTTTTCTCCGACGAAACATTACCTGTCCTAATGACAAAAGGGGAATCTCTGATTACATGGCCTCTTAACTGGTTTCCTTTTCAAATCCGCCTCTTGTACTACCGCTGTTGGTACTGTCCTTGGTACGTTGCTCTTGTTGTACTTGATCCCCTTGACTCCGAAACCGAAGCGTTCCGCTCAGACCATTGTACGTCTTTGGTCACCATAATACTCGTCAAAGGTACTTGATCGCTTGATGATGAGCCGTCGCTGTGTTGGGCCGAGTGGGACCTCGTCACCATGGTCGAATTGCCGTAGTGGCTTCCTTCTTCGACCACGGTGACCAGCTCGTCGTCCAGGCGCTTGAAGTGACGCTCGCCCGTTTGGCTACGCTTAGCGCCGGTGCCGCCGATGGTGACCAACTCGGTGTTGCGGGACAAGTTTCCAGTGGTTCCCTTTCCGGACCGGCCCCTGCTGCTGCCAAACTGGCTGGATACCATCTTCATGAGCGGTCGCAGGGTCGGGAGACAAGCGCTGATGATTCCCGAGGCAACTTCAACGACGCACCATGTGCATGCTGTAGCGAGGGTCCCTGAAGAGCGTCAGTCAACAGGGTTTCATCTGATGTGATGTAGGAACGTACAAGTTGTGTCCGTAAGTTGGAACTGCATGATTGTTGTGAAGCGGTAGATACTGGCAAATAGCACGCTGCAGACGAGTTAGCCAGGAGCTTCACAAAGGACTTTGGATGGCAGCACGCACAATGAACCTAGCAGAAACATGAAGCACAGCGATGCGCGCTGTGTTGGTGTCACTTGCAACTTCCAAACCTGACCAATGGGCATACACAAGATGGCGACATCGGTGAGAATGTTCGGGACGGCGTTGCCAATGAAGGAGGCTTTGAGGTTGATGCAAGATCCCGGAATAGTCGGCAGCCAGGCTTTCTTGATGGGATGACACTGGAAGATGCTGACACAGTTGATGGCGATGCACCAGCCAACGGTCATGAAACCGAGGATGTATGCACCGATCTTGAAGCCTTTGGTGGGGAAGATGCGCATGTACATCAAAAGCAGCGAGAGCTTGACTAGCGCAACAGCAGTGCAGTAGACACACTCGAAAGCAACGAGGAGCTGGCAGAGTTAGAGGCCACACTCAGCATCTCAGTGGAGCGGGTGCCCACCTTAAGAACCATGACCAGATTCTCCTGTGGGAGAATGGCGGCATGCCTGCCTAGACCCCAGCTGATCACTGGTGGAACGGTCAGCTCACGGATTCGAAGAAGACTTCAGTTCGTGCATACTGGCATAGTTGAGACCTCCAGACCCGAAGCAGAAGAGCTGGAATTGCGAGGTTGATTAGCTTTGCGGCGGCGGCGGAAGGGCCGGGATCAGGCATACCAGCGAGACAACCATCATCCAGTCGTCCGGGCCATAGGTGAGGCCGCGGCGGTAGCGGGCGACGAAGCGCAGGATGACGAAGAAGGTGGCCAGGACCAGCAGGGCGGTGGTGATGGCCTCAAGGCGGGGGCCCTTGTCGGGGACATTCTGGGCGATCCGGGGGAGTATCACGGCCGGCATGACAGCATATTCGCGCAGAGTCTCGTCGGGGGAGGAGGAGTGGGCGAGGGTAGGCCTCAGATCAAGTAGTGCTGGGAAGGCCGGGAGATCAGAGAAGAAGAGACAAAAATGGGGCGTTAGGGGTGGGTCATCGCCTCTCAAGACAATGCGAGTGGCCTGCGGGCGGAATCTCGACCATTCTCAGGCAGGCTGGTCGATCCCCGCGTGGCGACCAAGGGGATGCCGGTCGTCTTGCATCTTGTTCGGCGCACGAGAGCGAGAGGCGCGCCGGAAGAAGGTCCGCAGGACGCACAGGAGCTCGTAAGGGGTGCGATGGCGTTTGATGTCCCGTCCGTTTGCTGTTCCTGGCCCAGCAGCAAGGAAGACCCGTTGGATCCGGAGCGACGAGGGATCCACAAACGGGCATTTGGAGATGAGCATTGCGCCGGGGCTGTTCGGCTAGCATCCGCCAGGAGCTGTCAGGCCCAAAGCGGCAGTGAGCGGCACGAGCCCGCGGCCATTGAGGCCGAGGGTGAGCGGACAGGCTGCGCAACGGCCGGGGCGGTGGGGGGCAGTGGGCCGAGATCAGGGCGGCCGGGGCCGCGGGCGTCGGGTGGCGGAGACAGCAGCGGCGGTGATTTGTGGTGGTGAGGCTGGCGGCGGGCGGGCTGGGATTAAGCTTGCGCCCGCCGCCGTTTGCCCGCGCCGCTGGATCTGCCGACCTGGCATCCTTGGCCGCGACGCAGGTACACGCCGCCCGCGAACAGCATAGCCCGGCCACGTGGAATCTCACCTGCAACGCCCCGAGATTACAGCCCGCGCGCCTACACGCGCCATGCTAGCCGCGGGCGGCGTGAAGGAAGCTTCAATCACCACCGCAGGCCACTTCGATCCTGAATCGCACCACTCCGCCTGCGCCCGACGGCCAGCCCATGCCTTGCGACAGCGGGCGCGGGCCACGCCAGGAGCGGCCGTGGTGAAACGGTAGTCCAGCGCCGCCGCACGCCCTGACTCGCGCCGCGCGACTGCCCACCGCCCGCCGCGACGATGTCGGATGAGGCACCACACCGCGCGGATAGCGACTCGTCGGCCGACCTGCACCATGCGCCCCATATAACCCGATCCAGGCCCCGTCCTCTCCGCAGCACACCAAGCCCTAGCTCCCGCCCGCCGCTCCACGCTTCGCACGCCGTCCAGACCTCTCAGCCCGCCAGCTCGCCAGCTCACCAGCTCACCCGCCGCCACCATGTCCAAGCCCACGCTCGTCTTCGCGCCCGGTGCCTGGCACACGCCCGACTGCTACGACGTCGTCCGCGAGCAGCTCCACGCCCGCGGCTGGGCCACCGAGGGCGTTGCCTACCCCTCTGTGGGCGCCGAGCCCCCCACCAAGGGCCTCGCCGACGATGCCGCCGCCGTGCGCTCCGCCATCGAGAAGCTCGCCGACGAGGGCAAGGAGGTCGTCCTGGTCGTGCACTCGTACGGCGGTCTCGTCGGCCAGAACGCGGTCGAGGGCCTGGGATACAAGCAGCGCCAGGCGGCCGGCAAGAAGGGCGGTGTCATCATGTTCGTCTACCTGGCCGCGTTCGTCGTGCCCAAGGGTGCCACCATCAAGGGCATGCTGGGCGGCCAGTTCCTCCCGTGGATGAAGTTCGACGTGAGTGGTCCCGGGCTGCAATGGCCGCGAGACGAGGCGCTGACCACAAGCAGGGCGACTACTGCCACGCCCAGACCCCCGAGGTCGTCTTCTACCACGACGTCGACGCCGACGGCCAGAAGAGCGCCATCTCGAAGCTCCAGCACAACTCGGCCCGCATCTTCACCGACGAGGTCACGTACGAGCCGTGGCACGAGATCCCCTGCTTCTACTTCTTCTGCGAGGCCGACCAGGCCCTGCCGTTCCCCATCCAGCAGCAGATGGCGGCCGCGCTGGGCGCCGACGCGCCCACGTTCAAGTCGGTCGGCTCGCACTCGCCGTTCCTCAGCCAGCCCAAGGAGGTCATCGAGGGCCTGGAGTACGCCGCCAAGGTCGGCCAGGAGAAACTGTAGACCGGGAAGGACTTCGTTGCTGTTCGCTGCGCATTATACCATTAGCCTCATGAGTTAGGGAATGTTTACAATACCACACACCGCCCAGTTGGCCCAGTGATAGTCGCATTGCGCTTGGTCCCAATCCAGCCGGCCGGTCAGGCGTGCCAGGCGCACCTGCTGCCCCACGTGGCTTTGAAACACCGCAACTCTCCGCGCACTGAGTGAGCGGCAAACCCCACCCAGATGCCCCCTGGCTGCAGCACGCGCAATCGCAATCCTTTGCTCCTTCGAAGATGTTTCTGCAAACGAGATGCGCAGCCTTGGCCAATGCTTGATCATCCGGACTGAGTTCTTCTTTTCGCTGTCCTTCCCGCATACGAGGCCGCGCGACTGGCCTTGCTGATTACTGATGGCCCTCAACTTGGCTGGGGGATTTCAAACCCAGCCTGCCACCCTCAGCTCACCGGTCGCCGCGATTGCACAGGTCTGGCAAAGGCCCTCCTGCACGTCCACTTACTCGGCTCCACACTTGGTGCCAGGCTTCAGCGTTGGATCAGGCGAATACCGATAGCAAACAATGCTAAGTGATGCTAGCGAACGGATTTCGGCTGTGCTAGTCTCCCAGTGTTTTTTTTTATTCCTAATTTCCGCCACGCAGCGCCAAGCTCGGAGAATTCTTTGCGGACGCCACCCGCACGCGTACGTCTGCTCTAATCCGCCACGCCGATCCAGTCCGAGATGGGTGGATCTAGCGACTTCCTGTCCAGCGGGCCGGTGCGCGTGGGCTGAGGCCGGACCACGCGCGGATGAATTCGTCACTCGAGCAGTCACACCGGCTCTCACAGCTGCCAGAGTCAGCTTCCGCGTTCCCTGTGCGGTGCAGTCCAGGGCTGTCTGCGCTCTCGAAGTTTCCGTGGCGGCATCCAGTCTGGCCGCAGTGGTGTGATCGACGATGATCTGCCCCGTTTTCCTTGGGATAGGGGAAATGTCCCGTGATGGCGGGAATAAAGGTTGTCGTCGTCGGCACTTGACCCGCTCGACGTCAACGGGCCGTCGACTCGCAGTCACTCGCTCACTGCCGAGCGTCATGGCCAATGCCTTGGCTTGTTCGAAGATAGACTTGCACGGGCTCAAAGGAAAGAATTTCTGTCTACAGGACGACCCAGTTTGATTGGATATCACCCACTTTCAGGGCCTCGCGGCTCAATAAACTTTTTTTTTGCTTTCGGATGTCAGCTTCTCACCGGACTAAATGCAATTCCGAATCCTGGCCCAAACGCGACCTTCTGTACAGCTATGCATACCGAGACACAGCGAAGTTGATACCCGGTTCCGCCACAGTGGCTCGGGAATCGGAGCGCTCCACGATGATTAATCGCGGAACGCAGGCCCGACTCTTCCAGGTCTCGACCCCAATGTAGAACTTTACGATTGAATACGTCTATATCATAAACACTGTTGCTTTCAATTTCCACATGTGCGAAGCAAGATTTTGAGGTGAGGGATTGCTTCAACGGTATCTCTCTCGGTGGTCGTTGGAACGTGCCTTTCACGACTCTCACGTTTCATCCATACTGGTTGGGAAAACTTCCGTAGTGGTGGCTCTAATACATCCGTCATCTATAAGTGGTAGATACCCATTTCCAGCGGGGTGGTGCATGCGATGAAGATCCTCCGATGGGATGAGCTAAAATTACGCAAGCAAACCCCACATCTGCATGTAGCACAAGAATTTCCCCACGATCAAGTTACACCAGGTTGTGGGAAGTACATGTAGGGACTTTCCCTGTTCGAATCCTCCATAGCCAGGTTTTGAAATCCAACAAGCGAGTGAGACCCAATGCTATGGTCGAGGAATGGTCCATCAGATCATCGACCCGGACCGTTGGCGCCGCGGGGGAAAGTCAAACAGCCCTTACCCGACGCAACGAATCCGGGGTATCGGACTGGTAGAGGCATGTGTTGCCCACTGCGGCAGTTGGGTTTCGCGCCAAGATATGCACCCGCACCCGATCCGGCAGCACGGCCGCTCGGATGAGGCCCCCCCCCCCCCCCCCCGATGGCCAGTCGCAGGATCGGGAACAAGCTTTTGTCAGAGATACGCCTATCTCCCGCCACGTGAGAAAGATGAAGTAAAGATAGGGTCGGTGTTGAGACCCACATACATCGCGGCGCTTTCCCTGTGTGCCATGAAGCACTTCCCCTGCAATTACCCCGAGTAAGAACATCCTTGTTGTTGGCGTCTCCTCCTACATTATCGGCTAATGTTCTTACCCTGGAACTCCATATCATTAGTGGTGTTGCATACGCTCCGTACTTCATCCCATTTGTAAGTGTTCCTGGTGTTGGCTGGGCTCATTAAACTAATCAACAAATTCACAGCGAAGACGACATCTTCATATGCAACAAGTAAACATTAGGACGATCCAACATGGACCTCCGCTAGGCCCATAAACGTCTGCGGCTGTGCCGAATGGATGGCGCTGGTGCACCTCCTCCGCCAGCTCCCTTGTTTTGGTTCGCGGAAGCTGGTGATCGCGAACTGGAGGTAAAAAGACCATCATGGCCGAATCTGTACAGATTGGCTTCCTGGAAGTCGATGGCTACTTTTGCATTATTGAAGGCAACTCCGAGGATTGGGCGAAGGTGTCCGTAGCTGTGGCCGAAATATTTTCTTATTCATAGACGACCATCAGTGCCGAGGCAACCTCGTCTTACCATGAAGGCGCGTTTCAAAAAAGGTACGATCTCTCAATAAACACCTTGTTAAAATCAAACGACAACCTATATCTCTTGGGCAGCGTCTCGGTCACCTTTCTGAGCGTTGTACCCGCTGATGTTTCGATTCCAACTGGGAAATTTATACATAGGATATCGGAGGGTAGGCCTGACAGGAACAGAATATGGCTCAGAAAGTCTTAGTCCTCGAAGAACAAACTTTTCATTCGGGATGTCACCAAAGAGCTGGGCTACGCCGAATTGAGTAGGGTGCCCATGAAGATGCCTGGCTCCGATCCCAGCGCTTCGAAGCTTTCACACGTAGATTATCTGGGTTTACTAACCACAGCCTCTTTTCTACCATATGATTCTACGTGTTGTAGGCTGATACGTTGTGAAGATAAAGTTTGAGCTTTGGAGTTTGTGGCGGACGAGGAACGATACAAGATAAAGGTACGCTGTGGGGCATATGCTATGGGAGCTGCGGGGTCTCTCAGTAGCTCAAATATTTAGTGTCGGTATGTCTCGTCCAATTTACTATAAGGCTTTTAATGTATGCCAGCTAACAGCGCATACTGTCGACAATAGAGTTACCATTCCATCCGATAAACACGCCACATAAACAATTCATCTACCATTTAACACATCAAACCTGCTAAATCCTACACAACACACCTCACTCCAACCTAACAACCTCAAACCTCAACCACCGATAATCCTCCCCGGCAAAATACAACCCCCCGCGATCCCCCTCCCCCACCACCTCCGTCTCAACCCTCACCTCCCACCTGCCCCCCGCCTCCCTCCCCACCTCCTCCCACATCTCCACCAAACTCCTCTCATCATGCAAACAATTCATCCTCCTCACTCCGCCCAACCGCCCCATCGGCCCCCTCACCTCCTCCTCCCTCGGACCGCACCCCAGCGTGACACCACCCTGCCTGCCAACGACCATGCTGCCCCGCCGCGGCGCCAGCAGCGCGGCGATGCGGGCGGCGGCGCGGCGCTGGGCGGGGCGGTCGAAGCAGTGCAGGAACATGGAGGCGTGGACGACGTCGACGGAGGCGGCGAGGGGGGCGAGCGGGGACGACGGTCCTGCCGCCAGGAAGTCGACGCCGGGCAGGAAGAGGGGCGCGGTGGTGGCGGCGTCGGCGAAGAGGGTGTGGCCGGCGGCGATGAGGCCGGGGACGAGGTCGGTGGCGTGAAGGGAGGAGGGGGGCGCGCCGGAGTGGAGGAGCTGGTGGGGTTCAGCGGGGAGGAATGGGGGAAAAGAGGGATGGATGGATGGGGTTCTAACGGCGAAGAGGGGACTGAACGAGAAGTAGACAAGAACGCAAACTCACCATCCTAACATCCTGCCCCAACCCGCACCCGACCTCCAAATACCTCTGCCCGCCCTTCAGCCTCTCGACCAACGCCGCGTACCCCGGAAACGTCGACAGCGCCAGCTCCGCGAACAGGAAGGACCCCACGCAGGGGAACGGAGCCTGAACATCACATCAAATCAGCTGGCGACCACGCTCTGCCGCGGAACAACTGCATACCGCCCTCCAAGCCTCGTTCCGAGCCTGCAAAACACGCGCCTCGACCTCCTCGGGCGGCACCCCCGCGTACTCGATCAGGAGCTTCCGCATGGCCGGCTGCAGCGGCGGCACCTCGTCGACGAACCATGGGACGTCGGTGCTGAAGAGCTGGTCCGCGATGCTGTCTTGTATCTTCTCCATCTGCGCGGACGGCTGTGACTGCCGGGAAGGAAGCGGCTGGGGTCGAGTTTCGCCGGGTAGGTTTCCAGGGGCGAGCGGGGTGGGAGCAGGGATGGGACGAGCGAGGAGGACTGCTGAGGGGGCGGGCGAGGCGTGGTATTTATACCTCGAGTCTGGTGAACTGACCGGTGCGTCTGACTCGTTGTTTGCTGCGCCTTCTGCTCACCGCTTACTGCTACTTATTGCTATGCTGCCAAATCGGGGTATTGCTATTTCTCGTCTACTATACAAAATGGACCAACCCAATCCTTACTCCCATCAGAGCCGTTTCCGTGCCTACATCTACTTCTATCCACGCTTCTGAACATTCCCCCAACACTCTCCATCCATCACCAAACCTCCTCCACCCACCCTCAAACCCCTTCCACCTACTCATCCCCCTCCCCCTCCCTCTCCCCCTCCCTCAACCGCGCACAAAACTTACTCCTCCGCACAATCTCCACGCTCAACGCCTCAATACTCCTATTCCCCATGATATCTAGCACCGCCACATCAGCGCCCATATCGTGGCCGACGTAATTCCTAAACTCCATCGCAACGAGCGAGTCAACCCCGTACGCATGAATCGGTCGCGCGACATCCACGTCCTCCGCGCGCAAGCCCATGGTCCGGCACAGACGGCGCACCAGAGCAGCCACCACCAGAGCCGCCGCCGCGTCCGCGCCGTCAGCCCACCTGAGCGCGCTCTGCACGCTGACGTCGTCGGCGTCCGGCGCCGCGCTCGCGGCTCCCACGCCGACGCCCTGCGACCGCAGCTGCGCGAACAGCGGCGTCTGCATGAACGTCGGCTCGGGCAGCCCGCGGCCCCGGAAGTCGGCCGACGTGGCCAGGCCGATGGCGACCTGCGGCGGCGCGGCGGCGGCGCGCTGCGCGTCGACGTGCTGCTCGACGAGGGCCAGGAACTCGGCTTCGCGGACGCCGTCGTGGGCGAAGAAGAAGGTGGGGTTGGCGTTGAGCGTCGCCTGGTTCTCGGCGATGTAGCCGACGCTCAGGATGTTGCCCAGGTCGAGGGTCGAGGCGGGGAGGCCGCGCGCGCGGCGGTGGTGCGCCAGCGCGTCCTGGAAGGTGTTGCCGGCGGCGTAGTTGGATTGGCCGCGGTTGCCGACGAGGCCGCAGATGGAGGAGAGGGTGATGAAGAAGTCGAGGGACGGGGGCAGGTGGTTGTGTAGGTTCCAGGTGCCTGCGACTTTGGGGGCGAGGGCGGCGGTGTAGGAGTCGTGGGGCATGAATTCGAAGGCCGAGTCCTGCGGAGGAGGTTAGTGGTGATGTGAAGAGGGTGGGGAGAGGGCCTTACTTTGAGCTGCATGGCTCCCTGGATCACGCCGGCGAACGGGGGGAAGCCTTGGTCTTTGCATCCCTTGAGGGCATTTACCAGTGCCTCCTCGTGGCTGATGTCGCAGGAAAGCGCTACGGCCTTTACCCCCGATTGGCGCAGGTCCTGGAGAAGCTCCTTAGCTGCGTCACTGGCATCGCCGGAGCGAGACAGGAAGACCAGGTGGCGAGCCCCCTGGCGCGCCATCCAGCGTGCTATACTACGACCCAGGCCACCCAGTCCACCACTGAGGATGTAGGTTGCATCTGGCCTGAGCCTTGTAGGCACTGGGGGCTGCGGAATGACTTTGACCACGTCCCTATCGCCAGCCGTCAGGACGACCTTGCCCATGTGCTTGCCGGCCTGCAGCAGGCGGAACGCGTCCTCGATCTGGGCAAACGAGTACACGGTCTGCGGCTGGGCGGCCCTGATTTCGCCGCTCTGCCACATGTCGATGATCTTGGTCAGGATGCGCGACGTCGTCTTCGTGTCGAGCTTGGTGATGGTGTACAGATCGCAGGCGGCAAACATGACGGAGCGGCTGAACGGCAGCATGTCCAGCCGGCCGTTGGCGAAGATGTCGCGCTTGCCGATCTCGATGAAGCGGCCAAACGTGGCGATGCAGTCCCACGACGCACGCAGGGCCTCGCCGGCCAGCGAGTTGAGGATGACGTCGACGCCGCGGCCAGCCGTCATGCGCATCACGCCGGCGGCGAACGACAGGTCGCGCGACGAGAAGATGTGGTCGGCCGGCACGCCGTACTCGTCCACCAGCAGCTGCCGCTTCTCGGGCGACGACACCGTCGCGAACACCTCGGCGCCCATGTTCTGCGCGATCTGGATGGCGGCCTGTCCGACGCCGCCGGCCGCGGCATGGATCAAGCACGTCTCGCCGGCCCGCAGCCGCGCCACCTCGGCCAGGCAGTAGTAGGCCGTGGAGAAGATGACGGGCATGCCGGCAGCCGTCTCGAAGCTCATGTCGGCGGGGATCTTGGCCGCGATGTCGCGCGGCGTGCGCGTGTGTGTCTGGAAGGTGCCGTGCAGCGCCGAGAGCACCAGCATGCGGTCGCCGGGCTGCACGTCGCTGACGCCGGCGCCGACCTTGGTGACGACGCCCGCGCCCTCGTGTCCGAACGTTGCAGCTGCGACCTCGCCCATGGCCACCATGACGTCGCGGAAGTTGAGCCCGGTTGCCTTGATCTCGACTTCGATCTGGTCGTCCGGCAGCGGCGCTGTGTAGTCGGGCCAGTCGACGAAGTGGAGCTTGTCGAGGCGTCCAGGCGACGACGTGCTGAGCATGACCGCTCTCGAGGACTTCGCCTCCCCAAACTCCTGCGGTTGCGGCACCGGAGCTGAGCACCTCGATCCGATGAAGCTGTTTGCAACTGGTGCCTCGACGAGTCTGTTTGTGCAGATCCTGTTGGACTGAACCGTGTATTCGGCATGGCGGTCCCTGTGAGCAACGAAGTGATGCTTGTAGACGGCAGCCACGTGCCGTGCCAGAGCCGCAGCAGTGCTATTCTCGACATCTCCCAGCCCGAGCGTGACGAGATCCGAGCCATCGAGGTCACTGTTTGTCTCGTGTTAGCCACCGTCGTGAAGTGTCGTGTTTGTACCCGCCATCACTTACCGCTCCCACCTCAACGTCCTCATCAACCCCGTTACCAAAGCCATGTCCGGCTTCTCGTACGGATCGCCCGTCACCCACAGCAAGCTCCCAGCCGTCGTGACCAGCTGCCGCAGAATCTCAAACTCTTCGCCAGAGAACTGCGACGCCAGGAACGGCGCGTGCGCCTCCATGGCAACGACGCAGCAAACATCCTTCAGGCCGTGCTGCGGCAGCTCCGAGAACGCCACGACGGCGACATCCGCCAGGCTGGTGTCCTTCTTGACCTCCGCCGCGATCGCGTCCGCCAGGCCTTTCTCCTCCTGCGACGGCGCCGCTGTCGTGACGACGAACACCTTGCCCAGTGCCTCTCCCTCAACCTCCTCCCGCGCCTCAGGCTTCGTCGCCACAACCAAGCTCTGCGCATGCAAGTCCGCGCTCAGACTATCCGACAGCGTCAAGA
Source organism: Neofusicoccum parvum (assembly GCA_020912385.1). Lineage (NCBI taxonomy): Eukaryota > Fungi > Ascomycota > Dothideomycetes > Botryosphaeriales > Botryosphaeriaceae > Neofusicoccum > Neofusicoccum parvum. The sequence goes on along the minus strand of CP087217.1, from coordinate 1,918,679 downwards.
CATCGGCCCCGAACCCATTCGCGCCCAGCACCTCCCTCCACCCCTCCTCGCTCAGCAGCGGGCCCCACGGCCTGCCCTCCTCCGTGCTCAGCCACCACCCGGGCAGCTGGCCGAAGCACAGCGGGCCGGCCACGAACTCGGGCTGCGTGATCTCCTGCAGCACCAGCACGCCGCCTGGCCGCAGCAGCGCCCGCACGTTCGCCAGCGTCGCGCCCAGGTCCGCCGTGGCGTGCACGACGTTGGCCGCGACCACGACGTCGTACGCGCCCTCGGCGAAGCCCTGCTCCGCCGCCCCGCGCTCCACGTCCAGCACCCGGAACTCCATCAGCCCGCGCCACTTGCCGAACTTGGCCGCCGCCTTGTCGAAGAAGCCGGCCGACACGTCCGTGTACGTGTAGCGCAGCAGGCGCGACGCGCCCTTGGCCCGCGCCCCGCCCGGGCACAGCGCCTCTAGCACCGCGGCCGTCGTGCCGCCCGTGCCGGCGCCGACCTCGCAGACGCGCAGGTCGGCGCGCCGGTGGCCGTGGAGCGCGAGGTAGGCCCGCAGCAGCGCGTGCACCTTGTCCGTGCCCAGGATGTGGCGGTAGTATTGCTCCAGCAGGTCGTCCTGGCCGAACATCAGCTGTAGCGCATCGGCAGCGCCGCGGAGGACGGGCACCACGGCCGCACCCATGCGCGTCGTGAGCGCGCCTTCTGGGCCGGATGAAGAGAGCTGCTCGAGGAAGGCGGCGCGGCGCGGCGAGGATGCTTTGATGGCGGCCCAGTCGGGGGTCTGGTGGATGAGGGCGCCGTTTGCGAATTTGGAGGCTTGGAGGCGCAGCCAGGAGAGGTATTTTTGCTTGTGTGGCTCCAGTTCGATGGTGGATGGGAGGGGGTTCTTCTCCAGTTCCTCAACGGCTTCAGTGATGTAGATGGCTGCTGCGAGCTGCAAGTCTTTCACGCGCTGTAAGTTGTCTCCATCCTTCTCCTCTAGAGGAGCCACCGCCTCGCGGAGACAGCACTGTATCTCACTGTTGCTCATGAGCTCCATATCCGGCTTCCACTCCATGTTGAAGCAGATCTGGCGCTGGTCCGCATCGGCGCTTGACTCCTGCAGCGGCACCGCCTCCAAGCCACGTAACACGATCTTGACGTCCCTACTCTCCTCGCTCCAGACGGTGATGTCGGCGCCGTAGCGCTTGTGCGAGGCCAGCTGCGCGGATGAGTGACATTTGAACTGTGCACCCGGCGCCGTCTCCATGTCTGCCGAAATCCACAAGCTGCGAATGGCCACCGGGACCAGCGGCTCCGTCAGCGGTCCCGCACCAACAGATGCCTGAAAGGCAAATAGGAACATGTGGATCATGCTGTCGAAGACTGGCGGCTGTATTATGTGGTCCGCCAGCGCGCGCGCCGGCATGCAGCTCGCGATGTCCGGCACACGCAGGGTGCCCAGCGCCTGACCAACCTTTCCCGTCGCCTCCGCTGTCTTCACATTAGTCAAGTTGCGGAACAGGGGCCCGAACTCTAGGCCCACGCGCTCCAGCTCGGCATACTGCCGCTCCAGATCGCGGGCGCCGGTGCAGCCGGCCTCGGAGGCCTCGAGCATGTTCTTGAATGCCACCTCGCGCTCCCTGGCCTCCCTGCCTGCGTCGATCGGCCCCGTCAGCGCGTCCGCCAGCTCCGCGCCGACCTGGCCGCGCGCGTGCTCCAGCCAACTCCCTTCGCCGGGGCTGAACGACGAGACGCGCCACTCCCACCAAGTCCCCGAGTCGCCCACGGCGGACTCGGGCAGCCGGCGCATCCCCAGCATCGTCTCGGTGGCGCCGGCGCCGTCCTCGCCGTCCTCGGCCACCTGCAGCGCGCGCGAGATGGCCACGTCGCGCAGCCGGAACGCCCTGACGGCCTTGCCCTCGTCCGCGCACAGCTCGCGCACGCCCTCGGCCGCCATGATCGTGTACGTCACGCCCGGCACCACGATGCCGCCCGTGACCCGGTGCTCGGCCAGCCATGGCAGCTCCGCCACGCGCAGCACGTTGCGCCACCGCGGCTGCGCTGCGTCCCAGTCGGCCGCGCGCGCCCCGAGCACGTCGTGCCGCGCGTGTCCGCGGAAGCGCCAGGCGCGGGACCGCCGCGACTCGGCCCAGTGCTCTTGCGCGTGGTTAAAGGCGTAGGACGGGAGTGAGGCTAGGATCTGCGGCTGGCGGGTTGGGGACTGGTTGGCGGCGCAGAGGTCGACGGGGTAGCCGCTGGCGGCGAGGGCGCCGACGGCAGACAGGGTGGTTTGAGTGGCGTGGGCGTTGCGGGAGAGGAGTGAGAGGTAGCGGATAGCCTTCAGGTTAGGGTCGGCAAGAACTGTGCCCCGGACGGCGCTCTGCAGCGCGGCGTGTGGGCCGATCTCGATAATTTGCGTGACGGGCAGCTCAGCACCGCCGCCGAGCTTCAGTTTGGTCTTTACCACGGCCGAGGTGCTCATGGCGAAGAGAGCCTGGTCGAACTTGACGGGGGAGACTAGGTTATCGACCCAGTAGTCCGGGCTGCTCATGGCGGCGGCGCTGATGAGCTCGCCAGTTACTGACGAGAAGACCAGGATTTGGCCATTTGCCTGACCGCTGGTAAGGGATCCCATCAGTGAGCGATACTCGTCCGCCACGGCTTGCATGTGGCTGGAATGGTATGCGTTCGACACCTTCAGCTTCCTGGCGAAGATACTGTCCGCATCGGCTAGCTCCTTGAGTCTGTTTATCTTGGCCTCGTCTCCACTGCAGGTGATACTCCGAGGGCTGTTGTAGCAAGCAACTACAAGCTCACCGTCCGGCAACTCCTTGTTGACCTTGTCTATGTACGGCTCCATGTCCGCTGCTGAGGCGCCAACCGCCAGCATGGTGCCCTTGGCCTTTGCCGGCTTCGAGCTGACAAGTCCGCGGAAGTAGGCCACCCTCCATGCGCTCTCTCTGCCGAGCGCGCCAGCGGCATATGCGGCGCCGATCTCACCAGAAGAGTGGCCAACGACGCGGACAGGAGAAATGCCCCACGCCGAGAGCGTATCGACGAGGGCAACTTGCAAAACGGTGCAGAGCGTTTGCGAAATGAACGGTTCATTGATCTTGCTGGATTCGGCTGGTTTAGTGAGCTCATCTAAGACGTCGAAAGGGCTTCCGAGAGATGAGAGGTATGCAGTAGCGGCAGTAACGGAGTCCTTGAAGACTGCGTACTCGAGCAATTCCCTGCCCATTGCATGCCACTGAGCACCCTGTCCGGTGAAAACGTATCCGAGCGATGGAGTAGTGGGTCCAGGGCGGATAGCAAGGGACTTAGTGGTAGGATCCGAAATCTTCTCAACCAGCTCGGCCACTGTCTCCGCCGCTACGGCAATCCTCCAGGCCAGCCTTGACCGTCTCTCCGACAGCGTATAGGAGAGATCATCGAGGTACGAGTCCTGCTCTTCCGAGGTCACATGGTCTTTCAAGTGCTCCGAAAATGTTGAGAGTGCGCGCTTGATGCCCTCCTCATCCTGGGCGGACCACACAAACACTCTGTATCCTCGACGAGCTACACCCTTTTCAGTCTGGCTGGGTCCCTTCGTCTTGTGTGAGCCGATGAGTCTCCTCTCGCGCAGATAGCTGCTCGAGTCGTCCAACACGACGTGAGCATTGGTTCCGCCAAAGCCAAACGAGTTGAGGGATGCTCGACGCAGCGGCGCATCCGGCCACGGCGTCAGCGCCAACGGAAACTTGATCTTCCACCTGTCGCACGGAATGCGTGGATTCACCTTCTCGAAGTTGATGTTTGGCGGGATCACCGCCTCTTCCAGCGCCAGCACCGTCTTTATTACCGCCGCGACGCCGGACGCGCCCTCCAGGTGGCCGTGGTTCGTCTTGCCCGCACCAACGTACAGCGGTGGGTTTGCAGGCCGCTTCTGCCAGGCGCTGGCGATGGCGGCGGCCTCGAGCGGGTCGCCGGCGGGTGTGCCGGTGGCGTGGGCCTCGACGAAGCCGGTGGCGTTGAGGTCGAGATCGAAGGAGCGGTACACATGCCGGATCAGCTCTTCCTGCGCCTGCTTGTTGGGCAACGTAATGCCGCCCGTGCCCCGTCCGTCCTGGTTGACGCCGGTGCCGCGCACCACGGCGCGAATCAGGTCGCCGTCGCGGAGAGCTGCTCGGACTGGCTTGAGGATGATGGTGCCGACACCTTCGCCGCGCGAGTAACCGTTTGCTCGCGAGTCGAACGAGAAGCACTTGCCATCGGGTGACAGGAAGCCGACTGCGGTATTGTGAGTGGACGTGTCTAGTTTGGCAGGGACAAGGACCTACGGTTGCTCATTCTGTACATGGTTTCCGGGCTTTCAATGACGTTCACGCCGCAAACGATGGACTGGGCAGGGTGATTTGATCAGCCCGTTTCCTTCGTGTCAAAGGCATAGTCACTTACCATATCAGACGACCCTTGGCGCAGGTCGTTGCAAGCAAGGTGGAAGGCCACAAGAGAACTGCTGCAGGCTGTATCCAGCGTCAAACTGCACCCTCTGAAGTCGTAGAACCAGCTGACTCTGTTTGAAATGATGGAGTTGGAGGTGCCCGTCGGCTTGTACTTCAGCAAGATATCCGGATCCTCATTGAGGATGGCGCGCGTGTCGTCAGTGAAGGCGCCGGCAAACACGGACGTTTTTGAGCCGCGGACATCCTCAAGTCGGAGGCCAGCATTCTCCAATGCCTCGTATACGTTCTCCATGACAATCCGCTGCTGCAGGTCCATCGACAGTGCCTCAGTGCGCGTGATGTTGAAGAAGGTAGCGTCGAAGCGCTTGCCGTTGTCTTGCAGAAAATGGCCGCCGCGGATGAAGGTGCTGGCTGCTCGCTCTGACGACGGATGGTAGTGGGCTGCATGGTTCCATTTCTGAGAGGGAACTTCGGACCACGCCGAACGTCCCTCGACCAGCATCTGCCAGAGCTTGCTCGGGCTGTCGGCGTCTCCCGGGAAGCGGCAGGCGAGTCCGACTATGGCGATATCGTCGGGCTGCGCATTCTGGATGCTCGTGTCGGCGTCGAGCAGAGGCATGATGCTGTGTGCCAGGCGGTTTTGAGAAAGAAAAAGAAGGAATGGGTATCTCAAGCCACTTTAGCTGCAAAAGACAAAGGATGCAGAGCTCTCGACGCGTCAACAGAGGAAACTCCCCAATGCGCCACGGCATGCCTGGCGAAGGCGAGGCAGCTTTATAGCGGCCATTCCACTCCGGTTAGGGTCTGCTAGAGCCAATGCCGCTCTCACGCGCACGTGAGGGTCCATGTCAACGTCGGCTCTGGCGCGGCTGCTCATGGCAATGCCACATTGACGACGCGAGCATTTTGCGGCGGTTGGGCCCAAGCTCCATGAAGCTCTGGCCTCAGGGACCTAAGGCACCGGTCTCTCGGCGCTTAGCAAGAGGAGAACGGGAGAGCGATTCAAGACGCGAAGGCTTGCAGCAGGGTAAAAGGGAAGCGCCGCGGGCGATGTCCGGGTCAAGAGTCATGTTGGTGTCGCGAGGTACGCCTTGTGGAGGTGGCTGACCGCCGGCGGTAAGAGTTGGCGGTTTGGGAAACAGGTGTCGGGAGAGCGAGGCTTTTGTTGGAGGTGGGAAGCGAGGACGGAAGGAGGAACCAAGCTCCGCGTCGGCTGGCCAAGCGCCCGTCGACCCCCACCATGGAAACAGTCTTCGAGTCTGCTGTTCCGGGGAGTGGGCTATTGTTGCGGCTCAGAGGCGAGGTGGATGTCGGGAAAAGAAAACACGCGGCCGGGGTAGAGTCGTACGAGGGAGGACCCGTGGGGCCCCGGCAAGCTTGGGCCCGTTTCATGGTGCATGAGTCGGGCGGGGTGCTGCTGGCCATGCCCGATTGACTCGCTCCCGACTTGCACGCATTTCTCCCGAAGCCAGGCAGACAGTCCAATACAGACTCCTCATCCGTCACAATGCGCGTTCTTTGCCTCCACGGCCGAGGCTCCAACACCGAGGTTCTGTATCACCTGCACCGTAATATCTAACTGTCGCTGACAGAGAGTAGATCTTTCGCATGCAGACTGCCGGCATCCGAAGTCTTCTGGAGCCTGAGTACGAGTTCGAATTCGTAGAAGGCCGTTGGCCGCATCTGGAGGGTGAGCGTGGTCGTCCGATGCTTCCAGTGCTTGCTGACAGCTGCCGGTAGGGAATTGGTCTCTCCACACCGTCGACTTTTCGAAATCCAAGGTAGAAAGATCCACACTTCATCAGCGAGGACATGTCGTGCTGATCCCTGGCAGCTCTACGGCTATTACAATGGCCTCGACCTGGACGACATCCTGCAGACTGAAGACGAGCTCCGGCAGATCATCAAAGGTTGGCCAGATGCGGGCTCAATACACCAACATACTAAAACTCACAGATCACGGCCCATTTGATGGCATCCTTGGCTATTCTCAGGGCGCAACTCTTGCCGCACAGCTGGTCATCCGCTACATCGTTGAGGACCCGTTTGCCACAATTCAAGAGTTGCCATTGAAGTTTGCCATCTTCATCAACGGGGCCACTCCTCCCTGCGTGCTGCCCTTGACTGAACCGCCGGTTGAGTGCTCGCTTGCCGAATTCGCGGATGCTGCCCACCTGTTCTCAGTGTTCAAGCCCAACGATTCAGACAACATGACCAAACTACGACCAGCCAAATTGTCGAATGGTAGGAAGGTGAGTTGCAATGACCCGTTTTACACTGCAAAGGTTGACCAGCAACAGATTGTCACTGATGGGCAACACTACATGACGAGATATTCTCCCGACTACGACGGAAAAATCATCAGCATCCCGACTTTGCACATCCGCGGGAAGCGTGATCACAGCGATCACGGCGAAGGTCTGTACAACCTGTGCGAGCCTTCAATGGCCGAGGACTTGCAGCACATTTTCGGCCACGACTTTCCGCGTGGACTGGACACCAACAGGACAATAGCTCGACTGATCAGGTCCACGGCATCACGCGCGCTGTGACCTCAGCCACATGTTTTTTTCCTCCGTAGTTTACACAAGCATAATGATAGTAAGCATATTCTTGGTGCCAGATCTTGTTTCCGGGTAAATGGTGCCTCGTGTATCGGCTACCAACCGGCTTTTGTGTAGATAGAATAGCCGACCGGTGCGTGATTCATGGGAGGCACTGACTCGGACTGCAAGGCGTTCCCCATATCACACTGCAGATGCAGCATGGAAAATCTGACTCGAAGTCGGTGGCGTGTGCATGAAGAAGCTGTATGAAGCTCTGCCATGACAGCGTGATCACCCAGGAAAATTCCAACGATAGACTGACCCTGGGCTGTTCTGTTGAGCAGCGCATTGCTGAGCAATGAAGCCTGGATTCTTGCCTCTCATTCTGCTTGTGGAAGCTGTAGCAGCAGCTGGGCCTTTCGATTTGCCAGCGGAATTTGTGTCATGGGACGACTCGACCTACACGCTCACATCAACCCGCCCGTTTCCTGGGTCCTACCAAGCATGGATTCCACAGTCCAATGGGTAGGTGCAATTGCCCATTTTGCTTTACTATGCAAGACAGTGCTGACCTGAATGGATCAGATACATTGGTCTCGGACAGGCCAGCCTTGGTCCGTTCTACGAGGCAAGCGCAAACAATGACACGGAAGGATGGATGCTTTTCAGTCCACGCCAGACCTTCGCCACAGTAGTCGGCTTCTGGGACGCTGAACCTAGCGGTGATAGCGTCATCTCGGGCATTCCGCACTTCACGGATCTTCTTGTCGAAGCCTGTGGCAGTGTTTTGAACGGCTCGGTCGATGTCTCGCAGATCAGTGAATTTTCATCCAGCATCTCCTTGTCCGTCGCACTTGTTGAGCATTACTCTAGTGGGAGTGCTAACTTAGGAGCAGCACGAGCGGTCTTGCAACATGGAGCTATGTCTGGGCTCCGGCTGGATGCACCGGCAATACTTCTCTGAACATACACTACGAGTCCTTCCTATCTACAGACACAAGGCAACTAGCTGCGGTCAAATTTTCCGTCAGCAGCAGCCATGCCCTTGAAATTGGAATCGTTGATGTTTTGGACGGCCGCAGTGCCAATCGAACCACGCTGGCCGAGAAGAAGGCTCTCCCGGAGTCAAACAGCATCATGGCAGCGGTCCACCCAACTGGGCTCCAGAACGTCACAGCCTATGTCCATTCAACGGTGACTGGTGCAGGCCAGGCATCGCGATCAGAGACACAAAACGGCACTTCAACCATCAGCCAGCACTACCGCCTCCGCCTGACACCAAACACCGAAGCCACGGTCTTCAAATACGTCGGCATCGCCTCCACCGACCACTTCCCCGCCGCCGCCTACTCCCTCGCCACCACCACCGCCCTCACCGCACCCTCGCAGGGCTGGCCCGCCCTCCTCTCCGCCCACTCCGCCCACATCGCCACGCTCACGCACGCCGACCACGTCGCCGACTTCCGCGACCCAACCACGCACACCCTCCCCTCCGACCCAACAATCCGCGCGCTCCAGATCACCGCCAAAGCGTCCGCCTACTACCTGTACACCAGCCTGCTCCCAGCCGGGTCCCCCGGCGCCGCCAGCAGCATCGGGGTCGGTGGACTGACGACCGAAGCCTACGGCGGCAAGGTGTTCTGGGACGCGGACGTGTTCGTGGCGCCGGCGGTGATGGGCGCGGTGCCGGCGCTGGGGCGGGGCTTTGGCGCCTACCGCGTCGCGCGCGCGGCGCAGGCGGCCCGCAACACCGCGCGCCACGGGCTGCGGGCTGGCAGCATGCTGTTTCCGTGGACGAGCGGGCGCGGCGGCGAGTGCTACAATATGACGGCGCCGTGTGTGATGTACGAGTACCACCTGAACGCGGACGTGGCGTTGGCGCTGGTGATGGCGAGGAATACGTCGGGTGATGTGGGGTGGTTTGGGGAGGGGGCGGAGGCGGTGGTGGATGGGGTGGCGATGGGGCTGGGCGAGGTGTTGAGCTGGTATGCGGAAAATGGGACGTGGGGGATTGAGGTGATGACGGATGCGGATGAGTACTATGTGGGTTGGCTGTCTCTTGGCGGATCTCGAAATGATGGTGCTGACGTCGGTCGTGCAGATGTTTGTCTCAGACGGAGCCTTCACTGATGCTGCCGTCAGTGTGACGCTCGAGATTGCCAGCAACTTGCGACGGGCAGCAGGGAAGCCTCTGGAAGAGAACTGGGTCAACATGACGGAAAACATGCAGATACCAACTTCGGAGAGCGGAGTGGTCATGGAGTTCAGGGACATGTGGAACGACCTGGTGTCCAAGCAGGCAGACGTCATCCTCATGGACTATCCGTTTGACTACAGACGCAACTTTTCTTTGGAAAAACGCCGGCTGGCCATGGACTACGTGAGTGCTTCTGGTCCCAGTGCACTTGATTGCTTACTTACACCCTGCTAGTACTCAGTACGGCAGGATCGCAATGGCCCCGCAATGACCTACGCACTGTACGCCATCTCAGCCAACTCCCTCTCGGAAAGCGGCTGCAGCTTCTGGACCTTCCTCAAGAAAAGCTTCGAGCCGTACATCCGCGCACCATGGTACCAGTTCTCCGAGCAGCAGCTCGACGACCCAGCAGCCAACGGCGGCACCAACCCAGCCTTCCCCTTCCTCACCGGCCACGGCGGCTTCCTCCAGGTCATGACCGCCGGCTTCCTGGGCCTGCGCGTCACCGACGAGCACCTCGTCCTCAACCCGGCCCTCCCGCCGCAGCTCTCCCACTTCCGCGCCCCCATCCAGTTCTACAACGGCGCCGTCATCGCCTGCACCATGAACGCCACCCACACCACCATCACCCGCCGCGACGCCCGCCTCCACTCCGCCTTCGCCCTAGCCCCCGACCGCTACGGCGCCACCCCCATGCCCATCACCCTCGGCCGCGCCGCCAACACCACCCACCCCACCCTGCACCTCCACATCAACGAAACCGCCACCGTCCCCAACCGCGCCTACCACACCACCACCACCCTCCCCCACAACCTCCTCCAGTGCCGCCGCGCCCGCTCCCCCGCCCCCCACCTCCCCGGCCAATTCCCACTCGCCGCCGTCGACGGCTCCGCCGGCACGGCGTGGCAGCCCGCGCGCGGCGACGCGCCCGCCGCGCTGGTCGTCGCCCTGCCGCCGCCACCCGGCCCGCTGTCGCACGCCCGCATCGACTTCGGCGCGCGCCCGCCGCGCGTCGCGCGCCTCGCGCTGTACAACGGGAGCGACGACGCCGCCGCCGCCGCGTGGACGGTCGAGACGCCGGTGGCCGTGTCGGCGCCGTGGGAGGCGGGCGCGGCGGTGGCGAGACGCGGCGGGAACGTGACGGTGGTTGATCTGGAGGGGGTCTGGGGCGCGGAGTGGGTGCGGCTGGAGGTCGAGGGGTGCTGGGTTGGGGATGGGGAGGGGGCGACGGTGGCGGAGTTTGCGGTCGTGGCGGCGGCGGGGGAGGAGGGGACTGGGGGGGTGCTGGAGGAGCCGCGGCGTACGGAGCTGTGATGGAGAGGGGGGGTGGGAGTCAGTGGTGTTGGTCGTGCGAGCGACGGGCGATGGTGGGGTGGGCGTCGTGTGTATCCCATCGGCGTGAGCTGCGCTGTCCACTGCAACCGATCGCGCGGGATTGCTGCTTTCGCCACGGAGGGCGGTCGTGAGCAGGTCCTCGTGTATCTCGGAGGGAATCCGAGTCAGTATAGGAAGCGATTGTAGTTAGTTTTAGCGAGAAGCTGGGGGAGAGAAATCCTTCCTGTTCCGGTTAGTGTAAGTAGCAGGCACAACACGAGACTAAGTATTCGCCAAGTATCGTTGTGGGCGGGAATAACCTTATCGCTCCCTTTGCTTAAGCTTAGCTGTGGATCAAGGTCAAGATCTCAGCTGGTAAGTCTCTGTGGCTTGGCATATTTACCACTGACCTCATCACAGCTACTGGAGCCTCAGACGTCGAATTATGATTGGCATAGTCGAATACAACACACTTGCAGTACACCAAGGCCGACAGTCCGCGAAGCCCATGGTGTGAGCACATGTATGGGGCTCCACTTCAGCCCGCCTTGTTTCAGGCGGGGTGTGCACTGAGTAGCTGAACCATGGGGACTGGGGAAAAAAAGCCTCGTGGGAAGTGCCGCCTGATGCCACCCCTGCGACGATCGAGGTCGAGGCCACCTGCAGTCACCCTGCATGAACAGCGGTGTGAATTTAACCGTCAAGGCAAGACACTGCCTGACTCGATTGCCGACGACCACCGCCAGGCTGCGATACCTCATCGAGGCTTAAGTGATGTTCGCGTGCACTATCCGTAACTGCGGACAGTCGATATCGGAGCAAGACTCGCTACAATGGCTAACCAAGCCATCTGGGCCGTTGCGACGCTATGCCTACTGCTACCACTCCTGAAAAAGCTGCTGAAATGGCATAGGAATTCCCAATTCGCCCAGAACAATGGCTGCAAACCTGCACGTGTCGACAATTTGCTGACATGGACGGACCCCCTCGGCATTGGTATCTTGCGCAAGCTCGAGCATCACCTCTCACAGCATACGCTGCTTGAATTTATGAAGAGGCGGTTTGAGGAAAATGGCAACACTTTCCAGAGCAGAGTTCTGCTGGATGACTTTTACTGGACATGCGAGGTGACTGCAGGAGGCCGTCTCTGCGAAGACATCATCTTGCTAACAATGTTGCGTAGCCCAGGAACATCCAGACCATGCTTGCGCTGAAGTTCAATGACTTTGGCGTGGGGATCGACCGTAAGCCGAAGCTTTCCTTCCGCTCTCCCCCATGCTGGCCTCAAGCTGACCCTCGCTCACAGGCTACAACAACTTCAAACCCCTCATGGGCCATGGCATCTTCACCAGCGACGGCGCCAAATGGGAAGAAGCGCGCGCCCTAGTGCGCCCGAACTTCGTACGCAACCAAGTCGCCGATCTCGAAGCCTTTGAAGGACACTTCCAAAACATGATCTCCCTCATCCCCACCGACGGCAAGACCCCCGTGGAACTAAAGCCGCTTTTCCAGCGCATGGTACAGAGCGCTCCACCGCACCCCAAAGCCACGGCTTCCGACCGACGCTGACAACCGCGCCCCGCAGACCCTGGACTCGGCCAGCGAGATGCTCTTCGGCAAGTCCCTCAACTCCCTGACCGTCACCGACAGCGCCGTCGCATCCGCGCAGTTCGCGGCCGCGTTCAAGAAGTCGCAGGGCGAGCTGGCGCGCCGGTGCCGGCTGGGCCGGCTGGCCGACTGGAACGTCAGCCAGGAGTTCCTCGACGCGTGCAGCGTGACGCAGCACTTCGTCGACGACTACGTGCAAGAGGCGATGCAGCTGCGGAGCGCGCACGCCCGCGGCGAGAAGGGGTCGGAGGGGGCGGGTGACGCGCCCCAGAGGTACATCTTCCTGCACGAGATCTCGAGGGCGATTGACGATCCGGTCGCCATCCGCGATCACCTCCTGAACGTGCTCATTCCCGCGCGCGACTCGACGTCGACGCTCTTGGCTGCGGCGTTGTTTGCGGTCACGAAGGATGGGCGCGTGATGGGGAGGTTGAAGGAGGAGGTGGCGGGTTTGAACGGCGAGCATCCGTCGTTTGAGACGCTGAAGAATATGCAGTACCTGAAGTGGGTCATGAACGAGAGTGAGTTGCTGAGATCCCCCGCGCTTCTCATCCGCGCTGACACCAGGAACAGCACTCCGCCTTTGGCCCATTGTGCCGTTGAACGGTAGACAGGCGATCAGAGACGTGACGCTTCCGGTTGGTGGTGTATGTCTTCGTCATCTGTAGCATTTCCTCGACTTGACTGACATCTCAAAGGGTCCCGATGGCCAGTCCCCCGTCCATATCCGCGCTGGTCAGAACGTCGGCTTCAGCACTTACGCCATGCACCGCCGCAAAGACATTTGGGGACCTAAGGCTGACGAGTTTATCCCCGAGCGCTGGGAAAATTTACGGCCTGGCTGGGAATATCTGCCCTTCAACGGCGGACCACGTATATGCATTGGCCAACAGCTTGCGCTCACTGAAGGAGGATATACAATTGTCAGACTGCTGCAGTGTTTCAAAGATATTGAGAGCTTGGATCACAGCGAGTGGAGGGAGGGTCTGGCGCTGGCGTGCACGATCGATCAGCCAGTGACTGTGAGGATGATTCCTTGGTGAAGAAGGCAGTATTTTTCCACAGCCAGGAGGCAGTTTACCGTAAGCCATTTCCTGCAATGCCGTTGAATTTGATGTGATACAAAGTATGAATACTTGGCTATGGGACTTGCAACGCACTGACTGCGACCATGTGGTGGCCAGAATCTTGGTCCCAGCTTCTATCGGTGGTCGCATGGTGGTGTGCTACCCATATCATGGGGAGAGCAATTCTTATCATGTGGTTGTAAGGTATGTGGGATGAATTAGCTTTCTGATGCCCGTTCCTGTATGTTGAACAGGTCTTGTCAGCACTGAGACACCGCGGGTCATTTTGTTACCGTGTTACGGTTGCCATGATTTTAGGAACGGGGCGGAATAGCTGAGAATAGGAAGTTCGGGTAACAAAAGGTCTGTGTGAGTACATTCGTCTGATTTTGTACTTCTGGGCAGTTTCTGAAAATCTGCAGGTCAATGTGTGACCAGAATAAGCTCATGCAATCCGTTTTGATTATAGCAGTGAATAATGTAGGCCTAGCACCAGTCATCCGTGCCGTGAAATCTCTTGTTAAGGAGGAAAAACTTCAGGGGGCAGCCAGTTTTGACTTATATAGTTAAAGAAATAGAAGGATTTATTAGGATTTTAGATACCTTGCTTTTTTTTTTTTTTTTAGCTCTCACGTTGCGACCTGTTCCGTTGAAAAATGAGGAATAAAATGCAAAAGGTTTGTATGCAGGTGTGACAAAAGATAAAGAGGAATGGAAAAGAAGAAGAACCATTCCTTCCAGTGCCGAGATTGGAAAACTTCTTCGTCGACACAAAAACAGACAGAGAGGGGGAGAGAGCGCGAGAGCGAGAGAAAAAGGAGAAGTGACTAAATTTATGTTTGAATATTGGACTCCGAGCTCTGCTGGAGTTATGAATGAGGGGCTGGGGTAGTGGAAGCTGCCGTATCAACGGCAATACGACGGCACAGCGGGTCGCGAAAGAAGTAGTAGTACAGGGAGGGTTGCTTCAGCCACATAACGCGTCAACTATCAAGTAAGCAAGTCAATTATACGATTAGTTAAAGCATTCATCTGGATGGCTTCAGTAATTAAGATAAAGTACAAGTACCCGGACGGATGCCTCAACTACCCATCAGCGAGCTGAGTTGGCCCACGTCTTTCGCAACTCATTGTGGAGGATTGGTAATTCTACAACTTTATGCCATGTCAGCTCGCTTACAGTACACATATCAAAATGCTTGAAAGTTTAACCAAGGACCTATGACAAATTCATCTGAATGCATTTCTGGCTGTTTCGTCGAGAACGTGGTCGGTTCGGAAAGAATTGCAACAAGGACGTGCCCTTCACACATGACTGGTTGAAGCACTCGCCCGGACGCGGATGTGTAGTAGAAGAGATGTTAAATCCATCCGCGCGAGTGACAGGCGCGTGTTGCAATACTGTGCGAACCGACCGCGAGAATGACGTAAGCGCAAATCGCCCCGCCCCCGCCGCCGTGGAATTTTGCGCGCAGCCGTCGGAGCCCAAGAAAAATAAACCCCGACACAATTTCTAAGCAGCAACACCACCTACAAAACGCTTCTGCGCACTTCCTTCCTCACACCCACAGTACCCCGTATCTACACGAAATCATCCAGAAAGGAACCTCACAGCAATGGCGTCGCAGCAGAACCCGCCCCAACGGCCAGAAGAGCAGGAGGAGGTCGACATGCTCGACCCCGATGAGGCCGAGGAGATCATTCCCGACGACCCCGATGCGCCCATGGACTCTGACGACGAGGGCGACGACGCCCCGATGCAGGAGATCCAGCTCGAGAACGACAGCGTCGCCCACTTCGACCTCCACAAGGACAGCATATTCTGCATCGCTCAGCATCCCAAGAACCCCACCATTGTCGCAACCGGCGGTGGCGACGACGTAGGATACATATTCGAGATCCAGGTCAAGAAGCAGGAAAACCCGCCGCTGCCAGCCAGCTGGTCCGGTTCGCAAGACGGCAACTCTCAAGGCGCGCAGGAGCGCGAGAGCTTGAAGCAGCTGTTCAAGCTGGACGGCCACACCGACTCGGTCGCCGCCATCGCCTTCACCCAGCCTGCCGGCGAGTACGTCGTGACAGGTGGCATGGACGGCCGGCTGCGCGCATGGCGCGACAACTCCAAGGGGGCAGGCGTAGCGTGGAACTTCGTGGCCGAGGCGCAAGAAGTCGAGGAGATTTCCTGGATATCCCCATGCCCGCATC
The DNA here is from genome assembly GCA_020912385.1 of Neofusicoccum parvum. NCBI lineage: Eukaryota > Fungi > Ascomycota > Dothideomycetes > Botryosphaeriales > Botryosphaeriaceae > Neofusicoccum > Neofusicoccum parvum. The sequence continues at coordinate 1,903,327 of CP087217.1, read as the reverse complement.
CCGACTACCCCAACACCATTGCGCTCGGCGCCTCGGACGGCTCCGTCTGGGTCTACACCATCAACGCTGCAGACAAGGCGTCTCCGCTCACCATCGTCCAGGCCTTCTACCTCCACACCATGTCCAGCACCGCTGGCACCTGGACCCCCGACGGGAAGCTTCTTGCCACGGTTTCTGAGGACTCGTCTTTCTATCTCTGGGATGTCTTTGGCGAGGCCGCTGCGGCAGGAATCACAAATCCTTCAAGCGGACAGGCTGTCGTAGGTCTCACGGGCGACGACGAGCGCTTCCGGGTAGACGGCGGTCTTTACAGCGTGGCGGTTGCGCCAAACGGCTCATTCGCTGCTGTCGGCGGCGCGGAGGGTCACATTCGCATCATTGGTCTTCCGCGCATTGGTGGCGAGCCGTCGGCGACCAGTGGAGCTCGCGGCGGAGGCGCGCGCAACAAGGCTGGCGGTGGAAAACAGGCGGGTGGCCCCAAAGGAGGCGCCGGTGCGGCGTCCGGTCAGGCTGGAACCATTCTTGCCAGTCTGCACACTCAGCAGGACAGCGTCGAGACTATCTCGTTCTCTGCACCGCCGCTCACGCTCATGGCCGCCGGCAGCGTCGACGGCTCGATCGCACTCATCGACACCGCACACCGCTTTGCCGTCCGCAGACATATCCAACAAGCACACATTGATGAAGAGGAGGGCACGGAGCAGGCGGTCATCAAGGTTGAGTTCCTCAAGCCGTCATCACAGCAATCAGCACCTGTTGGCGTGGCGCAAGCAGCACCTGGTAGCTGGTTGTTGACGAGCTGCGGCAACGACGGTGTGGTCAGGAGATGGGATGCCCGCGGTGGTACAGCAGCTGCGAATAGAGGCTTGGTCGGTGAGTGGAGGGGACACAGAGGAGGCGGTGAGGGTGGCGGTGTCATGGGCTTCGTTCAGGGCTCGAGAGACCAGATCATTACGGCCGGCGATGATGGCGTCTCACTGGTATACAGCGCGCCCATTGCTTGATTTGGGGTTGGTGCGGCAAGTTGAAGGGTCAAAAGTAATAGATGATTCGTATTTTCAGCATGAATGTTTCAAGCGTTTGCACAGCAACTTTTCGAACAGACTACACTCTCTGCTTTCCCTGCACGTTGCTAGAATCCGACAGAGCACAGCACGGTACAATTTCCGTGGTCTATATGCATGTGAACGTGCTCTTGGCAGGGTCCACGGCTGCATACGTCACAGCTCGACAACACGCGACGATGAAGCCAACTACGGTCAAAAGATATGACATTGCCTGGGCATTTCAAATCTATGGAAACCATATTTCATTCAAGCGTCTGTCTCGAGGTCATCGCTGTCGTTGATCAATGCCGTCAGAGATTCAATAGATATCAATTCCTGCGCTTGTATCGAAGCTTGCAGTCTTGCACCGCGGTTCACTCCGCTCAATCTGACCCGAACTTCTTGTGATTCTATCCGAAGAAGATAGCGATTATCACCTCCAAACATACCGCCTGCAGCTGCGATGGTACCGACTACATCAACGCTGACATCGAAAGCGCTCGAGTTAGCCAAAGCGCGCAAGAGCGTTGGTAAAGCTGCCCCGAGACTTCAAGCACATGCCGTGTAGTCCAGCATTTGCAAGATCTCACGGCACTTTTGTGATCGTAGGCGGCAACAAGTTCCCCGGTGTTCATAATGGCTGTGCGTGATCCGAATTCATCCACCATGGCCGACAGCCTACAAATGAACACTTCAACTTTACACGGCAAGGTTCCTAAACTCGAGTTCTCGGTCCTGCATAATTTTATCATCAGCGACGGTAGCAAGCCCGGCGCGGATCGTATTTGATGCACTTCGGGGAAGAGGGGGATGTATTCGAGGCATGCAACGGTGGGTGACCTGGTCAGACAATGCTATGGATCCGCAGGAAGGGGGACGCTGACGCTGGGCATGGAAAAGAGGAATTTGGTGGGGAAAATTGACCTGTGAGCACACGGTTAGAAACTCTGGCATAGATAGATTGAACAGCATGAATTGATACGACCCATTTGCGAACCTCAATATGCCTTGATATTTGGTGAAAGGTCAGTGTTTGTGCCGTTGCTTCCCGCTGGGGCACCTGCAGCGTGCCTTCCTCGTTTGCTTGGCGGGATTCCATGAGGTTCTGCTGGCACAAGGCAGACACGCCGCTCCTACCTGATTGAGTAGCTGGGTCACCCAGGTGACCGCCAAGCGAGCTTTTGCAGCCTCCTCCTCCGCCTTTATAAACCTTCCCGCCCTTGACCCAAACCCTTCTCTTTCTTTCCTCTTCACATGGTGTCTCTTCAGTTTAATCTCTGGCTACCATCACCCACCACCACCACACTTTGCTTTCGTCGCCTCGTGCTTACAAAATCTACACCATGAATTTACTTACTACGCTTGGCAGGCAAGTTGAACGAAGACTCCATGGAACACAAAGACCATGGAGGAAGAGGTCCGGCGCACCTCCAACATCACAAATGCGCCATCTACCCCTCTAGCCTCCCTTGCTCACCTTCCTCGCCGCTGTCCATCATGCTGCGCCGCTCGTCACCGGCGTTCAACCATGTCCAGCGCGCACTTTACCCTCTCTTATCATTGCGTCACGGTCCAAGTAAGCTGTCCTCACCCCGCCTTCTCTCTTTCACTCGCTGCAAGATTTACTACACGCCACTGACCTTTCCTCCAATCCCAGCACGAAATCCCTCACCGTGGTCCGCTCCCGTGTTCGCGCCACCATTGCTCAGGTCGGCAGCGTTCTGTGCGTTCTCTCTCTGTTCGTTCGCATCTCAGTCTTGGTCATTTGGTTAAGCCATTGTTCAAGATTTGGAAAAACATTCGCTCTCTTCTTGTCCGACTTGTCCGCCTTCGACCTCTTGTCCATACCTTCTGGTCGCCATCTCCATCATTGAGCGGCACATCGTAAGTATCACCCTCCTTCCTCCTCCCCTCAGCACCTTCAGCACATTGCACTTCATGGCGTTGCTTCTTTCTTATATGTAGCCATATCTCGAGGTGACGCCCGGTGATGGTTAAGAGATTAAATTTGACTTCATGGCAGCCGGCCACCCTCCGACTGAACATCGGTTAGGGCGGTTGCCACTGAGAAGAAACATATTCTGAGGGCCAATCGAGCTTATATAGTCTTTTACAATTCACTGTTATGTGTCTCAAATATTTACGTCTTGCTTTCCATTGTGATGGCTCGTGCGTGGTGTTGAGTGCAACGTGAGATCTCGTGATAGCACCTGTAGTGTTGACCCCAGTTCTGCTACGAGTGCTCCACCAATGCCAACGACATGAGCATGCCTGCTCAGCCTTTTGTCTCTGTCATCTTCTGAAACTATCGTGGTGTTGCTCTCTTGGTGTTGAGTGCCCAGGCCGAAACCTTGTGATAGCGCCCATGATGGTGAACTCCGCCGTCACAGTACGCCGAGACTTACAAAATTACACCAGTAGTGAGGCAAATAAACTTGTTCACATGATAACACATCTCATTCATCCATTGATGTTCCGATGCTGCTTCCCTGGCGTTTGTCTACTCGAATCTGGCGATAGCCTCCACGGTGTTGGCCCTCGTCGCCGCACAGCACCGAAACGGGAAGCAGTTCCACAGGCCACGACACAGGCAGGACAGGGGACGGCGTCTCACATGTGGTTTGTTCGCCCCAATGGTTGTTGCTTCAATTGCGTTGGCTCACTCGAATCTCGTGATAACGGTCATGGTGTTGAGGTCCGAACGCACCGAAACCTTAGTGCGAGGGTGACGGTGAGACATCGTCTACCTTGTAGAACACATGCCCCACCTGGCAGTCATTACAACCTTATAGTCTCTGGTTAACCCATCTGACTTGACATACATGTCGTCATATTTTTGTGGTGTTGACCATTATACCATCATACTCAACTCAGCCAATGATGAGAAAAGCAGAGATGTCCATTTTAGTACGCCTGCACAGTCTATGGAAACTGTTCTACAAGTACAGCAGTCATACATACCCTCACAGCATGTTCCTCCGCCAAGCCTTCGTGGCCAGCGCCTCGATCTCCGGGACCTCGACGGGGCCCTTCGCCTCGCCACCCTCGACCGCCTCGACGACGGCATCACCGACCAGATCCGCCTTGAGCGGCTTGGTGCCACCGGCGCCCATCAGCCACGTCAGCCGCCCTCCCACAGCACTGTTGACCAGCGAGGCGACGCCCGTGGCCGCGGCGAGCGGCACGGTGAAGCTGCGCGACGCGTCCCACATGAAGGGAGCGCGGATGAAGACGCTGCGCATGGAGGGGAAGCTGGAGGCGATGGTGGACTCGGCCTCGCGTTTGGTGGTGATGTAGCGTTTGGGCAGGACGGGGGCGCCGGCGGCGGCCGAGATGTAGACGAAGGTGGGGACGCTGTTTGCGGACGCCTCCTTGGCGAGGAGGATGGCTGTTTTGCGCGGCACGGATGGTCAGCCATTGAGCGTCGATGGTGCGATGGGATGGGGAGTGTGACGGGGTGCGGCGTACCAGAGTCCCGGTTCATCAGCTCGTAGGTGAGCTGGCCGTCCTTCTCCTGCGGGCGCAGCTCCTCGCCCGGGCGGCGTGCCAGCGGGTTCTGGCTGCCCGCTTTGGTGGCGGAGAAGGCGCGCGACAGGCCGCTGAAGGGCGACTCCTTGCCCTGCAGCACGCCCTTGTAGTCGGCCTCGAGCAGGATGCCCATGCTGTGCACGACGGCGTCGGCGCCCTGGAGATGCTGGAGGTACTCATCCGGGTTGAGGACGTTGGCCTTGGCCCACTGCACGTCGGCAGCCCATGGCGGGCGGTCGGGCGACGACGACACGCTGGACCAGGTGGGTTCGCCGGAGCGGCTGCAGGACAACGCACGACGTGTCAGTTGAGAGTCGCCTAGTCGGTCAGGCCGGCGGCGCTTGACGGCGGCGGCACGTCATGCCGGCGAGAGGGGCGAGGGGCACGGAGGGGATTGCGCGGCAGGGGAGACGGCGACTGCGTGTGTGTGGTGAGGGAGGGTGGGGGATGGAGGAGGGAGGCGGAGAGACGTGCCTGATGCTCGTCACGGTCCAGCCGCGCTGCACGGCGGCCCTGCAGATGCGCGAACCTGGGCGAGCGGGCCGTCAGCTCTGTCAGTCTCGGCGGTGGAGCAGTCTGGGTAGCTGGCTGCTGCGTGTGGTTTAAAAAGCGCCCCGGGCAAGCACGTACCAAGGAAGCCATTGCCTCCGCACACCACTAACTTCCTCGCTGCTGCTTTCGACGCCATTGGGGGACAGGTGGTGTTGTGCTCCTCGCGGTGGCCTGAGAGCTCCCGCAGTTTTTCTATAGCAGGACCCGCGATCGCAGCGCCGCATCCTGACCTCATCGCCCAATCGAGCGCGAGCTGAGCGCCAAGCATGCCCACGGAAACACCACACGCGCGCGAGCCTGCCTCGCCGCCGTCCCAGCCTCCCCGGCATGCCCAGGACGCGTCCGCTGCGTCGCCGCTGAGAGCCCCGCCGCCTGCGAGCGCGCCGCCTCCCGCTGCGGGCGCCTCCCAGCCCGCGACACTGGGCTCTAGTGCAGGCAATGGCGTAGCCGACAGCCCGCTCCCGCAGCCCGCAACCTCGTCGTCCACCACCACCGCGCCCCCCAAGCCGCTCGCAGGCCAGCCCGCCGCGCCGCTCGCCCAGGACCCTGCCGTACCCGCCTCGACCCACGGCACGCCCGCCGCACAGTCGCCGGCCCAGGCCAACACGCCCACCAGCACCGCCGAAAAATCAGACCCCAAGCACAAGCGCAGCAACTCGTCCGCCCGCCCGACCCCGTCGCGCACGCCCACCAGCGCCAGCCTGAGCGGCATCCCGACCGAGCTGATCCCCGCCGAGCTGCGCGGCGACTTTGCGCCCGGCGTGTGGGAGCCCGCCAACGAGAAGCGCCGCGCCCACAGTCGCAACGTCTCGCTCGCCCTGCCCAGCTCGCCGTCGTCCGACGAGGGAGACGGCAGCGCGCGCGCCCACCGTCGCAAGAGCTCTCAGCCGCTCATCGGCCGCAAGAGGAGCGCCCCCGAGCCCGCCGCCGCCGCCCCGCCGCCTCGCGACGAAGTCCAGCTGCCCGCGCGCAAGAAGACGACCGCCCAGCAGAGCCACCTGGCCCAGCACCACCATACCCCGGCGCGCCACCAGCACGCCCAGTCGCTGCCGAACATCGACACCTCCAGGAGCCACCGCAGAACCGCCACCCTCAACTCGACGCCCGCCACACCATACTCAGCCATGGGCGGCTTGTCGGACAAGAAGCGCGTCAAGGGCGTGAAGATCACGCGCGCTTTTCGCATAGGCTCCGAAGCCTGGAAGCTGGACGAGAAGAACAGGCCCCCCGGCATCCCCGAGGACCACACCACGGGATGGCGCGTGTACGTTGAGAACGTGGATGGAGGACCAGACATCAGCACGTGGCTGAACAAGGTGCAGTTCAGCCTGCACGAGACGTACCCGAACAACAAGCGAAGTATGTGGTTGACCAGCCCCTCGAAAATTCTCTCGCGGTGGACAATCTTGATGGCGAACGCTCTGGAACATCAGGCTGACAAGCGCGCACAGTGATCGCCAACCCGCCCTTCGAGGTCCGCGAGACCGGCTGGGGCGGCTTCACCGTCGAGATCCGGCTGTACTTCCAGCCGTACGTGGGCGAGAAGCACGCCGTGCGCTCGCACTACCTGTACCTGGAGCCGTACGGGCCGCCCGAGTCGGCCGAGCGCCAGCGCGCCGCCAACCTCGTCAAGGCCGAGATCCTGGACTTCGTCGAGTTCAACGAGCCGACGGAGATGCTATACGCGGCGCTGACGGACGAGGACAGGCAGTGGCCGGCCGAGTCGGTGCGCGGCAAGGGCAAGGGCGCCGCCGCCGCCGCGGCGCAGGCCGCCGCCCAGCGCAAGGCCGCCGGCCAGGAGGACCGCAGCGTCGAGCTGCCCGAGCGCGGCACCGAGCGCAACCCCTACTCCAAGCAGATGGAGGAGACGTTCATCCGGCTGTTCAAGCAGGCCGAGGTCGACGTGGACAAGCAGATCGACGAGCTGACCAAGCGGAAGGAAAAGGTCGAGGCGAGGAGAAAGGAACTCATCGCGTCGGGCGATCTGGACGTCGGGAAGAAGAAGAAATAGACACGCACCACTTTTCTCTTGCTCGTTTGGTTGTGGAAAAGGTTATTATATCATTTTTTTCCTCGTGGCGTCTTCTTCCTCGTCTATCTTAGGGGATAACCAAAAGGCGACATCGGTGGGTGGAGTTTGAGCACCCGGGGTTGGCGTTCTCAGGCGGCTGTGTGTATTAGTATTATTATCCCTCGAGGATTACGAGGTTAGATTAAAAGACTCCGGGCGCCGGTCTGGGTTTTCTCCTCGGATGAGCAAATGAATCAAGAAGCTCTTTACTCTTTTGTACTATCATGCTGTTATGTAAGAGTGCTGATGGATGGATGGAAGGATGGTAGGTATATAAATGACCAAGAACTTTTGGATTGATATTGTGCTCAGGAACTAAAGACTTGACCGCAGGAGTTAAGAAGCGTAGCCAGAACTAAAATAACGTTTTATTTTCGCACTCCATTATTCTCTATCTACACACCACAACTCCCCCTTTCTCCATGCTCCCTCTCTTCACTCCTTATACAACCGATTGAACACCCTCCCAATCACCATCCTCCTCACCTCGCTCGTCCCGGCGCCAATCTCATACAGCTTCGCGTCCCGCAGGTACCTGCCGGCCGGCACCTCGTTCATGTAGCCCATGCCCCCCATCAGCTGCACGCCGTCGGCGGCGCACTCGCTGGCGCGCTCGGCGGCGTACAGGATGGCGCCGGCGCAGTCCTGGGTGGGGATGACGTAGGCGCCGGACGCGATGTCGGCGGCGTGGCGGTCGACCTGGGCGGCGACGGCGTAGGTGTAGGCGCGCGAGGCCTGGAGCTTGGTGTGCATGTCGGCGAGCTTGCCCTGGACGAGCTGGTTGTGGGCGATGGGCTGGCCGAACTGGGTGCGGGTGTGGGCGTAGGGGAGGACGGTGTCGAGGACGGACTGCATGATGCTGTTTAGGCAGTTGAGTTGGCTTGTTTTGTCTGGGAGGGGGAGGGGAGGGGGGTAGCTTACCCAAGAGGCCCGGCGCTCAGGACCAGCCGCTCCAGATCCAGCCCTTCCATCAGGACGCGCACGCCCTTGTCGACCTGCCCCAGCACGTTCTCGTCCGGCACGAAGACGTCCTCGAACGCCAGCTCGCCGGTGTTGGAGCCGCGCATGCCCAGCTTGTCGAGCTTGCGGGCGCACGAGAAGCCCTTGGCGGTGGTCTCGACGACGAAGGCGGTGATGCCCTTGGAGGCGGCGTCGGGGGTGGTCTTGGCGTACACGACGATGTAGTCGGCGTCAGGCCCGTTGGTGATCCACATCTTGGTGCCGTTGAGCAGGTAGCCGCCGTCGACCTTCTTGGCCGTGCTCTTCATGCTGACCACGTCGCTGCCGGCCGAGTGCTCGCTCATGGCCAGCGCGCCCACCTTCTCGCCCGATATCAGCCCCGGCAGGTACTTCTTCTTCTGCGCGTCGCTGCCGTTGAGCATGAGCTGGTTGACGCAGAGCTGCGAGTGCGCCGCGTACGACAGTCCGATGCTCCCTGTCCGTCCCGTCCGTCAGCCCATTTGTTCTTCCCAACCTCACCGCCCACAGGACCAACACTCTCCACCAAACCCCAGAACTCACCAGATGCCCTGCTGATCTCCTCCATCACCACGCAATGCGCCTGATACCCCATCGCCAGCCCCCCGTACGCCTCGTCCGCCGTGATGCCCAGGAACCCCGCCTCCCCAAACTTGCGCCACATGTCGTTCGGGAACGCGTTGTCCTGGTCGGTGCGCTGCGCCACCTCTTCCGGGATCTCTCGTCCTTTCGACGTTCAAAGCAACCGTCAGTCAAAAACCCTTGCTGGAAGGAATCGGGAGGGAGGGATTGGATGTACTTGTGAATTCCCGGACGCTCTCCCTCAGCTCCTCCAGGTCCTCCTGCGCCGGCGGCGAGAAGCCGGTTGGGTGCTTGGAGGTCGAGAGGAAGGCGGCGGCATGGCGCTGGTGAGCGAGGAAGAAGCGCGGCGGCGGTGGTATCCGCGGGCGGGAGACGCGGCGGGCGCTGTGGGAGAGGAGGAGCCGGGAGTTGAGGATGGAGGAGGCCATTGTGCGAGGAGGACGAGGTGGAGGTGTTGTCTGTGTGTTCCTGGCAGGATTGCGGTCAGAGAGGGAGGGATAGCTGTGGGTTGTGTTTCGTTGTACCGAGCTTCCCCGGCTGATCCCCCGCAAGGGTGCGTGGAGGCTTGAGCCGAAGGTAGCCGTGGGGCACTATCGCTTGTTTAGGAATGTGAGCACTTCGTTATGCAAGGCAGTTATAATTTTTTTTTCTCTTTTGGTCTTAGGAGAGTCCTGAGCTAATGGCGTCTGACTTACGATTCGATTGGATCCATGACCAATGTTGCTGAATTCTTCACTGCGGTGAGAACGAATAGGTGTGAACCACTATGACGTCACCGGTCAATTGCAGTCGCCCTACAGTAGGTCACAAGAGAAATGGCACTATGGAGATTTGCCCTAGCGGACAGGACACTTCAAGTAAGCATTTTACCTGTATTTGTAGTTGATGCATTCATCCGGAGAGCTTTAGTAATGAGATTAAAGTATATCTGCATCCCAGACGAATGCTTCAATTGCCCATGCGCGAGGTTTCTTTTGCGACCTAATGTGACCCTACCATTCAATTTGAGGTTCGTTTAAATGTAAGTGAAAATAGAAGAGTTCATGGAAAATGCGCAACAGCAATTGGTATAGTTCAACTCTAGATCCACGTGAAGCCCAACAGTCTGACATTTTCTCAATACAAACGTACTGATATTATAAAGAAGCAAGTTGACTATCAATACCAAACCCACGCATATGAAGTAATCCCTCCATGCTCATATCTGCAGGCCGAATAAAGGCTGACAGGATAAAACAGTACACCGATACCCTAGTAATGCCCAAACCGTACTCGAAGTAATTAAGAAGTCCACAACAAATTATAGACATGATCAGGGAAGCCTTGTGCCGTCATAGTTGCCGGTGTCTGGCTCCACCTCGTACGTAGGCTTATCCTCAGGCTTGAGTGAATCCGCATCAATGTACCTACATGTCAAGGCAAAGCGAAGTTTGCCGATCGGGTCGACAGCATGCTACAATCCATATCAGCTGCGATTTCTTTTCCTCGTATTAGGAGCTGGAAGACTGACCTCGTAATACTCCTGAATCTTCGCACCGTGCATAATTACAATATCCCCGTGACCTAGGTGCATGTTCAGGACGTCCTTGGAGTGTCCCTTCGACTGCAGCCCGAGTTCACTCGGAAGGGACTTCAGCCGCGCCTTGTACGCCTCCTCGTCTTCTTGCTTGAGCGCTTCAAGCTGCTCATGCGCCGCCTTACGCTCTTCATACTTCAGACATCCAGGGACAGGCGGCCTGTTGACGTATGTACTCGACTTTGAGACCCCGTGGTTGTGCTTCGCCTTCAGCCGTATCCTCATTGAGGCAGGGGCTCCAATCGAGAGGGTTGCGATGGTAGGACCAAGACCAAACTCGCCGTCGTCATGGTAGTCGATCTTCTGGCGTTCAAAGTACCCAAGAGCAAGAAGCTCGTTGAATTCAGCCTCTGGTGTATGGATTTCTTGTCCAACGCAATGACGCGCAGCCCAGTTCAGCCGTGAACGTGTGTCGTTGACGGCCCGGCAGGCGCTGCTGAATGACCGACTCTCAGTTGCGGCGATGAATTTGTATGGCATACCATAATTGACGGCAAAATGTTGTGTAAGCATGGGACCTTGGAGAGTACTGCATCCAAGCGGCCGGCGGCGTAGCCCAACGTCGGCAGTTTGAAGCTCTGTCCACATATCATCAGGACCGCCAGCTTCCTCATTGACGGTCTTGTTTGCGATGAAGTGGGCAATGAACCCATCCACTCCCGGAATTGTGAAGTAGTTGATCCGGTAGTTGTGCGCAAACTCTACACGCAGGGGAAGCATAGGAGAGAACCAGTCCTTTGAAATTGCGTATCCAGAAGTAAGAGGATTGTAGGGATCATGAAGAGCGTGAGCAGGGACGTTGGCGTGAGGTAAACTGTGCGTGAATCCACAATCGGGGTTACCGCACTGCCAGGCCTCCCAAGTCTCTCTCGAGTTGCAGCGACCACATTGAGGGCAAACCAAGCCCTTGGCTGCGGCCCAAGCCACGTCCTCTCCAATCATCGGTGTTGGACCCAGTGTCAGGTAATCCGGTCGCAGGGGCTGTGGCTCGCTTGAATGTGGCCATGGAGTGTATTGCTTCAGGAATCGCGGGTCGTACAACAAACCAGCTTCCTGAGGTTCGTCTCCAGAGTCCAACTTCCAAAAACAAGAGCATTCTGGCTGCAGACACATCCATCCCTGCAGGTACACCTGCTGACTAGGCTGCAAGCATTGCGCGCAGCTGCGGATCTCAGGCGGTGGCTCATTTCCAACGCTTGTCGGCTCTGAGCCATCCGAGGGAGCCCACCAGCTCTGCTTCTCCTTGCGTAGCTTCTCGAATCGGTACCGGATGTTGGCCATTCCGTTGACTTTCTCGAACCAGATGTGCGTAGGCTTGAACCAATCCAGGACGTTGTACACATGGGGCATCTTAGTGGGACACTGGAGGTTCCGCTTGCCGCTGAGTATGGCCACCGGGTTGAACTGGTCCATGCTATTCCTGACGCTCCTGACTTGGCTACTCTCCGTCTGGTCTGCCTGACGTGCCATCTTTCCGGTGTCCTTGTCTTTTGACAGCCCGCCTCCTGCGCGAGCAATAACTACCTCTGAATCCATGTAGTCTCTGGGGCTTCCCTCCTGATCAAACATGAACGAGTAGGCAAAGCCGCCAGTGCAGTATCCCGCGCTCTGGTATGCGCGGTAGTAGGGCAATGCCTCACAGAGAGCTTGGCGGCCGTCAGCCCACACCTCTGGAGTCCCGATTGGGTTTGGCTTGTCCTTGATTGGGCGGCTACTCAGGTTCATCAATCCTTTCGAGACTTCGACCAGAGGCTGGAGTTCGGGAGATATGGGATCCGGGGATTGTCGTAACACCTGGAGTGCATGTTCGGGGGTTGAGAGCACCGCGGCGTCCTCAAGAGCAGACAATTTGGTTGGGCTTGTAGAAATGTCGGATTTCTTTCTTCTTCCACATTTCCGTTGCCTGTTCGTCGATGGGGGTGTTAATGGCGCTGTTTGTGGTCCAGCCTCGAAGCGTGACGCTGAGCTTCCTGGAACACCGAGTTGAGTAGGTGTGCTGAGCAATTGATGAAAGGAAGGGCTATCGGCTTCAGTTTGAGTATTGCTGTTCTCTAAAGAGATCAGCTTCTGAGGATCTTGCACTTTGTTTGCCGCTCGCGGCGACGACTCCTGAACACCATGTTGCAATGAGTGTGAGCCGATTTCCTTGAGCTTATCGCTGTTCAGCTTCAGAACGACGATCAAGGAGCTCTGCAAGGGTTTCTGGTCCGGATCCGTGGCTCCAGCAAGTGAGGTCCTCTTCACCTGCCTGAGAGCCCGAGGGGATCGAGGAGGTGGTGGGGTGACCTCTATCTTCCTTCGTTTAGGGGCGCGCTCAGAGCTAGGTTCCCCATCACTGAGGTCACTTGGAACAGAGGACAGCTCACTGCCACTGTCGTAGGCGGAAAAGCTGGTTCTTGCTGTTGACGGCAAGGACGGAGGTGTTTGCGCAGCCGAGCTTTGTACTGAATGTGACAAGTGGGATGAAGGTGACGGCTGAGAAAATGGAGGCGGGCTATCGTTCAGCTGTGCGTATACCGCCGTCTTCTGCTGTGCTGAACGGCGTCTTCCACGACCAGAAGGATTGAACAGCTGGCCTTCCTCTTCCGTCACCCCAGCATGCCTCCATCCATCGGGGGGCACAAGGCCGGACAGTTCTCTGGAGGACATGGTAGCAGGAAAGTCGTGTCTGTCCAATCATTAGAACCGAATTGGAATCGTTGGGAAGAGGAGGGAACGAGGCATTGAGAGCAATCGACTGCTGGGCTGGAAGAGGCATATACATGAGAGGGTGTGGAATGAAGGCTTCACAGCCTTGTGAAGGGCAGTGCCTCGTTATAGAAGAAGCTGGTGAGCGCACAAGATTTGGCACGACAGAGGGTGGCTGAGACGGTGAAGCAGGACGCTCTGGAATGAAACTTAAATATTTGGATTGCAGGAGTGACACGGGTCAATTGCTATTGTAACCGTCGCGTGCACAGTGAAAGCAGATGACAATGGCAAGCAAGTGAGGTCGCGTGAGGAAGGTGCAGCATACCTCCGCCAAGCAAAGACCTGGGGCTCAAGGCAAAGTGCGCGAGTGCAGTGCTGGACAAGAATGGTTCATTGAGCACCAGTGTCGATGAAATCTTTCAGTCCATGGCGCGGCTTCTCGGAGGCCAGGTAGCAGCGTGCGGGCCGGAGCGCTCAACGCAGCGGAGCGATCCGCAGATTCGACGAGGCTTGAGCGTGTTCGGGCAGCGGTGCAATAAGCCTGTCAACGGCGCTGGCGGGGCGCGGCGGAGCTGGACGATGGCACGGACGAGTTGAGGTGAAGTCCGACGTTCGCGACCAGGCCGATCCCTGGCGCCGGACGTCATCGCATGAGTAGTAACCGAGGTCAACAAGCCTCGGCCTGTCTAATTGCAGCGTAGCGGATGCCCTACTTGCAGCTTTCCCCACACTCTCGGCGCGTTGCTAACCACGGCCCCGGTTTCTTCATTCTCCCAACCCGGCATCTGACCAGTTCCTTCCTCTCCCCTCCAACCAGCTCCCACGCCTAATTTCCTGTCCTCTCGGCCTGCCGCCAAAAAATACCCTAGTCCCTTCCGTCGTTGCCTTCTAGATTTCCTTGCGACCTCCGCCATGGTGTTCCATCCGCCGTCATGGGTTCCGCAGCTGCCCTTTGACCCCCCGGACTCGGTCTCTGTCTACGACTTCCTCTTCGACGAGAACTACGGTCGCCATCCGCTGGGCTACTCGCACCCGCCCTTTACGTGCGGCGTTACCGGCAAGGAATACTCCGCATTGGACGTCAAGGACCGTGTGGAAGCCCTCGCGCGCGGCCTTGCGAAAGAGCTCGGATGGCAGCCAAACAAGGGCACCGAGTGGGACAAGGTCATTGGCGTCTTCAGCGTCAACACGGTGCGTCTCCATGCTGCGTAGTCGCTTCACACATGCGCAATTGAAGCATTCGCCCGTCCGCGAATGGGCAGTGAAAGGAGTGTCAACCCCATCCGAGCGCATGCTTCAGCGCATGTGTTGCAACACTGCGCGAACCGACCTCGTACTCTAAACCTCAACCCACGCAATTGGCGCTGACGCACTCCAGATTGACACCCTAACGCTGGCATGGGCGACCCACCGTCTCGGCGGCATTCAGACGCCTGCAAACGCCGCCTACTCGGCGCCGGAGATCGAGTACCAGCTCAAGGACTCGGGCGCAACATGCCTGTTCACCTGCCTGCCCCTCCTTGACACCGCCCTCGAGGCCTCCCAAAAGGCCGGCATCCCGAGAAACCGCATCTACATTCTCGACGTGCCCAAGGAGCTGACGGGCGGCAAGTCCGCGCCGGCCGAATTCAAGACGGTCGACCAGCTGATCGCCGAGGGCTCGAATTCGCCTGCGCTAGAGAAGCTGAACTGGTCGGAGGGCGAGGGCGCACGGCGCACGGCGTTCCTATGCTACTCGAGCGGCACATCCGGGCTGCCCAAGGGCGTGATGATCTCGCACCGCAACGTCATCGCCAACACACTGCAGATCAAGACGTTCGACAAGATCTGCCGCGACAAGAAGATCCCGCCGGCTACGCAGAGCGACCACACCGAGACGGCTCTGGGGCTGCTTCCCATGAGCCACATCTACTGCCTGGTCGTCATCTGCCACGCCAGCGTGTACCGCGGCGACCGCGTCATCACCCTGCCCAAGTTCGAGTTCAAGCCGTACCTGGAGGCGATCCAGCGCTTCAAGATCAACTGCCTGTACCTGGTGCCGCCCATCATCATCATGATGACCAAGCAGAAGAACATCTGCGACCAGTACGACCTCAGCAGCGTCGACGCCATCTTCACCGGCGCGGCGCCGCTGGGCGAGGAGACGGCGAACGAGCTGGCAACGCTGTGGCCATCGTGGTGCATCCGGCAGGGGTACGGGCTGACCGAGACCAGCACGGTCGTGTGCTCGACCATCGACCACGACGTGTGGTTCGGGTCGTCCGGCTCGCTGCTGCCGGGCATCGAGGTCAAGCTGGTCACGCTCGAGGGCATCGAGATCACCGGCTACGACCAGCCGGGTGAGCTGCTCGTGCGCTCGCCCGCCGTCACCCTCGGCTACCACAACAAGCCCGACGCGACCAAGGAGACCTTCCAGGACGGCTGGATGCGCACCGGCGACGAGGCCGTGATCAAGAAGTCCCCCCAGGGCTACGAGCACGTCTTCATCGTCGACCGCATCAAGGAGCTCATCAAGGTCAAGGGCTTGCAGGTGGCGCCAGCCGAGCTCGAGGCGCATCTGCTGGCGCACCCCTACGTCAACGACTGCGCCGTCATCCCCGTGCCCGACGACCGCGCCGGCGAGGTGCCCAAGGCTTTCGTTGTCAAGTCGCCCAACGTCGGTCTGGAGGAGAGCGACCATATGGTCAAGCGCGCCATCGCGAAGCACGTCGAGGAGCACAAGTCGAAGCATAAGTGGTTGAAGGGCGGCGTCGAGTTTATCGATGTCATCCCCAAGAGCCCGAGCGGGAAAATCCTCAGGCGGTTGTTGCGGGACAAGGAGAGGGAGAAGAGGAGAGCAGAGGGCGCGAAGCTGTAGACAGGAGAGATCTCAGAAGGACATTGGAAAGATCCGTCACTTTTTCAACTGTAAAGATTTCCTGCCAGTATGTTGAGCGGCCTTGTAGTTACGACGCTTAATGATGAGAAATGTGCACTCGACACATCTTTGATAGCACCAGAATCAGGCCTCATATTATATATTCATGAACTTGCTTGATTTTCTTATTGCCTTGTGGATTGCGGACAGGTAGTAAGTAGGTGGACGAATTAAACTATTACACCAGCATAGTTTCCGCCGCCGTAACGTAGCGCACATATTGCGTCACTCTACGCGCGTTGTTAACCCAAAATAGCCACGCCCATATTCATTGAATTTGCACGTGTGAAGGTCTTCTCATTACCTCAACTCCCAGTCCATGTATGCCGATCGGAATCCCCCCAATGCGCCAATCAAAACGCCACGCAATGCAGCTCGCCCATATATCCATTCGTCCAAATAGAACGAACAAAAATAAAAACAGCAAGGCCGTTAAATCGTCCTTACCCACCCAATCAATCCTCTTCACCGTTCACTCCCCCTGCCATCCGAAACTTCCAACCCCCTCACCAGCTCCAACAGACTTCCTTCCTCGTCCTGCGATACCGCGATCACATCCTCCTCATCCAACCACGCCTCTTCAAGCGCCAACGCCACCAAATCCTTGACGGAGTGCAGGCCGCCCTTACCGAAACGCTCCGGGTCGAGCAGCTTCTGGACCTTCTTCAATATCTTTTCCAGCTTCTTTCGCTTATCCGCGACGAGCTTCTCGAGGGCCGCTTGCTCCGCATCCGCGTCTGCGTCGACGGCGTCTTCGTCTTCCGAGTCGAGCACGACTTTCCTCCTGCCAGCCTTTCCTCCCTTCGTCCCGCTGCTGGCGGCCTTCGTCTTCTTGCCGTTCTTCGTCTTCTTACTCGCTTTCTTCTCGGCTACCGACGACGACGCGACCTGCTTCATCATCTCATGCAGGATGAAATGCAACCACACAAGATTCGTCTGCGGATGGAACCCCATCCACGTCCTTCCAACCTCCTCCACCTCGTCCCAGCGCGCATCCACGTCCGCGAACGGGTCGTCCAGGAACATGACCCCCCGCATGTAGCGATAGATCTCGTACTGGTACTCCTCGTCAGCGTCGCCCTCGAAGACGGCTGGGTCCAGCTCTAGGTCCAAAAACGCGATCTCGTCCTCTTCCGGGTCGGGGCGCGCGGCGGGATGGGTCATCTGCGCGCGCGACAACGTGTAGTCGATGATGGTGCTCTCGAGGCCGGTGAAGCCGAGGTTGCGGGCGACGTCGGTGACGGAGGCAGGTTCGGAGATGGGGTGGTTTGCGTTGGCGGGACGGATGCAGATGTTGCCCATGTGGAGGTCGCGGTGCTGGAAGGCTGGTCGTCAGTACATATTACCCTCGTCGACGTCAAAAACAACGGCGTGCTCACCTCGAACCTCGCCTCCTCCTCCCCCTTACCCAGCGCCAGCGTTACGCTCCAAAAGATGTCCCAGACGCCGAACACGCCGCCCACATCCCCCATCCTCAGATTCTCCAGATCCGTCCCGGCGTCCTGCATCTCGACGACAGCCCACAGCTGATCGTCATCATAGCTCCCCTTCCGGCGCGGATCGGGGAAGATGCTCCTCCTATCCCCCTCCCTCCCATCATTCCACGCCGCCCACGCAGCCGCGAACGCCGGCGACGGCGCTCCACGCAGAATGCGCACGTCCCTGAAGTTCGTGAAGCCGGGCACGTGGGCCATGCGCTGCAGCAGCGCGATCTCGCCGGCGACGCCGGCGACGCTGCTCATGCCGTCGATCTTCTCCTCTCGCGCGCGCTGCGCTTTGGTCATCTTGCCTTTCCTCTTCGGCCGCGACGCCTCGGGCGGCTTGAGCGCGATCATCTTGAGCACCGACTCGTCCGACGCGCTTAGCCCGGCGTGCGCCCGCTTGAGCGACAGCCGGTACACCTCGCCGTACGACGCCTCGGCGATCTTGGCCACGCCGAAGTACGGCTCGAGTGACGCCGACCAGAGCGCGAACGGCGTGGGTGCTTTGCGGCCGGCGCGGTCGGCGCAGAGGCGGAGGAGGGGCTTGGTGTAGGCGACGAGCGGGTCGGGGGTGCGCTTGGGGGTGGCGTGGACGGAGGGCGATTTGCTGCGGCGCTGCGGGGAGGATGGCTTGGGGAGGTCGAGGGCGGGCGCTGGGCTGGACATCGCTCGGGGTCTTCGCGGGTGCGCGGTGGATGTGGGTTCAGAGGCTTCTGCTGGTTCGTATGCGGCGGCGTCGTCGTCGTCGTCGTCGTCGTCGAGGCTGATGGAGGGGATGGCGCGCTTGCCCCGTCGCCGGCGCTCGCTTTGCGGTGTTTGCTCTGCTTCTTCCGCCGGCCGGTTTGGTAGCAGCGCCTTCACTCTTTGAGGAGTCTTTGGCGCAACCGCCTTTTTCCCTCCATCGTCTTCGGCCAGCTTCTTGTCTTCGACATTCGAGTTCTTGTCCTTCTTGTCTCTCCGCCTGACCGGCGACGCGACATTGCCGTCAATGGTCTGCAGCGCCCGGTCCTTCTTATCCTTTCTATTCCTTTCTGTCTTCCCTGGCCTCTCCTTCTCTCGCACGTCCAGACTCTCGATGGCGCTCGTGATTTCATCAACGACGGCGGCGGATGTGGATTTCGATTTCGACTCGGACGTGGGGCTCGACCAGAGACCGGTGGAGGCGGCAAAGCTGGGATTCGCCTTCGGTTTCTTGCCGTATGTCGTCTTGATGCGGGCCATGGTGGGCGATTGTGGTTGCTTCAGGAGGGGGTGGGAGGTTGGTGGGCGGGATGGAGACGGCTCGGCGTTGTGAGGCTTCTTTTTCCGCCCTAGCGCTGTCCGTCGCCGCGGCAACAGCGCCCTATCGATAAGCACCAGCCGCACACGTCGTTATTACTCTCCGTGCGTGAACTTTCATCGTGTCTGATCGTGCAATTCATCCAGAGAAGTTTGGCATAATGAGCCATCCTGCGTGACAATGAAGCTCATATCCATATGCAGAGGGGTATCAAGCAATGCGCAAATCTCACCGAGGAAAATTCACACCACATTGCATGTTTCTCTGGAGCAATTCTGTCAAATCTCTATGTAGGACTCCTAGTCAATTTGTATAGCCCCCCGTCCGCCCCGGAAAATTTTGTTATCCTCTTCTGCAAACCAGATTGTTTTTGGCTGCATGGAAAGGATGGAAGCTGCAGTGCCGCCTTTTCGTTAAGTAACCGCCGGAAAAAAAGGAATGGTCAGTAAATAGAGGAAGTCGTAGTCCTCGAAGAAGACCTCGAAGCCATGGGTATTCCGTCCATGTTCCTTCCCAAATTCATCATCGAAGACAAAGTTTGCTGGCTCGGATCGAACATATCCTCGTCCTTCGGGCCCGCACTTTGCTCGGGCATCTGCTGCTCAGGTTGACAGTCATCGCTCTCCTTCTCGTTCTGGTCAGCCATGACATTCCGGAAGCAAGGCGAACGAAGCAAAAGTCCGCCCACAACTTACCTCGTCCATCGAAGTGCTTCCAAATGATTCATTGCCTGTGAGTTTATCCGGGTCTTCTCCATCCTCGCTCGCGTCATGACCATCCCTTCCGCAAACTCTCTTAGCTTCTCGAAACCGAATAGCGCCCCGAGAAGCCCGTGTGGTCCAGTCCATGGGCGACGGAGGACGGATTAATGGGACCCCAGGCCTTAGAAGCGGCATGCCATAGTGGTCTTGCAAAGAG
Source organism: Neofusicoccum parvum (assembly GCA_020912385.1). Lineage (NCBI taxonomy): Eukaryota > Fungi > Ascomycota > Dothideomycetes > Botryosphaeriales > Botryosphaeriaceae > Neofusicoccum > Neofusicoccum parvum. The sequence continues at coordinate 1,883,708 of CP087217.1, read as the reverse complement.
CGCACAGAACCCTCGTTGCTCTGGATCGGAAGAGCGCCGGAAGACCCCGCCATCTTTGCTGCAGTATTGAGTTGATAGTTTGGGTCCACTTTCCCCCACAGTTTGGCAAGCTCCTCATTCTTGCTTTCCAGCTCTTGCTTCAGCAGGGTAATCTGCGGAGGGATGTCGACTTTCAATTTGGTGAGGTCGTCACTCTCTCCGCTCTCCACAAACTGGTCTTTAGGACTCTTGGTCCAATATTCTACACGCTCTTCAAGAAGCCTCTTTGCTTCATCCACACGGTCTTGGAGGGTCCACTTGCTGAGGCCATCTGCCTGACGCTTGTCCAGAATCTGTTTGAAGTCTTTGTATGCACCACCAAGCTCCGTAAGGGGTATTCCAAGCTCGTGGAAAGCCTGTACTGTCTGCTGGACCCTTAAGAGAAGGACGTACAGTTCCTCTTGCTTTGTATCCCGGCTCGACTGCTCTAGAGTAAGTTTGGCTCCCTTGTCTTCCTGTTGACAAGGCAGTTCCTGTTTAACATCTTCCTCCTCAGTATCTTCTCCAGAAGTCCTGACAAGCTCGCATCCAGCCTGGCATCTCTTGATGAAGTCCGGGTATGCTTCCTGCCAGGCATAAACGTATTTCACGAGCTCAGGATGCCAGAATTCAGAGTCCTGTGGATTCTCACAGGCCTCGATCATCCAGTAAAGAGCCTTTGTGACTTCGTCGTGGCCGCACATGGTGCACAGCCCGCCTCCGGAAACACCCACTCCGTAGCTTCTCTCGCTTTTCTCCGATGATGTTCCGGTACTCTCTTTCAAGACGAAGTACTGTGGCTTGTTGACGAAAAAATGGTGGCCAGCTTGACGTCTTTCCCTGAGCTCAGGAAACTTTCTCATCAGGTTCCCGAGTATTTGATGTAGCAATGCCAAAGAGACTTGATGGCCATTCGCTTCGTCTTCGCAGAGCTTCATGGTCAAGTGTAAGACAACCTCGTTCAACTTGTCTGTGCAAACAACACAGGGACTCCGCTTGTCCTTGGCTATCGCGAGCTTCTGCTCCATCTTTCTCAACTTGGCCTGGAGAGCATCGATTTCGGCATCTTTCTTAGCGCACTCGTTCTCAGATTTCTTGAGCAGCTTTTTGGTCTCGACCACCGCCGTTTGATGTGTTTTTAAGGCATTTTTCCCGTCCTTGGCAAAGCTCGACAGCTGCTCTTTCAATTTGGCTATACCCTGCTCAGCCTTTGCAAGCTTTTCCTCAGTTTTTCCTAGCTTGGTCTCAGCAGATTTTTGTTTCTTCCTAAAAGACTCGGCCTCATTCTTTTTTGTGGTGACCTGCTTCTTGATGTCTCTCTTCTCTGCAGATTGCTCCCTGATATCATCTTCGAGCTCTTCAATTTTTCCGTTCAGCACCTCAAATTTCCCTTTCCATTGGTTATCCCTACTCTGTAATGATTCCAATTGCTTCTTTAGTTGTGTAACTTCTTTCTTGAGCGCAGCTTTATCCTTACTCGCCACTTCCAGCATGTCGGACTTCTGTTGAAGCTGCGCCGTCTTCTTGTCGAGCTGATCCATCTTTGTGTCAGAGTGAGCAGTGAGCGCCAGGGCCTCATTCTTCTGCTCGTAGAGTTCCTCCATCATGTTCCTCTGAGCTTTGATCCTGCTGTCCTGGTCTCTTATAATCTTTTGCTGGGCCTTGACATCTTTCAGAAGCCTCTCAAGCTGAGGAGTCAGATCTTTATGGACATAAGGCACAGCCTGTTGCATCTCGGTCTCCATTGGGCTGGGTTTAACCCTTTTCTCCACTGGTAGCAATGTTGATGATGCGGATGAGTCTCGTGGCCTCTTTGACGGTGGAGGATTCTCTGTAGTTGTGTTCGTACTTGCAGGTATGACGCTCTTTCCCGTTTCTGCTCTCGAAACTACGGTGCTCCTCGGCATCGCGCTTGAATTCGCCTCCGGAGTTCCTTCGACGACCGAGTTTGAAGCTGTAGCCATTGACGGTCGGACTCTCCAACCTCCGTCTCTTGATTCATAAGACCGCGGTCCTTTCTGCCTTACTATCACCCGTGGCGTTAGTTGTCCTGAAGAAGATGAAGTCGCGCGACCAATCTCTTTCTTCATCTCTTGGACTTCCATGCGGCCGTCTTCTTCATCCACTACAGAGCCAATGCTTCCTTGCTTTTCCAGATTCCCGTCACCATCGCTCCTGGCCCCCGCAAAAGAAACCACCCTCGTTCTAGCCATTTGCTCCTCAAGAGTTGGCGTGGATCTCAGGCTCTCGGAAGCTGTCTCGCCATTCGAACTTACATCCCCTTTGCGAGCAGCGACAGCCTCTCTGAGCCGAATGTGCTCTTCGATAGCCGGTCTGGAATCTGCGCTCTCAAACCCCGCCACATGATTCTCTCTTGCAACTCCGCCCGCACCCGGACGAGCCAAGCCATCCGACGATAGGAAAGGCGGACGCATGGGAACGAGTGGAACATCCGCTCCACGTCGACGCTGCTGCACATCCCGGCTCTGCTGCTTGGACTGCTCTCGACCTGTTTCCCCATCATCTCCCCGACCACCGGTGTCTCCGTACTCAAGAATCGGATCCGCAGCTTCCACGCCATCGTCGGCCCCGAGCTGCGCGCCACCGTCACCGTTCCATCCAGCGCCATCATCTTCTTCGATACCGCTGCGCTCTCGGAGACCGCTGGCGGAGGCGTTGTGCATACTGCCGTCATCGTTCATTCTCCGCTCACTGGCGTCGGCGACCTCACCCTCACCATGGTCACCCGCTCTCTCGCTCGCGTCATATTGCCGTAGTCTCGCACGTATATCACGCACCGACTGCCTCGTAGCGGCGGGACGCTGCGTGTGTTGCGCACTCTGGTCATTCCCCATCGTAACGGCTGCGTTGTTCGTAGGAGCAGAGCCGTCGGCGGGCTCGGTGGGAGGATCGGCGGTCGAACCGAAACCGGGGCGACGCGGCTTGGAGTGAGGGAGCGCCGGCGAGTGGGATTGCTGGTGAGCGATGTGATGATTGAGTGGAGGTAGGACGTAGGTTGTAAGTGAGGGAGCGTATGTAGGTGCGCTTGTGGGCGTGGTCGGGGCGTGCCGTGAGTGGAGGGTTGACGGTGTAGGAGGGTCATGGCTCGAAGAGTCGGGATCTGGAGCGGGCATCCTTTTGTTGGCAGGTCAGTACTGGTGGGTGAGTTGGTGTTGTAGTTGGTGAGGTTGGAGGTTGGAAGGTGTTGGAAGGTGTTGCAGTGTTGCAGCGTTGTTGCGTTGGTTGCTAAGTGTTCGCCTGGAGGGGTCGGAGGGGTCGGAGGGTCTGCGGAGGGCTATTTAAGTACTGGAGTGTTGGATCTGGGCAGTATTACTTTGAAAATCAGGATCGATTTGCGTTTTGAAATGCTGCCGGGATTTCAAGACTTACTGATAGGGTAGGAAGGTAGTGAAGTGATGGCAGTCAGTGTAGCATTTGAGCGGGAAGCCTCTTAATTCAGGAAGAGGTGCCGTATGTGTACGATAAAAGTCAGTTGTTAAGAAGTTGGAGTGAGAGAGAAGCCCGATGTGGCTGCGATATGTTGAAGGTCATGTGTTCTGTGGAGAACGGAGAGAATTGGCTGAGGATGAAAAGATAGGAGAGAAGGAAAACACAAAATTCAAACCACGTTTCCTTCTAGGAGATGACTGTCTCTAGCAATGAGTGATGAGGTCAGTTAATCCTAATGGCTTGATAGTGACTCCACCCGTGTTGTTCCTCGTTTGTCGGAAGCAATTTATGGAAGGGTACACATTTATCAAATCATCAAGAATAGTCCACGGTGATCAATGGAGTGCAATTAACCACGAATATGCATCTCATGTGATCCAATACTTGCTTTGCCTAATCCGCCCCCTTCCCATCCCGCACGAGCGCAATCCCCGATTCCTTCAGTTTGAACTTCTGGATCTTCCCACTCGCTGTCTTTGGGAAAGTGTCTACGTAAAACACGTATTTCGGCACTGAAACCCCACGCACTTGTTAGCACACATTGAACTCGCTTTCATATCCCCGACGAGAAGGAAAGACTCACCAAGATGATGGCTCAACTTCTCCCTCACCCAAGTTCTGACCTCGTTCCCTTCCACGCTCATCCCTTCGTGCGTCACCACGAACGCCGCTACAACCTCACCATACCGCTCGTCCGGAAGACCCACGACTGAGACCTCAAATACGGCAGGATGCGACAGAAGGCAGTTTTCAACCTCGAGGGGATGGATATTCTCGCCACCCTTGATGATAAGATCCTTGATGCGACCGGTAATGGAAACATAGCCATCCTCATCCATCGAGGCCTCGTCGCCGGTCTGTAGATATGAATGTCAGCTGCCCGAATGCAATCGACGTTTAGAACACTTACATGCATCCACATCACACCCTCCTCATCCGGCACCAGCACCTCCACCGTCCTCTTCTCATCCCCCCAATACCCCTTCATCGTCAGATACCCGCTCACCACCAACTCCCCCCGCTCGCCCACGCCCAGCACCCTCGTCCGATCCGCCGGATCCACGACCTTGGCGGCGACATGCGGCATCAGCCTGCCGACGGTCTCGATGCGCTTCACCAGCGGATCGTCCGTCGTGGTCATCGCCGACACCGGGCTGGTCTCCGTCATGCCGTAGCAGATGGTCAACTCAGTCAAGTTGAGGACGCGGTGCAGCTTGCGCATCAACTCGGCGGGGATGGAGCTGCCGGCGGCGATGCCGGTGCGGAGCTGGTCGAGGCCGGTCGCCGGCACGGCGCCCGACGCGAGCAGCTCGAGCTCGGCCAGGAACATGGTGGGCACGCCGTACAGCGCCGTGGCGCGGTGCTCCTGGACGGCGCGCAGCGCGGCTTCGGGGTTGAACGACTCGGTGGGGAAGACGATGGCGGAGCCGTGCGTGGCGGTGGCCATGTAGCCGAGGATGCAGCCGAAGCAGCTGGGAGGCGGGGTGTGAGAGAGGTGTTCGTGTGGACGTGGGGGGAGGGCGTAGCTTACTGGAAGAGAGGAGGGGGGCAGCAGACGACGTCTTCGGGGGTTAGTAGCATCCTATCGCCTATGCTCTTGCCGTTGTTGAGGATTGACCTATGCGTCAGGCAGGCTGCTTTGGGCATGGACGTCGTGCCGGATGTGAATTGGATGTTCACAATGTCATTCGGGTGGAGCCCTTGGTCTGATAATGATCTCTCGGCATCCACTCCTTTTGCTGCAACATCCTGATATTTTGTCAAGCAGGGAAAATCATTAACATTGATGCGGCCGTCGGAGTTGTTTACGATGACAACGCCTTTCAACGAGGGGACAAGTTCGGATTCCACTCTCGTGCTCCCGGAACGTAGATTCGGAAGTAAATGGGTCAATAGCGGGACATTGGACCGTGGGTCCTTCCGAGGGAGGTTCGTCTCGGTTCCAATGATCAAGTGAGAGGCTTCAAGATGGGCAAGTGCGGAAACGACTTGAACAGCATTGAAAGCTGGATTCAGGGGCACGAGAATGCCGCCGAGTTTGAAGAGCGCATACGTGGCCTGGTCGTTTTTTTTTTATTAACTGATCAACAAGTGCAGAAGTGCAATGGGTAGATTTACAGTTGCATATTCAATGTTGTTGCCCAGTGATACAGCAACGCGATCACCCTGCTTCACACCGAGGCTTTGCAGGCCGCGTGCGAGAGCATTACTAGCTCGGTCGAGGTCATCATAGGACAGCTGGGCTTGCTGGTGTCGGGATATAACACTAGATGGTCCGTCTCAGCAAATGCATATCTCCCAACGCCGTTGAATGAAGTAGAAAATAGGAGATTCTCACGCAGGACGATCACCATGGGCAGCCACAATCGAGGCGAAATGCTCGCCTACCGTCTGTTCCAGCAATGGCGGCTACACACGGTGCCCCAAGTTAGCCAGAGCCCACGGTATTTATCAAAGCCCCCAATTAGACAAAGTACCTCGGTCGGGCCCCTCGCAAAGGCCTGGGTCAACAGTCCGCGACGTTGCAGCAGCAGTTGCGATGACGTCGGGGTGAGACAGCGTGGGGTTCCTTGTCGCAGGAGACGGGACCTGGCGGCGGCAAGGCACGACGAGGAGGAGGCTGTCAAGCTACTGGAGGCCGAGCTCCAGCTGGCCAATGTGCTGCGCAGCATGTTTTTGGGCGGGAGGCGACATGGATGGTCGACAGCTGGGCCCTTGGACAGAGAGGAGTCACGCCGTCGGCCTCGGGTAACATGGGCGCGGAACGGCCAGCTGCGGTGCTTGCAGCTCTTGCGGGCACAGCTGGCGTGCTGGCCCTGTGTGGATCTCCCAGGGCGGAATTGGGTTGGTGGCTGGGGACGATGCGGGGTCCGGCAGCTCGGGCGAAAGCGAGGCGTGGGCGCTGTGGGCGGGCGCGCGCCTGTGTGGCCAGAAAAGCGCGCGAGACGCCCGGCAAACCACTTGCCTAATCCAGTACCCCGCAGCCGCTGACTGCACGCTTACACCAACCTCGAACTCCCCACGCCTGCTGACCTAAAAGTGATGGGACGGTGGTCCCGTTGTTGGGACACTAAGATCGATCTTGCATGACCGATCCCGACACCACGCCGTTGCACTACCGCTGCGGCACCCACGCCGGGCTGCCTGAGCGGGGAACTTGGGGACTGCGACGGCGCCAGATGTGCCCTCGTGCGATACCGTCCATCTAAGCCCTGGCTTTATACTCCATGTGTGGATTTGAGAACCAAGAGTCATTCTACAGGTATTTGTCGGCCTCAGTTGGCAAAAACAGCAGCCAATCAAGCCGCATTACGCTCGACAACCTCGCAACTCAGGCCAACCTTGCCCGCGCCCACGACATCGCATGAAAAATCTCTTGCATCGAAACCTCGGACGGAGCCGTGCCGTATCCCACTTGCCGCTCTTGCGCATGAACAGTTCTCACAAGGAGCCATCCTTCTTGCATTCTTGACGAACCTGCTTTGAAGTCTTAACTTCCATCATAACGCATGCAGTGCCGACCTTAAACTCGGTAAGCAGCATATGGTCCGATAAAATTGGGCAGGCTCCACGGCCCTGCACCGTATCGCATTCGAAAAACCTGGCCAGAAACTTTGGGCCCGTAACAGTTATGTTTCATCCCACGAGACAAATGCCTCAGAGGCACGTCTGGCGGCCGTGCGGGTTAGAGTGGTTATGCCGGGGTAATCGCGTCGAGTATCACTTGTTGATCAAACATCAACTCCAATCTTTACAACTGGCGGTGAACGCGCTTCGACGAGCTAGCAAACAGAAGATGGTAGGGAAGCAGCCTGAACGCCTCATATTCATTCATCGTATCTGACCGTCATCCCCACTCTCACATCTACCGACTGTAACCCGATCTCGGGCAAAGGAGAGGACTAGAGCCTAAGAGCTGTTAAGTACACTGTACAGAGTCCGCTGTGTAAAAAGAAAACAAGAAAACAAGTATTTAATGCTGTACCCAATGTACGTGATGATTCCAAAAGGTATCAAGCCGCCCAAACCCTTTCCTCCCGAAAAATAAAAACACCATTGAGTACAGAGATCGCTCGTAGTCGTCGTAGGCAATGTGGTTATGCCTCTGTTCTTGCGCAATCCTCAAACATTCAGTCCAGTCATGGACCATTATTCACATCCTCCTCACAATCTGCTTCTCCGCAAACGCCTTTCGCGGCCTTCTTTTTGGGGTTTCATGCCTCGTTATCTTCTTTTCTTCAAAAGTCCTTGAACATTTGATCGTACTTCGTGGCCATCTCATCCGTGTACGGCGGGCGACCTTCGGGTTCGGGGTCATACTCGTCAAAGTTCCGCGTATCGGCAGGCCCGCGAAGATGTGGTACAATGGGTCCCTGCACCTTGCGGTGGTACAGCGCATCCCAGTCGATGTGCCGGAACCAGGGATGCGACTTCACTGCCGCAGCACCACCCTTGATGTTTCCAAGGCGTTTGGACGTGTCGACCGTGCATAGCTTTCCGATCAGGTCGCGTGCGTCTGGCGACATGGCAGAGGGGTAGCGCACTCTGCCCTCAACAATTCTGGGAGCGCGGCTGTCAGTGGCACGGCATTCAGGACTTGGCAAAGCTCTACAAGACATACTGCTCGTAGATTTTCATTGGGTTCTGGTCCCAGAAAGGAGGTTGGCCCACGAGGAACTCGTAGACCAGGATACCAAAGGCCCACCAGTCAACAGCGCAGCCGTGGCCTAGTTTTGGTCAGCCGATTATCTAGAAAAACTTCGACGATAAGCATTCACCTGTATTCCTGATCACTTCAGGTGCGAGATATTCAGGAGTGCCACATAATGTGTACGTCTCCCCTTCGGAAAGGTTAGCGGTGTCGATAGATGAGAGGCAATGGAGACTGACTATTATCGACCTTCTTTGCAAAGCCAAAGTCTACTAATTTGAGATGTCCCTCGGCGTCTATGAGGATGTTTTCAGGCTTCAAGTCTCGGTAAGCAACACCTTCCTTTTCGTGGAGGAACTCCAATATCAGCACAATCTCGGCAGCGTAAAATTGAGAGGTCGGCTCGTTGAACCGGCGTGCTCGGCGCAAGTAGCTGAAAACCTCACCGCCGGGGCAGTAGTCGAGCTGCGGGGTAGGGTTAGCAAAAGCAAGTTGGAAGTCTGGCGGCAGCGCACTGACAAGCATGTAGAGAGAGTCGTGGTCCTGGAAGCTCGCAACCATGGTTGTGATGAACGGGTGGCCGGCAACGGCGGCCAAGACATTGCGCTCGTTGCGCACATGCTCGACCTGCTTGAGACGAATGACTGGCTTGGTGTCAGGCGCAACGGCTGGCTAGTGGGGCAGTCTGTGGCGCATACCGTCAACCTTGCGGAGGATCTTCAGCGCGAAGACCTTGTCGTCGTCGCCCTGGCGAGGATTGGACAGGCGCGCAAGCCAGACCCTCGCAAACGTCCCTAACAAGGCACAGGCTTAGCGTTGGCGTCGCCGCGCGGAGAGCAGGCGTTGCGCATACCGGTGCCCAGGGTCTTTATCAACTCAAAGTCCTCGCATCGCAGGAAGCGCGACGAGTGGCCGACGCGCTTCTTGGCCGGGTCCTGGGCGACGACATCGGGCTCGAGCGGCTGCCTCTCGGCTTCCCAGTTGGCGAGATGTTGTTTTTCTTGCTCGCGCTGCGTCATCTTCTCGGGGTGGTAGTGGTGGTGCGATTCGCCGTTGTGCGAGCTGCGCATGCTGTGCGGGACGAGGTGGTGCATCGCGGCTGCGGCCATGGCCGATGCGCGGCGGGCGACGAAGGCTCTGCGGGCGGAGGTAGGCGCTGATAGGACTCGTAGCGAGCGAGGCGCTCAGCACATCGCGCGAGAAGGCGGCCGGCGCGGTGGAGCGGCGGGTGGACGGTGGGGGTGCTCGGTGGTGAGGGCGGCGGGCTGGTGGGCGAAGCAAAGCGGCGGTCGCGATTTGGGTGCTTGTGTTTTGATAGAGGGGCCCTTAGCCGGCGCGAATCTCAGCAATGACGCTTCATCTGACAGCCGCTGACAGGGTCCCCAAGCCGCCCACCGCCCCAGCCAGGCGCCTGCCCGCCAGCCCTGGCTTCCTCAGCTTTCCAGTGCCCCGAGCCTCCCGTCCTGCGCGCGTTCTGCCCGACGCACGCTGCTGCGGCTGCTGGCCGAGCTGCTCGACCCTGCCGCCCGCCTGCAGCGGCGTGGGGGCCCAGCGGCAGCCGTGCAGATGACGCACGTGCGGCCCGCCTTGGAGACGCCAGAGGATGGCCGTGCTCCACGGCGACCAGACGCCCGCAAAACCTGCCCGTGGCTGGACGAGGCCTGGCGTTGTCTGCATCCACCGGAGCCTCGACAAACATAGAGAAGCCGCCCATGTGGCCGGCTTGTTCCAGAGCTTAATTTGTCGGCAGCAACGTCACGCTCCGCCCTACCCAGCCCAGCCGCGGTCCGCCGAGTGCTGCCCGGCGAGTGAGCGCAACGCTCGGCCTCTATTTTTGCACCGGGACTCTGGGGTAGCTTCGTGGCGGTGCACTGCATTTAATCACTACGTCAACCCTGAACTCCTTCTAATTCCGTCCGTGTAAAGTACAGTACATTGGCTGGAGCGTGATACATGTGTATATACACCCGCCCCCTGCCTTGCGTCGATGCTGCGGTGGGGCGAGAGAACCGGTACGCCAGACGCCAGAAGCAGCATCGCCCGCCCTTTCTTCAATGCTGTCCAAATCTCGACTCCGTGAAACGTAGCTGGTGGGCAGACTGGTGCACTCCCAGTTCAGCCATCCGCTAGCAGGGGTCTGTTCAATACACCGCGAACCCACGCACGCCCAATCGGAATGGTGAATCAACCCCTGCTGTGAGTGTTGAGGATAAGGCCGACGATGAGTCTGCCAAGACGTCAGCTGTTGCCCTTTCGGTCTCACGACGCTCGGTTCGTACCCATAAAGACCCAAGACTTCGCCGAAAATGAGAATCAAAACCATGCCGACGAAGATCCTCGACTGCTGCATGTACGAACGGACGCCCTGTTGCCTTCAGCACTGCGCTCCAGAAGTAATGTTGTGACGCCAGACGCACCATGTCTCCTACTTTGCCAATCGCGTATCCAGCGGCGGTGCCTGTCAAGCCGACCGACAGGCCACATGCGAGATGCATGAAGCCGCTGAACAGGCTGTAGTTCTGCTGCGGCGGGGGGCCCATGTCGCCGGCGATGAGGACAGCGATGACGAGCGCGTAGACTGCGATGATACCCGACATGACCACGGGGATGAGAGACTGGCTGCTGTCAGCTTGCGACCACCCGCAGCAGGCCCACCGCGATGCTTGCCTTCATGATCAGGTCAGGCCTGAAGGTGCCGACACCAGAGATGCCGATGCCAGACTTGGCCGTGCCATATGCTGCGCCGACGCCTGGTGTGGTTGTTAGCGGTGCTGCGTTGCGGCAGCTGCAGCGGCTGCATTGAGCTCGAGGGCGACGTACATCCGAAGATCATCTTTGTGCACGGGTTTAGAGAGGTTAGCGGACCGGTGCAGCGCGGACAGAGCTTACCGCGAAAGCAATCCCGCCCTGCAGCGTGTTAGCATGGGTGGCGGCGGCGTGGGAAGCTCGGTGGGCGACGTACCATGCCGAAGAAGGGCGCGAACTTGGGGGTCAGATCAGACTCCATGGCGGCGAGGGCAGGCTCGGGGGGCAGCGGCGGCTGGGGTGATGACGAGGGCGGCGGCGTGGATGCGCGGCGGATGCGGTGTTGATGGGGCGTTGCGTGCGAGCTGCGAGGTGCTGGGCTCGTCGGCGGACCTAAGGTTGGACAGGACGCTTTGGCGGCACTCACGCGGCGCCTTAGCCCTGGAGCGTTCTTCGCGCGAGACAACCCCAGGCCCTCTACCCTCTAGTTCCTCAACTCAGTCCAAGGCCGACGGATCTAGCGACTTCCCTTCTGCCTCTCTCCCCCCGCTCATTGCTATCCGCCGCGCCCGCCAGCTCCACGGCCTTGCCCCTGCGCACCTTGGGCCCCCTCAGCCATAAAACGACAGATATCGTGCCCCAGCCGCGACCACGCCCGCTCTCCCGGCCGCCCCCCCAGGAGCACCAGCACCGCAGCACCAGACAAGTCGCCCTGCTCCCCGCCTCCCGCCGCGCGCTGCTGCTGCTGCTGAACGCCCGCAGGACCGCAGCCCCCCATCGCCAGCCGCCCCGAGCGCGTCCTGTCGATCGCTGCAGGGTCATCGCCGCCAACGCCGCCCCGTCCACTCCTGCCTCCGCCATCCCTCACTCCCACCCCGGGCCCTACAACCACCACGCACACGCTGAGGAGCGGGCTGCCGCGCTGCTCCTCGCACATCGCCGTGCTGGCTAGCTCCACATGGCAGACTACAGCGCTCAGCAGGGGAGGGAGTACGGTCGCCCTGCCAATTACGGCCACACCTCAGACTTCCAGCGCGATGCCGCCTTCAACAACATCTTCGGCGCCCGCCCGGCCGACCGCTCGCAGACAATGACCTCGCAGTCCTTCCAGCGCCCGCCTGACCGCGCCGCAACCATGTCGTCGCAGGTCTCAGACATGATGCAGCGGATGCCGCCCATGAGACCCGGCGCCAACGGCTACGGCTCGCCCCAACCCAACGGCTTCCCTCCGCCACGAGGCCCTCCCGACGGTCCAGCTCCTCCACGCGGCCAGCCGCAGAATCACTACTTGCCGCAGCCGCTGCGCCCTGACCGCCGCCCGTATAACATGCCCCAGCGCATGGACCCGCGCGGGATGCCGCCGCCACAGCAGTACCCCAACAAGCCGCTGCCTCAGAGACTTCCCCCAGGACACCCCGGCCCAGCTCTCAACTCTGATGCCTACCGTTCGCAGTCTCTTGCCTCTGCCCCGCGTCCGCAGATGTACCCCCCTGGCGGTGGCTACAACATGAACCCCGCCCACACCTTCCGCCAGGCGCCCTACGTGAACCAGGCCAGGACAACCGCGCAGGGACGGGTGGTGCCTGAGCGGTCTGATGAGAGGACCATGTCTCTTTCGTCCTTCAACCACGACCACGAACGCACGCAGACAATGAGCGGGCGCGTCATACCGAATCGGCCGAGACAAGAGCCCAACGGCGGGCCCCCAGAGCGCACTGGGAGCGGCGGTTACCCTGGACAGCCTTCTATCCCCCAGCCCGGCACCAAAACTAGAAGCCCAAGCCAAGGAAGCTTCAGCACTCAGAGAACCATGTCCATGGCCTCGACGATTTGCCCGCCGTCCGAAGTCGGCGAAAACGCTCTGAAGCCCACTAAATCAGGCTCTGGTCGCCAAGGTGCCCCCGCCGCCCGAGAGAGGCCTTTGGTCTACCCAGCGCTATTGTCCAGGGTTGCAGAAGTCTTCCGAGAAAGGGTCGTGTTGGGTGAGAAGGACAAGGACGGCCTGGTGTACCAGAGCGCTTTCACTGGCGCAGAGGCTGTTGAGCTTATCGGGTATATCATCAGAACTTCGGACAGGAATCTCGCGCTTCTTCTAGGCCGGTCTCTGGATGCGCAAAAGTTCTTTCACGAAGTTACCTACGCGCACAGGCTACGTGATTCGCAAGCCGAGGTCTACCAGTTCCGTGAGACGCTCATGGAGGATTCGACTGAAGTCAACGGAGTCTTTACCTTGCTTACGGAGTGCTATTCGCCGACTTGCACGCGCGACAAGCTGTGCTACTCCATTGCCTGCCCGAGGAGATTGGAACAGCAGGCACGTTTGAACCTGAAGCCTCAACCTGGTCTCAAGAAACAGGAATCGAAGACTAGTCTTCACGATGACAATGATGACGACGAGAAGAAGCTTTGGATCATGACGGTGTCGAAGGAGATCGCCGACAGTATCACAGAGAAGGAAAAGAAGCGCCAAGAGGTCATTTCCGAATTGATGTACACCGAGCGGGACTTCGTGAAGGATTTGGAGTATCTCCGCGACTTTTGGATGAAGCCGCTGCGGAATCCCACAACATCACCAATCCCCGAGCATCGTCGGGAGAAGTTCATCCGCACGGTCTTCTCAAACTGCCAAGAGGTCTACAAGGTCAACGCTCGTCTTGCGGAATCTCTGACGCGCAGGCAGCAAGTGGAGCCCGTTGTGGCCAATGTCGGAGACATCTTCCTGGAGTACGTGCCGCACTTCGCCCCGTTCATCAAATACGGTGCCAACCAGCTTTTTGGCAAGTACGAGTTTGAGCATGAGAAAAAGACGAATCCTGCCTTCGCGAGATTTGTTGAGGAGGTCGAGAGGATGAAGGAGTCGAGGAAGCTGGAGCTGAACGGTTATCTCACGAAGCCGACCACGAGATTGGCGCGTTACCCGCTGCTGCTGGAGAACGTGCTGAAGTACACGGCAGACGACAACCCAGACAAGAATGATATTCCGAAGGCCATTGTGATCATCAAGGACACTCTTTCAAAGGTCAACATCGAGTCCGGAAAGGCGGAGAACCATTTCAACTTGGTGCAGCTCAACAGGGATCTGAAGTTCCGTCCGGGTGAATATGTGGATCTGAAGCTGACAGAGGAGAACCGCCAACTCATCTTCAAGGGTTCGTTGAAGAAGACTCCTACGGATAATACCAGTGACATCCAGGCCTACCTTTTCGATCATGCGGTTTTGCTAGTCCGGATAAAGACGGTCAACAAGAAGGAGGAGATGAAGGTGTACAAGAAGCCGATCCCACTGGAGCTACTGGTTATCACGCAGATGGAGGAGGTTCTGCCCAAGCAAGGTATGGCAAGACGGCCCTCATCTAGCTTGAGCCTTACCGCCAACAAAACCAATCTGAATGCAGGAGCGAAAGCGGAGAACAAACAACAAGGCTACCCGATTACCTTCAAGCACCTGGGCAAGGGCGGTTACGAGCAGACTCTGTACGCATCGACACAGATTTCTCAGGAGAAGTGGATGAAGCACATTCAGACGCAGCAACGGAACCTGAGAGATCGGAGCAACATCTTCACCAAGGACATTGTCTGCGAAGGTTTCTTCAACCAGTCCATCAAGGTCAACTGCTGTGTGCCTCTTGGTCAGTATTTTCATTTTTGTTGTCGAGGTTTTTTGCTGACCAATACACAGATGGTGGCCGCAAACTGGCCTATGGTACTGACTTTGGTGTTTACGTTGCTGATCGCAGGCCAAGGGACGCCTCGATCAAGCCGAAGCGGGTCCTGGAGTGCAAGGCCGTCACTCAGATCGATGTTCTGGAGCAACACCAGATCCTCCTGGTTCTGTCTGACAAGACAATGTACTCATACCCGCTGGAAGCTCTCGATCCGGACGAGAACCAAGGCTCTGCATCAAAGAGAGGCCGCAAGATCTGTCACGCCAACTTCTTCAAGGCCGGTGTATGTGTGGGCCAGCACCTCGTGTGCTGCGTCAAGACTTCAGCGCTTTCAACGACTATCAAGGTTTACGAGCCCATGGAGAACATGGCGAAGAAGTCAAAGAAGACGGGTTTCTCCAGAATGTTGGCTGGTGGTCAGGATGTGCTCAAGCCCTACAAGGTACGCATACGCAGGCACTCGGTCAGTTATTTTTGCTTTGTAATTAACCCGGCGACAGGAATTCTACATTCCCACCGAATCGACATCCATCCACTTCCTGCGCTCGAAGCTTTGTGTCGGCTGTGCCAAGGGTTTCGAAGTCGTCTCCCTCGAGACCCTCGAGACTCAGTCTCTCCTGGACCAGGCAGACACCTCTCTGGACTTCGTTGCAAGGCGCGAAAACATCAAGCCTATCCACATCGAGCGCCTCTCGTCCGAGTTCCTGCTCTGCTACACGGACTTCTCGTTCTTCGTCAACCGCAACGGCTGGCGCGCGCGTCCGGACTGGAAGATCACATGGGAGGGCACGCCGCAGGCCTTTGCTATCTTCAACCCATACATTCTTGCCTTCGAGCCCAGCTTTATCGAAATAAGGCACATGGAGACTGGTATGCTGGTTCATATCTTGACCGCGAAGAACATCAGGATGCTGCACTCTTCTACGAGAGAGGTGAGATTCCAACCGTCCCCCAATCATTTGACCCGCGCTGACTAGAACCTTGATAAGATCCTGTATGCTTACGAAGACGAAATGGGCGAGGATACGATCGCATCACTGGACTTCTGGTCGCGCCCCCAGAGCCCACCAGGGCAGCAGGGGCAGCAGGGGCAGCAGCAGCCTTCTGTACCGCCCCAGATCCCTGCGCAGAGCTTCTCGCCTTAGAAGGTTCCCCGGCATGCGCGCGCGTGCTTCGAGGCGCGCTCTTGTACGCCTACCGCATTCTCGTTTGGTTTCGTCGGGGCTTGTGGCGCTGTTGTGCTCCCGGCGTTTTGTCGTTGGTTCCCTTTTATCTCCGGCGCTTCCGATACCACCTCTGCAGCAGCGGCATTATGCATCGTGTTGAACAGCTCGTTTTGACGCTTCATCAAGAAGAAATCTGGCCTATTGTTTTATCTCTTTTCCTTCATTGCCTGTTGACGCAGGCGCTAATTCATCAAATACATGGGTCTCTATTTTGGCACGCATGCGTCGTTTCCTCTTCCCATCCGGAGTGTTCCTCTTGGCTTGGACCGGGCCCGGATGGTTCGAGAGTCCCGTGTGGGAGTTGGCCCTTGCGCACCCCCCCGCCTTCTCCACGACGCATGTAACGACCCTTCTTTTCTTACTGAGCCCCCCTTCTCTTCCAAGCCGACGCAGCATGTCTCGAAACAAAAAAGCGCGCAGTGCGATGTGTACAAAGAATTAAGTCTAGTCTTATTACGCTTGTGTTTTTGTTACTCTTGTCTTCAATTTCTCTCTCCCGTATTCTCCTCAAAGCTGTCTCCGAGATCATTTTGTACGTCACCTTTTGTCGTTTTTACTGGCTTGGCTACTGTGTGTGGGCGTCACGTGGTTGGCGGGAGCTCATCGTTGTTGATTCATTGATTGATTGATTGATAAACTGAACGTCCCTGACTTTTTACCCTGCTGTTCCTCAAACGATGCTTCCCGCTACTGCTGCTGCCGTCATCATACTCCGTCCAAGTTCACCGTCCGTGTAGCCATCCCTCATCCTGATCACGCCTCCGGAATCTGCGATTGCTGAGTCATGCGTGATCGTTTTGAAGAAGGAAAGAGTCCGTGACTTGGCCTCACGCTTTGCTTGGCCTCGCATTTGCAATTTCTGTTGTAGTCGCATGAAAATGTGTGGTTTTCGTTTATCAACTAATAGGAATAGCGTAAGTGATACAATAGGCAGCGTGAGTGGTACAGTAGGCAGTAACATAAGGCAGCGTGAGTGGTATAGTAGGCAACAACGTAAGGCGAAGTAAGCGTTACAGTAGGCAGCAATGTAAGGTGGCGCGAGTGGTACAGTAGGCAGCAATATAGGGCGGCATAAGTGGTACAGTAGGTATTGCATGGTCGATCATTTACAGGTGTGTGATCTTATGCATGAGCTATGTAAGTTTGTGCAACTGTGATTCTTGAACTGATTAAAAAAAGGCAAAATCAACCGGGAACACGCCTGTTATCTACAGTCGTTCATAGCAATCGTCCGACTATCGATCGCAAATTCCTTCCCTGTAGGTTCTCTACGTTATAGCCTCACTTATAAGGAGTGACATCATTAACTTTAAAGTCCCTTGCGTTCAATTATTAACTCTGACAGCAAGAACTTGAACATATTCCGAATACTTAACAGCGCGGAAGCCTAGATCCAACCCATTCTGGAGCAACTATCATTTGAGACAAAACCTACGCTATTTAAGTTCCTCGTTTAAGTCTTATAAAAGCGACCGCAACAAGCCACATACAGTAGAAGCTTAGTATGGCACGTCGTCAGAAAGGTGAGTTTAATACTCGCATGTATAAACTTAATAAGTTTTAACTAAAGGGAACTATAAGGTCGCTGCCACAAAGCCGTGAAATTGTTTCAAATCGGCGGTCACGTGGTGTCTACTGAAATAGCCGAAGAGCACAGGCAGCAGGATCACAATGATGATGGTGATGATGACGAAGGTTGCTGCAATTGGTGTATCGTTATGTAGGATATTGGGGTTGGGACGACATGCTGTCTAAGATATATGAATCGAATTGGTCTATTTATCTACGATGTATTCTGTAGAGACGAATGATTGCCGCGCCTTCCATCCGTTACCACCTTAGCTCAATTCTCGGCTCAACTCCGTTTTGTGATCATACAGTGGCTTCTATGATGCTCCGCCTCTAGTCTCACCCCGACCGGATAGTCCAGAAGTCGATTAAAGGAGCTGAATAACCGCCTTAATCAGCCGCACTCCCGGCCTCCATCGCTCTTTTCGCCCATCAACTGGTAACCCAGTCCGCGGAGAATGTATGTAGAAGTCTCGGTCGCCTCTAAATATCACATTTTCTGTTTGTCTGGTTGCAAAAATGGGAGAAGTTACCTCCGTTCTTCGAAGTCATATCGTGACTTTTTTTCGGCGTTGAGTGTCCTTCTTCTCACTTGCCAACTTGTCCTCCAGCGTGTGCGGCTGAGGAATGCTATGTGCGGAGGGTGTTGCGGGTTGCGTATGCGTATTTTTCTCCGTGGCTTCCTGTCTGAGTGCCTTCCCGCACCTGCGAGCGCTGGGTGCTGGCCCTGATGGCGTGCTCAGCGCAGATGGTCGAAGAGGGAAGTCGCGGGCCGGGCGCGCGATGGGTATATCTGTCGCCTTCAGACCTCCAACTCTTCTCCTCTTCTCTTCTTCAACATCTTCACAGCGAACGTGAGTGCCCCATTGTCTCGCACTCTCACCACTTCATCTCCGCTGTCGAGTGTCTTCATCGTCAGCATTCAGCCGCAGACCTCAGTACCGACCGGCGAATCCCACACCTTCCTGCTCCACTCTCCCACGCCATCTGCCCCCTTTCTGTCAGAGTATCCGCTAACTTGTGTTCAAGATATTTACCCCAACAGAGGTAAACAATCCATAGTTCGCATTAATAAGTAAGTCCCACTCTTCATCCTGCCACCATCTCCTCCACACACACTCTCTCATACTCTCCCACCCTCGTCCACACTCTCCCACATCATATCTCTTCCCTTCTCCTCTTTTCAACGTACACACTCTTGGTCGAGCATATGCTAACGTGATTGCAGTGGGCATCGACGGTTTCCGCGTCCTCGAGGCCTTCCTCGGCATCCTTGCTGCCTATATCTTGGCTTTTGCCTTGATACTGGTGGGGCCACGTTACGTGCGGCGGTTCTGGAACAGGACCAGATCGGGTAATTCTCGGTCTGGGAATGATCCAGAACTTGGTGTCCGGCCTGCCGCTGGCGATGGGGGGACTGGTGAAAGCTTTTAGCTGGACCCGGTCGGATCCACAGGCGAGCAGACGCCGGGCATCACCGCAGGGGGCCCCGCGATGAATCCCGTTTAGGGTGGAGCGACACTACTCAGGATGATTGCGTCGATCTCATAGCTACTACAAGTAATCGCTACCTACGTTGGCCTTATCATGGAAAAAATTTGGGTTGGCGCGATGCCGCGGAAACTCCTCACTAACGAAAAGCTCTGCAGCGCCTCTTTGCGCCACTCCCTCCGTCCGATCTGAATACCTCAATGGCTGCTTAGTCTTGCGATTCTTGCTGTTGTCGAGAGCCTTCCGTTCCAGCACACCAAGGAATTGCTTAGTCCTCTCCCACAGATGCCCAAAATGCGCAGGTTCCTTCCCCTTAAGCCCTTTGGTCTTGTCAACAGGACCGTCGTCGGAAGCTCCCTTCTTCTCCGCGTCGCTGTCTCGGAGCAGGCGGTCTGGGATGTGAATGTGGGCCGGGTAGAGGTCCCGGATGGCGAGGCGCGACTCGGGACAGCGCTCGCGGAACTCCTCGGACGCGATCTGGCGCGCCTGGAAGCGCTTCGCCAGGTCGGTGAGCTCGAAGGCGCCGAGCTCGGCCTGGGTCCAGCCGCGCTTGCGGTGGCCGACGCCCGGGTGCAGGGCGACCTCGAAGTCGAAGCCGTCGAGGCGCTCGAACCAGTTGCGGACGTTGCGCTCGATCTCGCGCAGGAGGGCGCGCTCGAGGGCGGGCGTGGCGGCGACGCGCGGGACGATGGCGCGGCGGTCGACGAGCAGCTTGCCGGCCCACTCGCGCACGCCGTACGTGTGCAGCACGCCCCAGTTGCAGCCCTTGTACGCGCCGCGCGCCGTCTGGTAGACGGCGAAGCGGCGCACGCACACCATGACGGCCTCGCTGGGCAGCCCCAGCGCCCGCGACGGCGCGTGCACGTGCTCCCAGAAGTACGCCCCCAGCGCCGCCTTGGCCTCGTCCCCGACGTCCGACGTCTCCCCCAGCGACGCCAGGTAACGGTCCAGCGTCACGAAGACGGTGTTGAAGTGCGCCGCGTCGGCCGCCGGCAGCGTGACGGGCGGCTCGCCCGCCACCGCCGCGTCGTAGTCGACCGCCATGGCGTAGCAGAGGAAGTTGCGGAGCCGCTCGATCGAGAAGGCGTCGGCGTCGCCGAAGGGCGAGTGCGCTTCTTTTCGCAGCGTCTCGGTGGCCAGCTCGACCATTTGGTCGCGCTCCGAGAGCGTGGAGGCGTACGGGGGCGGCTGCTCTTGCGGTTGCTGCTCCATTTTGGTGGAGGGGTTTGCGGTGCGAATACTCCTTTTTTCGATTTAGGATTCCAACGGAACTGGGTTGTTCTTCTTCTTGGAGGTCTGCAGAAAGGATAGGTTTAAATATGTCTGATGGGAGAATTTAATTCTTGACGAACCACACCCAGTGACTCAATGTCCCCAAGAAAATGTTCCGTGGCATCAACATCTGTGGTGGTGGTACCGAGCCCCACGCAAACCAGCGGTTTACTCAGGGTTCGAGGTCCCAAATTTGTTAAAGGAAAAACCAGCATTTGCTTCAGACAGAAATTGAACAAGCAAGCTTCTGCAGGTACGTAGTCAGTCTGTGAAGTATTGCAACAAGAACGTATTCCTGGTACTTGGGCAGTCGAAGTATTCGTCCGGACCAGAATCTGCATTGAAACAAATGTCAAAGCCATCAGAATCAATGCCTCAACTAGCCATGAAGGTATGCAGGTGTCGCAAGACTTTCCGAACCAACCTCGGAACCACGTTTCAAACGCCCCATCAACGAGCTGGGCGCGCCATGCTCTTGCGACCGACCACGACTATTGGCTATGAGCATCGGGCGCAGCATGTTCGAACGTGCCGTGGAGTTGAGTGGTCCAGAAGGAGACCGAGTCCGATGAACCAATGGTCGGACTGTATACAATCGGTGCCAGGGCGAATTCGAGCCAGGATAAGCGAAGGCAGGTGCCGTCAGGAGGAGCTGACGACCAGAAGATGGCTTGGGAGGGGCGCGAATTTGTTCGCTCAAATTTCTCAGTGTCAGCCAAGCGAGATAGCTTTAGCTGTTTGAAAGAAATGAAACCCTGTGCCTTTTGTTCAGAAAACAGTCTGTATAGGAAGCTCTCCGGGAATTCTGGCCGCGATCCCGGGGGCTGAATCCTCCAAGGTAGCCTTCCCCGGATGCACGGACCACGTCAAATAGTCGGACTGGGGTTCTCCGCATCTCAAACGCTCGGTACTGCGTGTAAGTGGCCTAATGAATGCTTGAATTAACCGAGCGGGAACATCCAGATGACGCCTCGTGTCGATTGTTCCACTGCACCTGAGACGTGTGCCGTTGTGAATTCCTCATGGCGCAGCCGGTCGCGGTAAGATTGGCCAGAGTGTGGAAGTCTGCCTGTTGGTATCTTGAATTGAACGGATCATGCACATGCGCCTGGAGCCCTCAAAGTCGGCCGGTTGTCCTTTCGTGCGGATCGTGGCTGCATCCTCTGCTGTATACGGGCCGAGTGGCTCAGCTGACGACGCAGCGGAGAATCATGCTCCGCGAATCTGGGGAGCGATATTCCATGCATGAAAAATATATATATCCGTCGGGATTTCCAGACCACAAACTCCAGCACGAGAGCTCCAATCTCTGCAAACATGGAGAAGAATACAACCACCCTTCGCGAGGAGTCGGTAAGAAAAGATTTCAAGTGTCGTGGTGCATGTTCGGGTCAAGGCTAATCCTTAAGTACGCCGCCGCCAGTTGAACGGCCCGAAGGAGATCAAGATTATCTCCGGAACGGCTGCCTTTGAGGAGGCAAAGTTGAAGGAACCTCCGAAGCCGTTTGCTGCCCGGTCGCTCATCCTCTACCTTGCTTGCCTGGTCGGCTTCCTTTGCTCGACTGCAAACGGATATGATGGGTCCCTGATGAACTCCTTCTTGGAGACTCCGGCATTCTTGGAGTTCTTCCATATCGAGAACAAGGGGCTCTGGTCAGGAATTGTCGCGAACATGTACACGATTGGAGGTGTCGTTGCGCTGCCGTTCGTCGGGCCATCTCTTGATCAGCTTGGTCGTCGCGCCGGCATGTTCGCAGGCGCCACTCTGATCATCATCGGCACCATCATCCAAGGAACAACCTCCACTGATGCGAGCCGCGCCCAGTTCATGGGTGGTCGATTTGTGCTTGGTTTCGGTGTCAGCTTCATGACGGCGGGTGGCCCGATCCTGGTTCTTGAGATCTCGCACCCGGCGTACCGCGGTGTAATGACTGCTTGGTACAACACCTTCTGGTAAGCACGAGGATACATTCGGAGCCAGAAAGAGAGATACTAACGGCGTATTAAGGTTCACCGGCTCCATCTTGGCCAGTGGCACGGCTCGTGGCACCATTGGCTTGCATGGCAACAACAGCTGGCTCATCATGACCTGGCTGCAGCTTCTTTTTGCTGGAATCGTCTTCCTATTTGCTTGGATCCTACCTGAATCGCCTCGTTGGTTGTACACTCGCGGAAAGCGCGACAAGTGTCGGGAGATGTTGACCTACTGGCACGGCCATGACAACCCAGACAGCGTGTGGGTTCAGCTGCAGCTGCAAGAGTACGAGGAGTACCTTGAGATGGATGGGTCTGACAAGCGCTGGTGGGACTACCGCTCGCTTTTCCGCAACAAGCCGTCAGTATACCGCCTGTGCTGCAACTTGGTCATTGTTGTTTTTGGACAGTGGGCTGGAAATGGTGAGTGATCTCCCCTTCGATGGCGTATCATATGCTGATTGTTGGAAACAGCGGTGCTCTCGTATTACCTGAGCAGTGCTCTCGACACAGCGGGATACCACGACGAACTTCAGCAGAAGAACATTAACTTGATCCTGAACTGTGTCCAGTTTGTGACGGCTCTGATTGGCGCGAGGACTGTGGAGTGGTTCGGTCGCCGTCCATTGCTTCTCTTCGCCAACATCGGGTGCGCCATCTGTTGGGTGTGCATCACAGGCTCAACGGCAACGCTGGCCAAGGATGAGAGCAACAATGCGGCAGGAACAGCAGCAGTCGCGTTCATCTTCATGTTCAACATCATCTTTGCCTTCGGCTTCACGCCTCTGCAGCAACTGGTCCCTGTCGAGGTGCTCTCATTCGAGATGCGTGCCAAAGGCATGGCATTCTCGTCGTTTGTCATGAACTTGGGTAAGCCTCGATTTTATGGGCGCGGTATCGAACCCTGCTGACTTGGTATTTAGCGATGCTCATGAACAACTACGCATGGCCTGTGTCCATGGAGAAGATCGGCTGGAGGACGTACATCATCTTTGCCGTGTGGGATGTCTTCCAGGCCATTGTCATCTACTTCCTCATCCCCGAGACCAAGAACCGAACGGTAAGAAGTCTCAATGCTGATGCGTTTGTGGTAGAATTGGCTGACGAGTTTCGGTGTAGCTCGAAGAGCTTGACGATATCTTCCACGCTTCAAATCCGGTTAAGGCATCCTTGGAGAAGAAGCGGATTGCGGTTGACAGTGACCGGCACGTCCTCGAGGTTGAGAAGTCGTAGGAGAGGCCGTCGGATAAGGTTTGACAGTTGGATGCAGGCTGGGCAATGGTCTGAATTGAGCGAAGTGAAGCGAGGCTGTCTAGTCAATAAGCGCGCCACATACGGCAGAAATCATGATTTGCTAGGTCAACCGTGGTGCACTGAGATTGCCGGTGACCGTCCAGGCTGCAGGCGACAGAATTGGTGCCGCGTCCCATTGAGTGGTGTCTTCGGCCAGGCTCTGCGGTACAGCGCTGATGAAGGGCGTCTGTATGCTTCAGAGAGGGCGTCAAGCAGAAGTGAGACGGTGGGCAAGTTGATAAGTGGGATTGAGCGAGTGTTATGCGGCGGGAGGGAGCGCGCAGACGGAGAAGACGCGAAGACGACGCGACGTCAGCTGCATGACTCGCGAGGACCCCGCCTTTCTCCCGCCATCAGGGCAAGACGTCACTCTTCTCCTCTACTCCCTGCGTGATGCATCAACAGAACATCTTGCTCGTAAACATCCAGAGATATTCAGCGCACAGTCAACCAAGATCATGGAGAGCCACCTGTCTGATTCACCCAAGCCGTTCCGCCTGCTCGACCTTCCCGCTGAACTCCGCATCCGCATCTACGAGCATGCTCTGACCGCACCCAACAAAGCCATACAGATATATTACTCATTTCAAAGAAACCGCATAAGCCCGGGCCTCGTACTGCCCCTGCTACGCACCTGCCGTCAAATACAAGTCGAGGCTCAGGATATCCTCTTCCTAGAAAACACCATTTTTGCTCCAGCGAATGTAAGGTGCTCTACACTGCTCCTATGCGAAATTCAGACTGATCATGCACCACAGTGCCAGCTTATAGCGTCTCCAGTCATAGGCTCGGGTCAACTGCCACCGCCAGCCCTATCTCGTCTCCGCCGTGCTTTCGTCGTTCTGGATGCCAGCGACTGCTTCCCTTTAGCCCACCAGCGTGTTGACTTCCGCCCCTTCCAAGCCATGGTGCGCCTTGGCTGGCTTCGTATTGCCATCATGACCCACCCAAATTATATCGACAACAGCACTGACCGCTGGACCTCGCTATTGTCGTACATCATCGAGCGCGTTCCGGCCTGTTGCAAGCTGGAGTACGGCGCCCGAACAGACGAGGAGAAGAGCTACGCGAGTCGCTTCTGTTCTCACTTTCGAGGAGCCACTATCGCAGAAGTTCCTCAAGACACTATTCTGAGGGCTGTTGGGTATTGTCAAGCGGAGCAAGGTAGCAAATCTGGGTCCGGGAATGATTGGAGAGAACTCGATGGGGAGTTGACTCTTGAAGAGGTTAGAACGTGGTGATGTGGTGGGCCGAACTGAGCTGAGCTATTTGAACTAAGCACTAGCCGGGAATACTAATTTGCGTTATGCGCCTACAGTTAAGACCCTCAGCTAATGTATGGTATCCAGTGTTTGGAGAGTTGCCAAGAAGTAGTTCCGTGGAACGAGGGTACCGGATCCGTGGTAATCATAAAATCAGAACACATCTCTGCACAGGGTGCTTTCACGGAAACAGCAAACTCTATCATATCAAGCCATCTCACAAACAATGAATCCCAACAACTTCGCACCGGCAGGGACAGAAATCCTCCAAGCTACACCCACGACCTCCGGCAAAGCGATGTATTTCTGAATCATGTCGGCGACTTCCTACGATATGAGCGGTCGTACATATTCGGTGGATCAGATTTGAAGGAAACCGAACACCTCAGAAACTTCCTCCGTTACCTCCTCGTCGTTAACTACCTCTGCGCAAGCCACGACGTCTCAGTCTCCGTCGATGCATCGGAAATTACGCATCTTAATAACGTCATCACAAACATCTACACAGCGGTCGACGGGAAAGATGTGGGTAATTTCAGACTCTCCGAGGGCCAAAAACTCACCCTGGACCGCTACTTGTAGGCGCATCTTCATGCTCCAGCGCACGCACTCGGCCTGCCGCCGGACTCAGTGCTCCTGGCTATCCAGCGTTTCGCCAACTCCCAAAGCTGGTTTGGCTCATACACGGGCTGCTTACAGTATTGTATAGAGGAGCAATGCTGCTTTCGAGACGCGCTCTTGAACGCATTGGAACATGCAGCGAAGAGATACTTCATGTCATTGGAAGGTCTCAGCTATCATGTCAAGATGGACCCCGAAGTTCGAGGTGTTGTGGGCTTGAAGCTACAGAATGGAATGAAAATGAGCAGCCGAAGGATGATGTCGATGAGAACCCAGATCCGCCCTCAAAAAGGTCACCGCTCCCACTGAAATGGCCATGTGGAAATGCATGAACAGATTGGAACGGAAACGTGTGGAGAGGAATCACCAGCTGGGCACCATAGTTGCAGAAGTTGGAAGTTCAACCACCTCCAAAAGTCCAATTGGGAAGGAAGGAAGGCAGACATTGGCAGGCTGAGATGAGGAATCTCAGCTCTCTTCATGACTGGAAGTACGCTGAGCCCGAGGAAGCGATGTCTTTAATTGGAGTCTCCGACGACTAAATTTCCCCACAACCATCATCCTCGTCCAATGCTGTTTTCTTTCGAGCAAAATATAGGTCTTTATTTTCCTCTATTAGTAGTCACTCTAATTTTCAATTGAATAGCGTCGTTTCTAAAAAGTTGACATTTTTTTTTTTAGCAAAGTGAACGCTGAATTGGGTAATGCCATGCAAGCTTTCATCAAACAATTTGCCTAGCTGCAGTCACACCCGACTGTCAGAACTATCTACTATCAACCCCACCCCAAATGTCGTGAAGTAAACGTTTCATTCATAAAAAAGAGAGACCCTAACCCCACCGAACGCTTCCAACCAATCATACCCGCCCATTCTTCGTCCCGCCATCCACCCTCCACACCAAAAACCCCCAACGCCAGGTCCAGACTTCCGCGCCAACATCAGCCCAGGATCAAGCCTGCGGAGGATACCGGGGCGGCGAGCCGCGATCACATCCACGATCCAATCTCCCTCGCTATCAAGCCCCGACGCGTGACATATGGCCATTAGAGTTTTTTCCCTTCTTTCTTTTTCGCTCGTCTGCATGTCAGTCATTAGACCAAGAAATTTCCCCGTCGCAAACGCATGTTCAAACGAAAGCGGCAGGTCCAAGAAACGGGACGACGACGAGGCGACGAGCGGGGCGGGCGAGGTACTTATCAACAGGTACCTGCCGCTCGGCACGCGCCAGCCCAACCACCCAGCCGTCCCGACGACTCCGCCTCTCTTGGCCACGGGCGGGACGAGACTAATGCCAATGCCCCCAAAATCCTCAGCGTCGTGCGCTGTCTGGCTGGAGGTGTTGAGGCATCATCCTCGATCCTCCCGTCCTCCGGTGTCCGCCGGCTGGGCGGACCCCCGCTCTGGGCGTTTTGCTGCCTCAGACGTCACCAGGCCAAGTCGCACAAGACGTGGGCAGATCGCGGCGCGCATGCACCACGCGCAGGCAGCTCCGGTCCCTTTGTGTGATCAGTTCGACAGAAAAGAAGAATCAACGGAGGGATCGAGCGAGGGGGCCGTTTTGCTGACGGTCAGGTCAGGCAAGGGGGCCACCGCCGTCATCGTCGCCGGCCTCGGCCCCCCCGTAGGCGCCGAAGAAAAACGTGTGGTGTGGATGAAAATTGGGTGCTCTCGGGATGCGGGTTTTTTCTTGCGCCTAAGCACTCGCGCTTGTACGCTCACACCACGAGAATGGCAGGGTTGGCTGGTTGGCGTGTTGCGGGATGTATTTTCCCTCTTTGCTCCAGCCGTTGCGAGAAAAGCAAACTGCGGCAGTGGGGGAAGAGGACCCGTCGCTTTTCCGATTGGCAGGGCGGATCAGATGTAGATACGCTGCCCTATAGAATTCATGCAGTACTCACCATTTAGCTCCGTTCTGACTGCGTTATACATAAGTGCTCGGGTCCAGGAAGGAGCTGTGGAATGTCCGCACAGCAGAGATCAGACTCGAGTTACCATCCGGAGGAGCTGACGGCGCAGAAATTTCTGGCAAAGCTGACATTTGCAGAGGTGAGTTGAGCTGAGCGCGGCTGACGGACAACCCGCCAACAGCCGAGAAGAAGGCAAGAGCTCGTACGAGCATGTGCAAGAAGTGCCGGATGCGGGGCGGAGTCTGTTCCTAAAGGGACGGGTTTGCAGGGCGCGCGTCGGTGCTTACCATTGAGCCGCATGCTGTCAGCACTCTCTCAACGCGCGGGTGGGGATGGAATGATCGAGGAAGAGGGGAAGCGACCGGAGCGACGGGTGATGCGACAGCCGAAGTGCGTGCGTGCAGGCAGGCCGCATGCATGAGCAGCGCACGTCTGGCATGGGGCTTTGTCCCACGTCCTGGGCTGTCCCCCTGCCTGGCGGCTGGGTTTCAACAGGCGCAAGCTTGTGTCCGAATGACCTCAGTGCAGCGCAGGGCGAGCCTGGAACGGCGCCTGAGTATCGAGTTTTGTGTCGATATCAGAGCTCGTGAGACTGGCAGACATCAATCGGCGCGGCCTCTTACGCCATTTGCGCCGGCCAAGCATTCCTGCATGAACTGGCCGTCGAAAGTTCTATCGCTTTGTCGAAGGATTGCGGACGGCTGGGGATTGGCGAATACGACGGGGCCACAAGGGCAAGATTGGTGCGGAGCGTGCAGCATGCACGTACGAGGCTGTGGGGTAAAAGGGGAAGACTGCAGCGCTCGAGGCTCGGAACTGAGCACTATTTGCCGGGCAGTTTGCTGGGCCAGACGCAGCCGCGGCCGAACAGGGCGTAACGGTGCCGTTTGAGGGTTGCGCTCGCGGATGGCCGTGAGCGTCGGCTTGGCGGCGGCGATGGACCTGCGAACGAAGGGCGAGCTTCCAGAAAGCGCAGGAGGCGCGATAGCCAGATGGTGTCGCATCACAGCAGGAGGGGACAGCGTCGCCGTGCGCCTGGAATGCGTCGCACAGGGCGCACGGCAGGCTGGGGTGTGTGCGGGGAGAGACACGAGAGGGAACGATCTCGGGGCCCGCAGATCCTGGCGACATCGCAGCCGCTCAACGCTTCGGGATTCAACGGCTGATTGCCCCCACGGCCGGCGGTGCCAAGACGCAATGCGAACAAGCCTTTTCTTTACCGCCACCGGCGGAGCCAAGTCAGTTTCCTGCGCTCGCCATTGTCTCCGTCGCCGTCGGCTCGCTGTGGTCGGTGCCGGGCGCGGCGTCACATGGTGCGCGCGCCTGGAGCGCCTGAGGCTGGATTTCTTCACCGCAACGGCGGCAACGTGACGGGTGACGGGTGTGAAGAAGGGATACCTGGCGCGCGCAGCCGCCGCTAGGTAGGCTGGCGTCACTTTGCGCGGGATACTATTTCGGGGCTTGCCTGGCCTTTACGCTTATCCACATAGATTACGGCTGTGCCGCAGAGCGCAGGCATCATTGGCCGTCTCGGGAGGCACTCATGACAGGGCTGAGGACTGCTCATTGGCGCCGCCCCCGATATGCGGTATTTTGGCCTGGCGAGGGCGAGGGCGGCGGCGTTGGTGACAGGCTCGGCAGGGCAGGGCGCGCAGGGCGGCTGCTTTATCCCACGCCTGCGGGCCAGATGAGGGCTTCCTGGCACCGATCATCTGCAGTGCGGATCCGGCGCGGCGACGACGAGGGCGGGCTATTCCAGCAGCAGTCTGAGGGGCGAGGTGGGCAGTGTTGTCTAACGTTCAGCGTAGAGCTGCTCAGAGCTCAGCGGCATCCGTGCCCAGGGCCCACTGCGGTGGCGATCGCCGGCGCGCGTCTGGGGAAGCCTTGTCCTTGCTGGCCCAGGCGCGACAGGAGCCCGTCAAGCCGACCGAGCGCTGCCATAAGGCGCAACTAAGGATCCCACGCAGCCCTCGCCCGTCCAGGGCCTGCGCCGCCCGTCGCCCGTCGTCAACTGCCCTGCTTGCCCCGACCCGCGCCAGGACAAAAGACGCCGGAGCCCCGCCAGCGCTTGCACCGCTCTCCCACCGCGAGATCTGGTCCTCGCCCTGCTGAGCTCCGCCACACTGCCACACTGCGAATCCCAGATCCGGCCTGTCGCATGGCGCTTCCGCTCTCGCCGAGCCACCCCAGATACCGTGTCCACCGCGATCACCGCCCCAGCCCGCTGCAACGCGCGTAGGATATCGCAGCACAGCGCCGAGTCTCAACATTCTTGATTTAGATTTGTACACGCACGCGTCTCTTGAAACCTGGGCCCGTACTACAGCGCAATTCGCGCAACGCAAGCGTCCCAATAAAACGCCAAGCGCCCAAGACCGACTATGTCTTCTTCGCTAGCCAACGGGCTCGACAAGCTCCACGTCTCGGCGCCTGCGCCTGTCCCCGACTATAACTCGCTCCCCGTCCCCGAGGACGACGGCAGCAACAATGAGAGCGGCAGCGAGCGCGTCGAGCCCATCACGCCCACCAGCGACACCCACCCGGCTTCATTCTCCACCGCTGTTCTCGAGCCCACACCCAGCAAGTCGCAAATGGCCGCCGCAACACTAACTGCCACCTACCCCCAGACCTCGCGCGATGTCGATGTCTCAGCACCGCGCGGAGGGCTCCGGAAAATCGGCACCTTCGTGAAGAACCGCGTTCGCCGTGTCGACTCGAAGAGAGCCGACGACGACGTCAGCCCGGAGTCGACGGCCTTCCCCGATGTGGCTCTGCCGCTTCGGGAGAAGGACCTTCCTGCTGCGGCACCCGCCATCCGCACCAGGCGCCTCGGCTCGTGGTCCCGTTCAGCCCGCAACTCGCCCAAGTCCTCGCTGTCGGACAGCCCTCCCTCGCCACGCTCCCCTACCATAACCTATGAAGAGCAGAAGAGGACAAACAACAAATTGGAAGACAGGGCTCCGGGTTCCGCCACCAGCTTTGATCGGCCAAAGCCGGGCATCAGCTTTGACACGTTCATGACCAAGGGCAACAAATTCGGGCCGGCTTCCCACAGAAAAAGAGCCGCCAGTACGGAGTCACTCCCGAAGGCCACCTCCCATCACCACCACGACACAACCCTCCCTATGGCCCCGAACGCTGGGAGAGCCTCCGAAGGTGCCGGGCTCAAGGCGCGCCGACTCAGCACCTGCTTGCCCGACGAATTCTTTGTCGACTACTGCGAGCTGGACAAGGAGTTCAAGAAGAGTACAAAAGTCCCTTTCGTACGCCCCTCCAAAATCGGCGATGGCGCAACTGCAGAAGTGCGCGTCATGTGCAGGAAGGGCGAGTCGAGCGATGAGCTCTACGCTGTGAAGCAGTTCCGCACTCGCGAGAAGGACGAGTCCGAGGACGATTACATCATGAAGATCAAGTCAGAGTACAGCATAGCCAAGAGTCTGCATCACCCGAACATTGTCGAAACGGTACGCTTGTGCACCCACAAAGGTACCTGGAACCACATCATGGAGTACTGCAACCAGGGTGAATTTTTCACCCTCGTCAAGAAAGGGATGTTTTTCCCGAACGATCAGGACTTTCACTACAAGCCCTCGGACCGCCTGTGCTTCTTCAAGCAATTGTGTCGCGGCGTCTGCTACCTGCATGACCACGGCATTGCGCATCGAGATATCAAGCTGGAGAACCTGCTCCTGTCATCGGAGGGTCATCTCAAGATCACAGACTTTGGTGTCTCGGATGTGTTCAGCGGCGAACACCCCGGTCTGCGTGCGGCCGGAGGCGAGTGTGGTGTTAACATGGGCGAGGTACGGCTTTGCAAACCGGGCATCTGCGGTAGCAAACCATACATTGCCCCGGAGGTGCTTCACAAGAATGGTAAGCCGTTTTCACAAGATCATCGAAGGCCTTCATATGACTAACTCAACTTCTACGCAGGCCCTTACGACCCCCGCGCCATAGATGTCTGGTCCTGTGCGATTGCACTCTTCTACCTCTCCGGTCAGCAGCCCTGGCTTGCCGCCGATCCTGTCAACGATGTCAAGT
Organism: Neofusicoccum parvum; assembly: GCA_020912385.1. Classification (NCBI taxonomy): domain Eukaryota; kingdom Fungi; phylum Ascomycota; class Dothideomycetes; order Botryosphaeriales; family Botryosphaeriaceae; genus Neofusicoccum; species Neofusicoccum parvum. The sequence goes on along the minus strand of CP087217.1, from coordinate 1,852,522 downwards.
ACTCGAACTACCTAAAGAACTGGCAAGATTGGCTCTCACGTCACCCCGACGGTGAATTTCTTCCCGACGGCACCCCGGACGCAGTCCCCAAAACCTCACCGGCGTTCCAGCATCTCGACAACCCGAACATCAAGCGTCTAATGATCAAGATGCTGCACCCCGACCCGGAGCGTCGTATCACCATGAGAGAAGTCCTGGCAACGCCAACAATGCGCGCTATCGAGTGCTGCACACCCGAGAGCTATGAGGATCCCGCCATCTCTATCTCGGTGGACGCCAGCAGCAAAAAGGGCTGCAGAGCGGCTCGCCAAGCCCTCGTGGTAAAGAAGCACAGCCACATCCCGCCCAAGAGCAGATTGCCCAAGGCTCTCCACCATCGGTTTGATATGGGACACGGGTGGTCGTGATCGTTTGGTGTACCGTTTTTCTCTTCTGAAACCGCAGAGCGGTTGATGGCCATTGTTCATACTAGAGGATTATTGTTATATTGGAGCGAGATCTTCCTTTTCCTGTCAAGCATTGCGTTGGGTTCGGATCAGGGCGGCAAGTTCTGGAGTCTTTCATGCGTTTCGCCCCAGGTTTGGGCTGTACAGAGGATGTGTTGTACAAAGCAGAAGAGGTTTTTGTTTAAAGAGTGCACTGCAGAGCAGATCAGAGCAGCGAGCAGAGAAAGCAAGTAACGTGCTGTAGAAAGCCGGATGGATTTGGGGATTGACTGCCCTATGTTTGTTGAAGCAACACAATACTTTCCTACAAATTATTCTTTGGCATCATTCTGGCACACAGCAAGCAAATCACGGTCGCAATATCCTGTCTATCGTCCTTCTCGCACTTGTTTTTTTCAATTTCCGATATTCTACCTACGTAAAGAGACACGGCCGCACAAATGGATCGACTCTTACTACTTCGTCTCCCTGTAGCCTTTCTTCTATGATGAAAAATAACAGACGTATCCTTTCTGTCGATCTTAGACTGTGTGCCCTTCGGACCTCTCACTTTTCCGCGCTGCGCCCTCGGCCACAAGCAGTAGTGACGGGAGACGATGTTCGCGGACCGTTACACAAGGAACGTCACCGTCGCTCAATGACGTAAGCAGTGTTCGGTGATCGAAGGAGTCGTCTGACCTCAGCTTCCATCTCACTACTTCCTCTGCGGCTGAAAGCCGGCTTTGAAATCGAACATCGTCGCCGATCGTCACTGATCGATGGACGCCCGAGTTTCCCTCGTACGACCCAGGATTACAGCGCCTTGGTTGAACGAATGCGGGACGGTGACAATAGACAAAGCAGGTTCTTGATCCTTTTCTTCCGTCTCCTTTGTTGTCTCCTCTGACGACACCATTCGTCCGTGCCGGACTACAGGAATTAAGGCTAGGTTTTACGTGCATACGTCTCGGTACAATCGCAAATTTGGAAATCCACAAAGTACTTGCTTTTTCCCTCCTCACGTCCGTCATCCAACCACGACAGCGGAAGAAACATAGATCTCGCGGGAGAAATCGGAGATGCTCGGCTGCGAATCCCCGAAATCCCACACAAACATCGTCCGCAGATGATGGGTCCAGCAAGATAGGTGACAAGTGAAGCCCAAGGCACCGGCGAGAAGGTCCCAGCTGCATGACCACCTATCCGGATGGCATCTCTACTGGCCGCCGTCGGTGGTTTCGGAGCAAGCGTCGGTATCGCACATGCGAAACAGCGTAGACACTGATTTATTTCCGCCCGAGGCAGGTGCTAATAATAGAAGTGTAGGTGAAGGAGCGGGTGTGTTTGGCTGCCTCGCAAAACGGGAGGGAAGATTATCGTCGTCAGGCAGGTAGCGGCTGCAGCTTCAGCGGACAACCGGACCGAGGCTTGGCTGCTGATTGCATATCCATCAGGTGTGCAAAAAGTGGATGCAGGCCATGCTCGAATAGGAAACATCGTGTTGTTCTGCGCTCAGGCCCTCGTACTGTCCACATGCCCCATGCCCCACCATCCACCACGCATTGCATACCCCACACCAGCACACGACTGCAGCCCATGTCCGTGCAGCCAACAGCGACTCCTCTTCCCTTGGTGTTAGGAGCAGCATCTCAGGCCGTGCCGCGCAAGCACACCGGCCGCTGCATCAGTAGACTCGACGGCGCGTCGGCCGATAGCTTCGGGGAATGTTGTTGACAACCCAAATCTGGCTGACCGGTCAAGCTTTTCTGTGAGCCTTGACACGCCCGCGGCTAACGGCAACAGGCAAGTCGCATAGCGAATTCATGCACTTGCCACTATTAGAGTGCAGTAGCTCCAAGCAGTCTCGAGCAGCGGTGCATTGTATGGAGACTCCTCTCCCAGCCGCGGGGACGGCGATGGAGACATCCGCGCGCACACGGCTGACAACTTGAGCACACGCAAGGCCACGCGCATCGTTCCAGAAAACCGCCGCAGCATATGCATCGGCAAGGCGTTGTTGCCTGTCGTCCCCCAGTCCCTTCCCCGCCAAACATCGTCGTCCCCGCGTCCACACCTCCCCCCGGCCTCGTCTCCGAACCAAACGCATTATTCCCGCAGTTGCATACACGGCCCTGCGTGAAGGATTGCTGTGCCGTGTGGACGAGAGTTCGGTTTTTGGCTTTTTCTTGTTCCCTCCCCTCCCCGTGCCGAGAGCCCCGGCTGCCCGGGTTCTTCGAGCACCCAATTCGCTGGGTCTTGGAGGTTTGAAACGCCGCGCTGGTGTGCTGCGGCGCAGGGCTTTGGCTTCTGCAGAGTTGCGCGGCTTTGCGTCGGCTGTGCCTGTGCCGCGCGCAGACTCATCTGGGGGTGGAGGAGTGCGTAAGCTTTTGTGGCGGGTCGGCTGGTGGTTGATACGTGGATGGATGGGAATGGCCGAGGCGGTGGTGGTTGTGGTTGTGGGGAAGACTTTCGTGGTGAATAAGATATGTTGCAGTATATTGTTTCTCTGCGGAAGATGTTATTGCCTATTTAGACGATACTAATCTCAATTTGTATCTCAAGCGCTCGAAATAACACGCACCCAAGAGACCCGTCGTTCTCACAAATGCACCAGGCTAATAGATTAGTCAAACAGTAACAAGATATTACATAGACTTCCTCAAAAGTGAAATCCTCTTTCGTGGCAGCGCCGTTGGAAGCGAGAGACGGGAAGCGGGAAGCGGGAAACGAGAAGCGGAAAGCGGGAAACGGAAAACGGAGAGCAAGACGCTGTACCGAGAGCGTAGATGTAGAGGAGATACAACGCCGGAAAAGCGGCCGTGGACCGAAGTGGGGCCCCGGATTGATGCTTGACTCGCCGATATCTTCCCAGCGTTATCACACAGTGTAGACTCTCGCTGGACGCAGTAAAGCTATATAACGGAATGGCGTCAATAGTTTGTTAGTTTCGGGCCCACATCTAGCATCAATTCGCCATGACGTTCCTGCGTACGTCAGTGCTTGCTCTCGCAGTAGCGCTTATTCTTGCTTTCGCCCCATTCCCCGAACTTCAGCAGCTTCTTAAGCCAAACGTCTGGCCGTATGTTCAACCGCCATAGCTGCGCACACATCCTTTTCTGACCGGCATGCCTCAGGTTCTCATCTAGCCCTCTCCAGAGCTCCCAGCCTGCCGTTGTCCTGCCGCAGGGCAAGATCGTCGGCAAAGTTCTCCAGGAAGGATGGCCGCAACCGCTTGAGGCTTTCCGTGGTGTTCCTTTCTCAAAGCCTCCTACCGGCCCAAGGAGATTCAGGCCATTAGAAGCTCTCGAAGCTTCAAATTCGACTGTGTATGCTTTAGAGATTGGTCCACCCTGCCCTGGAAAGTCATTTCGAGACCCCCCACCTGTTCCGTACGATGAGAGCTGTATGGTAGTCAATATATTCCGTCCCGTCGGCGTGAATAGCTCCGCCGGCCTTCCCGTCGGGCTCTATATCCCTGGTGGCGCGTTCAACCGTGGACATGCGTCTATGGCAGATATTGGCTCGATGGTAGCCAACTCTGATGCTCCATTTATCGGCGTAAGCTTCCAATACCGCATTGGCGCGCTGGGATTCCTGCCATCCGGCCTGACGGAGGAGCAGGGCCTACTAAATCTTGGCCTTCGCGATATCATTTTCTTCTTCAACTGGCTTAGGGACAACATCAGCCAGTTTGGAGGCAATCCCGAGGACGTTACTGTCTTCGCTCTCTCCGCTGGTGCGCATGCTATTGGCCATATGATTATGAATCTCGACGAGCCATTCTTCCAGCGTGCTATCATGGAGTCTGGAGGTCCCACTGCTCGTGCTGTGCATAAGCCTACGTCGAAGTTACACGAGGTCCAGTTCGCCGAGTTTATCGAAGCTGCGGGCTGCGGTAAGGTACCGGGAGACTCAGCAGAAGTATTTGACTGCCTACGTCAACAGCCTTCAGAGACTGTCATCACGGCCTCCTTCGACATCTTTGATAAGTATAATCCATCTCTCCGCTGGGCCTTCCAGCCCACGATTGATGGTACAACCATCAAAGGTCGGCAGACCGATGCTTGGCTGTCGGGTCGATGGCACAAGATCCCAATCCTTACAGGCTTTACTACAAACGAAGCCGCATCCTACGTACCAAAGTCTTTAGACAAGCCAGAGGAATTCTCCGAATATTTCAGAGTCCTTCTCCCCGAGCTCACAGACGAGGACATCAACGAGCTCGAGCAGCTCTACCCCGACCCCTCAACAGACGAATCGTCCCCATACGTGGAGAGCCGCCCAATCGACAACATCGGCAGCCAATACAAGCGCGCCGAAGCCGCGTACGCGCACTACGCCTACGTCTGCCCGGTCTACGCCAACGCGCTGCACGCCAGCCCGGAGGTGCCGGTGTACGTGTACCGCTGGGCGACCAACTCCAGCGTCCTGCGCGGCGCCGACCACGGCGACCAGAAGCCGTACGAGACGTACACGCGCGCGGCCCGCGGCGGCTCGCCGCTGCACGAGCAGATGGCCGGCGAGCTGCACGCGTACTGGACGAGCTTCATCACCCGGAACGGCGACCCCAACGCCCTCGAGGGCTCCAGGGCGGCGGGCCGAGTGCCGTGGCGGCCGTTTCGGAAGGGGGAGCGGGAGGTCAAGATGCTCTTTGGCGAGGGGAACGATGAGCTGGCTGGCGGGAGCGGCGTCGGTGTCGCCAGTCAGATGGTCGACGCCACCTGGGCCAGGAAGGAGTGTGATTGGTGGTTCTCGAAGGGGAAGAAAGTGTACCAGTAGAATGCGGCTGTTATGAAGCATGACGTCAATTAGAAATCAAAGTAAAAAAATCCGCTTCCTCTCCAAGATCTACTGTGCGGGGTGATGCGTGGGGTCGGAGAGAAAATATGGAACCCCGCCAGGTTCACTAAAGGCAAGTGGACCGGAATATGTAGTGTTGGCAAGTACTGCATGTCGGGTTGAGCTTTGGCTCCAAAAGCAGAGGAGAATGGATATTTTTCCTGATAACCCTGAGTATCGATAAGTACAGGCTGTGTTGTAAGAAATCCATTGTGTAGTATCCGCGGTGTTAAAGCAGATAGAGAGGAGCACGTTTGCAACATCGTAAGAAGTCAAAGCCAAAATAGCGCGAGGAATCGATAGGTTATCCGTAGGGTACACGGATATACGCATTATAACCTAGCTACCTAAAGCAAAACTACCGGCCATATTGAGTGGACCTATGAAGAGCTTCGACCTCAACCCCCGAATGTGTATATTTAAATCAGTATCCCCACCCACCCTAATCCTCTTCAGTGAAGGCGTTGTGGAGGGGTTTCGACCTCCCTCTCCAGAGATAGCTATTGTGTGAGATAACGTAGCAGCCCTATCGTCCCAATCAGGGCCTTCTTTATCCTTCGGTGGCGGTAAGAGATGCTCCATCCACTGCTTCTCTGAGTATTGTGCCTCGCAGAAGCTGCATGAAGTCATCATTGGCTCCAGTTGATCATGTTTCACGCCATGCAACAATACGCTTTGGACGAGGTCGAGATATGCTTCAAATCGGGCAAGATATGGACGGAGCCAGAGGCCTACCCTGAGCTGATCAGATACGCCTACGAGAACACACACAGCTCTGACCGTGGCCTCCGGGCCGTCTTGCTTGGAATATGCCAGCGCTATCTCCCAGACTTGATGATGAATAAGGCCTCCGTGGACACCATGGACTCCATTGACGGTTTCTGGAGGGAGTTGCTTTGCTGCCAGACAAAAATACCCCAAGATCTGCCAAAGTGGGTGACATGTCCGGGGTGCACGAAGCACAATTTGCTTCAGCTTGTATCTCCCGCACTCGTATTTTTCGGCAATGACGTAGCATTTCGCGTGGAAGAAGACTTCGTTCACTGCTTCAGGTAGTCGGTACGCCCTTCTGTTATATCCTGCGTCTTGCTGTACAACGTAGTTGCCATTGTAGAGGTAGCTGACCATGGCGCCGACGAAGTCCGGGTCATCCTCGAGTTCAATGACGCCTGTCTGAGCTTCCTTTGGAGAATGAGCAATCAGTATGAAAGGGATTGGAAGAAGGATCTCATCGGACTAACTTTGAATGGCGAGTCAGGCTTGCAGGCGTTGTGGAAGAACCTGGATTGCTAGCAAACAAGAATCTTATGGACCTTGTGCTCCTCGCCGTTCGTACAATTGATTGTGAGATCCGTGAACAGGCCATCTGCCTGGAATCTACGTGAGGTTACAATTAGACCGCCAGGAACTGTAGGATAGGACATACGAGCTCAAGCCTTGCCTCAGGGAACCCCGGCGAGTAAAGTGCCGGGCAGCGTCGGAATGATTGCCGTCGCTCATGTTGTGGAAAAAGAGGCGATGCTTTACGTTTTGGTGTGCTTGCTATCGCTCATGCTGGCAAGAGAAGACCCCGGGAATAGAGGCGTGGTCGGAACTGCCGTTAGGGTTGATAGGAGGAGGAGGCTGTTGTTGTTGAGGTGTGCAGCAGTTGAGACGTGAGGCAGACAAACGCAGCCTGCAGCTAAGCTTAGTCATGGCGCCTGTGTTCTTGTGAAACCTCAGCTTAACCTCGTGCAAAATTACTCGCGCAAAAGTCTTGCTCCGTAAATATTCTGACCTAGACAGTAAGTCGTGTATAGGCCGCGAAGACCGATACTTCAGCCGCAGAAAGTGGTTGCCGTTATCGAGCACTACAAACGAGTAGCGCTCACATGTGTCCAGAAATTCCCTTTTTATGCACGTCAACGTTCGACCTTCATGGTGCACACACTCCCTTGCAATCAACCGAAAAGCGGCTTCTCTTCCTCTCTCCGCCTCGTCCTCGCTTAGGCGCGCTCGATGGCTCTGTTTGCGTACTTATCGATGTATAGACCTGGGTTCAAAATGGGGTGAAGACGTTGTAATGAAGTCTTCCTGTGGACTGGGTTGCTTGTAACGAGGACTCAACTGGGTGGATCAATGGAAAATGGAGGACGTATTGAAAGTTTCATTGTCGCCTGTGGAAGCGAGTGGAACCATGAAAAGGTTGAACGTCATCTAAACAAACATACGCCCGCTATCCAATTACAAGCTCTTGATAAGAACCAGATCCGGGGATATTCGAACAACTACATGACCTCCCAATTTACACGTGGTTGCGCATCGAAGAGTAGAGAATACAATCGGGCCGTTCACCACCCCGGTACATCGTCGTCTTCGCCAGCCGCACTCGAAGGCCGTTGAATCACGTCCTCGGGCTCAAGCGGGTCATCGGGCTTGATGACTCTTTTCTTCCAGGTGGCCGGGCTGAACCCCGCGCCGCAGAACATGCAGTTGAGCAGCTCCGTGGGACACGGCTTCGGGATGTTCCAGGCGACGGCGCGCCTGCACACGCCGCACCGGTACTTCTTGCAGTCGACGAAGATGTTCTTGGTCGTGGCGTGGCCGGACCGCTCGGCCAGGGTGCGCGAGAGCTCCTTGCCGAAGACGCCGAGCTCGTCCATCATGTCCTCGAACTGCGGCTTGCTCATGAGCTCCTTGGCATTGGCGGCGCACACGCGCAGCACGACGTCCCGCAGCCCGCGGTCGGACTGCGGGGTGGTCTCGTAGATGGCCCTGACGGCGGCGGGAAAGCGCGGGAACGAGTGGTTGACTTCCTTCTCGAAGTTCTGGACGGCTAGCTTCTTGAGTCCGGGGATGTCGTAGATCTCGCCGACTGCGTACATGTGCACGTGGAAGATCATGCGGTCCTCGGGAGGGTCGGACTTCCTGCAGGTGTAGGTGAAGGTGTAGCAGAACTCGAGCATGGAGCGCACGGTGTCCGGGTCGTCGTGGCGCAGCTCGATGACACCGGTGAGGGCTTCCTGCGGAGATGGAGATGACATAGTTGGTGAGTTATTTCGGCTATCTCTCCGCTTCTTCTCGTACTTGATATGTACCTTGAAGCCGGTCTTGGGATTGCAGGCGCGCCGAAAGAACTCGGATTGGCTGCACAGAATCACGCGGTGGACTTTGTGCTCGTCGCCATTATTGCAGCGAATCAAGAGATCCGAGTACTCGCTAGACTTCCAGATGCTTTGTTTCGATCAGCAACGCAAATGCTCGAGACGCGACGAGATGCCAATCGTACTTGCTGAGGCTGGTCTTGAGTCGCTGTACTGGGTCGTCATTAGCGGCGGAGGCCATCACCCGAGGGCGGACGGCTGGCTGCAAGCGTGTCTACGGAGCTCAATGACGACGGCAGAATGAACGGCGACGGGAATGTGACCATGAAAGACCCAGACTACAGAACGAGGAGATGGAAAGACAGTGGTATTGAAGACGTTGCGAAGGTGTTGCCTGGCGGCGGGGGAGGCTGGTGTCGCGACCTGGAACATTGAGCCCCGCTTTGCCCGGACTGGAAAAGCGCGTGCGCAGTCATATCTTATCGATCATTCTTGTGATGCGCTCTGGCGTCGCGCGTTGGAATTCAGAAGCGCGAGCCACGGCGGCAGCACCTCCATCACCGACTACCTCGTGGAGTCGAGGCAGTCTGCAGGTCGGCCAGATGCGGGCTTCGGTCGGTCTGCCGGGTCCCCCCGAGAGGCGGAACGGTGGGCAGTGCGCCGGGAAGAGGCATGGCAGTGGAGCGTAAGTGTTTTTCCGAGCGCCCGCCCATTTTCCACGGGCAGGTGGCGGCGCCGGAGAACGGCACTTTTCTCCCCCACAGCGCTCTCTCCGGCAGCGCAGGCGGCCTCGTGCACATGGTGGGGGAAGAAGGTTCGAATGCACTTGCGCGGGGCCGTCTGGGTGTTTCTCAGCGGAGGTGGACGGCGAGGATGGGGTAGCCCATCCCCCGCACTGTGATGGGGTAAGCACACGGAGTGGGACGCGGAATCCAGTGCTCAATCCGGGGAACCGTCGGAGTCGAGCGACGCCCGAAAGCAGGCGTGCTGACCACAGAGCTCGGAATTCGGGGTGCGATCACTAATGGAGAGAAGACGAAATTCACTGCACAGCAGTCGCGATGTCTGACGTTATGCTGACATATGCCACGAGTAAAAGCAGCGATGATGCGCTGCTGCGATCAGCACCAGTGCTGCTGTGAGTGGGCGAGCGGGCGCTGAAGTCGGCAGATCCTGCCGGTAACCCCAGACTTTTGACGTCGGAGAGCGTCGTGGAGCGCTGGCGGGCTGCAAGTCGGACGCCACCGACACCGGCGGACCCTGCCGCCGTTCTCGTTTCCAGCCTTCGGAAACCGGCGCCTGAAACGGAAAGCGAGCGCGACATCGGCGCCTGGTGCTTTTGGGTGCCCAGATGTGGAATCGAGACGCGGACATGCCCGCCGCGGTCGACGACGGCGCGCCGCATTGAAAAGCAAACATCGGCGAAGAGCGTGCCGCCGATGCTGCGATCCCTGTCGCTTGCATGCATTCTTTGGCTGCGTGCCCCATCAGCCGGCCACGTCAAGCAAGACCACCGCTCAATGTTCGTGATTTGTTCGCGGCGCTGTCACATTTCACAAGACTCGGGTCCGTTGTTGGGACGCCCACCGCCTCTCGAAGTGAATTGGAGTGGGCTCAGGCTCTGACAACAACGGCGCCGCAGTGGACTGAGGCATTGCGTGATCGGCGATTATAATTGTGAGCACTGGCGCAACGCCTGTCTGGGCAGGACGCAAGTACTTCTTGGGCGCGACAGAAGCAAGCCGGAAGGCAGGGAAGAGGCAGCTGAGGCGGCTGGAGTTCCGGAGAGCTCAATCCTCTCGCCCGGAGGCTCGCGGCCGGCTCGGGTGCCAATGGTGTGACTACAAAGCAAGGGCGGTGACGCTTTGATGAATTATCAGATGGAACCGGTGCGGCTAGATCCTGCGATAAAGCGGTGGTGAGCACAACGGAGGACCCGCTCCAGCTCATCCTTACCCAAGCCTGACTAAAGCGCTGCCGTTGGGATTTTCAGGAGGCGAGCACTGAGGAATATTCTGGAGCACGCCGGGGCAACGGCTCCCTTGGCAGCCCATCCGCATTCCGGAGCGGTGGAGTGTCAGGCATAGGCTCGCCGGCCCACGATACCGGGCTGGACTGTTGGGCGATGGTGGCTTCGAGTGGAGGCCGAAGCCGGAAATTATCAGATGAAGTTTCGAAAAAGGCTAAGACAGCAGGGGGAGATTAGATTTTGCCAGGGGCCCGAAACGGGTCATAGGGCTGAGAGTCTCGCTGGCCGGGCCCAGGAGTCAGCCAGCAAGCCACCCACCACAGACAGCGCTGTCGTAGATCACGCCAGGGAGCCCGATCCGGCCCACCGCCGCTTTCCACGGGCGTCGCGTGCATCGCCATTGCGCCGTGAAGCTGTCGACGGCGCGCAGGCCGAGGCGCAGAGAATAGGGAGAGGCGCAGGCCATGCGCATACGCGTCGCCGCCAGCTTCAAGGCCGTGTTTAGGCAGGCCAATGCGAACGGCCTGATATGGCCTGCGTAAGCGTCGCAAACATTTGGGCGCGGCGCAATCAACCCCGGCGCACGAAACAGCGCAACGCGTCGCACCACCTGCCTGATGGCCGTGCAAGGCCCGTACCTGCGTCAAGCGAGCGCGGCGCAGACAGCGCGAGTACGCGGCAGGAGTCGGCGGTTTGAATGCGCAATGCTGCGGTTGGGAGCAGCGGGCAGGTGGGCGCTGCTGGCTGCAGAATGGCGTGCTTGCCGGTGGGCAGGTGAAGTGCCGCGCGCGCGCCCGTCGACGACGGAACACGGAATGCGGGCGCGCGCAGTCGCCTGAGAACAGGGCAGAAGGGCAGTTCTGCGCGGGCGTGGCACCCGAGGCAAAAGGCGCCTGGGGCTGGGGCAAAAGCAGCGAGCCAAGAGGCCCAGTTCCAGCGATTCCGAGCCGACGATCATGCCGCTTCGAGCCCGTCGGTCCGGCAAAAGATTAGATTCGATCGCCTCGTCCCCAAGCGCATCACCCAAGAACCACCGTATCCTCTCAACACTCGCTCCACGCCGGCTCCAATGCGCTAGACGCCCCCCTCGGACCCCACAGACTGCCCTTTTCTCTCGAATTCGCACACGCTGTCCACCGTGTCGTCCATCGCCCCGCGTCTCGTGGCGCGGCGCTTGTTGTTTGGCAGTCGCGCCTGCAGAGCCTGTGTGCCGTCTCTGACGAAATTCGATCAGATAACTGGTGAGCCACGAAGCCCCTCGTCCCAGCCCGCCCTCGCTGTCCGCGCACGCGTGCCGTGCGCAACCGCATGCCCTAGCACCAGCACCCCGGCCGCGCCCGTGCCCGCCCATACCTATCCATATATTCGACGCGTCCGTCCTCAGCTGCTGACCATGCCCTGCCCGCCCTGCAGAGACTTCCCTCACTCAGCGCCGCACTCTGCTCGCCACTCCCTCCAGAGCCATGGACGTCACCTCGCGGCCGCGGCAGCACGCCGTCCCCACCACCGAGACCTCCCACCCTAACGACCCTATTCCCCACGAGCCCCAGACCCCAGCCGGCTCCCAATTCAGCGTCGCTCCCTCGAACAGCTCCTTCCGCTCGTCTCACGAGAGCCTCACATGGTCCGACTCCAGTGACTCAGAGGCGCCCTCGACGCCCAACACCGAGCCCATCAGCGACCACCAGGCCGACGAGGTCATCGACAAGCTGCAGGACCTCCCAGCCCCGTCCGTCGAGATCACCCCCAAGCAGAAGACGCGCCGGGCCTCGACGACACTCATCTCTGAGGATGCCGACGGCATGCGGAAGCTGCTCGGCGACGGCGAGACCGGAACGAAGCTCATCGAGAAGTACTGCTGCGGTGGAGGCTGCTGCTTGGTGCAGACGCTGCCACCAGACACCAATGCTCCCGACTACACTCCGGTCGTCTTGCCAGACAATGAGGCTTTCCGCAGTCTGAACCTCAAGCTGGGACCGCTGAGCCTCGACACCAGCCTCGAGCAGGTCCCTCAATTGCCACAGGAGACAGTCTCCTTCGATGCCACCCCGCCGTCCGAGCAGAAGCCTGTGACAGAAGTCCTCAAGCATCCCCCCACCTTCGTCCAGCCGCATCCTCCCTATGGCGTCTTTTCCGCACCCGTCCACCACGCCCGCGAACTCACTAAGCCCGGAGCCGAGAAGCGGACCTTCCACTTCGATATTGACGTGACCGACTATCCCGATGAGGGAGGTGTTGACTTCAAGGTGGGAGGCGCCATTGGTGTTTGTCCTCCTAACCCTACAGAGATGGTTGATGACGTCTTTGATCACTTGGGTGTGCCGAAGTTTGTGCGGGACAAGCCTGTATTGCTCAAGACTCAGCCAATTCGGTGGCCTACCATCTGGGGAGATGAGAAGGCAAGGGAGCTTGTTACGACGCGTCGGGAACTTCTTACCTGGTGCGCCGACTTGCAGAGCACTCCTCCCACAAAGCAGCTTCTCCGTTTGATGGCCGAACACGCGGACGCTCTCAACGAGAAGCAGATTCTTCTTTACCTCACATCAGCCCAAGGTCAAGCAGCCTTCTGCGAGTAAGTAAAAACACGTTGTGTCCCTAGAGTATGTTCGGATATTGACATGGATCCACTAGCCTCCGTACTGGCTCCCACGTCACGGTCCCGCAGCTCCTCCATGCCTTCCCGTCTTCCCGGCCCCCGCTCCACGCCTTCCTCTCAGTCCTGCCCCAGCTCATGCCACGGTTCTATTCTCTGTCCAATGACCCCCACGTTTCGTCCGCCCGCCCTGGTATCCCTGGTGGTCGTCGTCTGATCGAGATGGCCGTCACCGTTCACGAGGACCCCGACTGGCAAGCCGGCAAGAAGCGGACTGGTGTTGGCTCCGGTTACCTCGAGCGTGTCGCGCAAACGTTCATCGAAGCCGAACAATCCGGAATCCGTGACCCTGCCCACGTCCTTGACCTAACCATCCCCATGTTCCGTGGTCTCATGGCCAACCCACTTTCCCGCCAGTTCGGTGGTGACGGACCGATGATGCTTGTTGGTGCCGGTGTTGGCATGGCTCCCTTCCGTGGCTTCATCCTGAACCGTCTGAAGAACGCGAACTGTGCCAACAAGATCTGGCTCGTCCAGGGTGTGCGTGATAGTATGCTCGATGAGATATACTCAGGCGAGCTCGGAGCCCACGAGAGGGAGATCAAGAAGGTTGTGCAAAGCCGTCGGGCGGGCACCGCTCGCTACGTCCAGGACGAGGTCCGCCAGCAGGCTGACGTAGTGTGGTTCGTCATCAACGCGCTCGACGGTCGTATCTTTGTCTGCGGAAGCAGCAAGGGTATGGGTGAAGGTGTCCACGGGGCCCTTGTGGACGTCGCCATGGAGAAGGGCAACCTCAACCACGAAGAGGCCGAGGAGTTCTGGGCCAGGAAGAAGGAGAGCGGACAGTATGTTGCTGTAAGTGTCTCCGATCTTGACATCTGAGACTGCAAGTTGCTGACGTATCCACAGGAAACCTGGTAGTGCGACACATCCGGTATATATGTATCCACGATCGATGTGCACACGAGGTGCACGCTGTATAAACGAGGGGCCCGCACACATAATCATTTCCGGCGTTCGATAGGTGGGATGGCCATGGTTGTATTATCTGCGTTGTTGTTACGCGCTCGTTTCCTTATCGCCGTCTCCCGGTTCTTGGCATTCTTATTTTCGGGGCTCCTTAGCATGGCGTTTCATCCGGATGGGATTGAGAAAGGAAGAGAAAAAATGGTCTCCCGACGTATGGCTTGTATCGTTTGACGACGACGGTTCCGGTACTTCCGCTGCTTTTAGGCAGTAATTAGATGGTCCGACTCCCGCGACGGACAGCGGGAGTGACTGAGGCAGTCGAGAGGTTGGTAGGCTGCAGATAGGAATCATGAGGAACAGATGAGAAAGAAGCTTCAAATGACACAGGGCCCTCTGCTTGCGTGAAGGGTGAGCTTGACGAAGAGGATAGGGAAGAGCTTGGGCAACGGTGCAGGTCGAGGTGCAAGGGAAGAGGTGAGTGCAGGAGGAGAGTGAGGGTAGGCAGCAGCATAATCTTATAAGCCCTAGCCCGCCGGCTCGGCCCTTGCCCATTTTCAAACCCGTATACCCACACCACGGGAAGTCCCTGGAGGGAGGGGGCATGTGCGGCGTTACGCGCATCCTTTTGGGGTGGCGCAAGCATCGAATCACATCTCCGTCGATTGTAAGCGTCGACCGAAGGTCATCACGCCGCGGGCCCGCCTCATTGGCTGCGAGGCCCTATGGCGGAGGTTGCTCACGGCCGGGGGGCGCTGCGATGGTTCGCTCTTCTCCTCAAACGCTTGGCTGCGTTGGTTCGGATGCCGAGGCCGAACCCTTAATGTCCGAGCCTCGAAAAATAAGACGGCGGCCAAAAAGCAAAGGGAAAAAAAGCTCAGCCGCAGAGGTGGCTCGGTCTGGACAAACGGGTCGTCAGCGCCTCGATAAACGCCACGCTGCAGGATTACACTTTCGAGACGGCGGTGCCTCTGGACTCGACGATGCAACGCGCAAAAGAGGCGTGAGGAAGGAGGGGGGAGAGAGAATTTTTTTCCCCCTCTCGCGTGGTTGCAAGAAACGAACAGAGAAAAAAAAAAGATTAAAGATTTATGCGGGAAGCGCTGCTGCCGCTAGGCGGACGGGGATGCAGAAGCGGGCCGTCCGGACGGGTGTCGTGCAGGCTGATTATTATGGAGGAGCTGTGGTTGGCTCGAAGGGGGCGGCCCGGCTGATGCGGGCCCCGCGTTGCAACAACAACAGGGCAGGGCGAGCAACGTGCCATCTTCCGATGATATGGGAAGGAGGGGAATATTTGGCAGGGTCGGGTGACTGACGCGGTGTGATTGGGGATCAGCTCATCTCCGATGAACGAGGGGATATGCAGGTTTTTTCTTGGGGGAGATGGTGTCGCCGATGGCGGAGGCGTGGTGGTGACGTTGGTTGTAATTGGGAGGGGGGTGATTGGCTGGAATGGTTTGGCGAGGTATGTGGGACGACGTGCGAGATCAGGAGTTGGGATCTCAGGGAGGAGGCTGTGTCACTCGGTTTCCTCCTTGCTCATGCCTTCTTCCTTCATGCTGTCTACTCATCACGCTCTTTGAGATCGGGATCTAGCATTTCATCTTTCGTCTTACTTTGCCATGGTTCCTAGAGCTCCCCGGGCGAGGCTGAAGCTCTCTGTGCCTGCTTGTTTTGATATATTTGTGTTCGGGGGCATTCATCTTCATTCGCGAAGTGATGAAAACATACCCGCTCCAAAAGACACAGGCTAACCTCTCACCCAGTGCCACGATATGTTGTTCGCACCACTTCAAACCCACCGGTTACGTATCAATGAGCAGCGAGCATCCCGAATACCTCGCAAAGCTCAGGGCGCACCCTAAAGCCGTCTCGACACATGAGCCGAGTTCCATGTGCCGGAATTGGAGCCAACATTGGAGACCGGCAACGGAAACTTGTTCATTCAGGTGAAATGAAATTGAATGGATATGGTCTCATTGACAGAGGGGCCAAGGTTCGACGGTA
Source organism: Neofusicoccum parvum (assembly GCA_020912385.1). NCBI lineage: Eukaryota > Fungi > Ascomycota > Dothideomycetes > Botryosphaeriales > Botryosphaeriaceae > Neofusicoccum > Neofusicoccum parvum. The sequence continues at coordinate 1,836,640 of CP087217.1, read as the reverse complement.
AGAGGCACTTGAAGCTCTCATGATTAACCCGAGTACATATGGTACTGACCGGACACCTCCAAATGCTCTAAGCTGACGGAGGTTGAGCTCTGTAATTTGAGCTCACCCAAGCGCTTCATACAAAGGACAAACTGTTTCACACCGCCTCGGGTCTGATCCACATATCCTGGAGATGCTGCAACGCATGCAAAGCTCGCTGATCTCAACCATCCACATGGATTCCTTTTTGCCATCTGGACTAATCGAGTAACAAGAGTAGCGTGGGAAGAATCTGATCTAGTATCCGAAGCTTAAAAAGTATCTCTGTCTATGCAGCTGCAAGTTAAGAACCGAGGACAGAGTTTCAAAAGGAGATACCTTGCCATGCAAGGCGAAGCAACAGAGCCCTTGCATATCGCTACACTGCGAATTACTCACCCTCCGAGTTGTTATCAGCTACCATGTCAGACTCCATCTCTTCCAGCTTCCAAGCGGTGACAGATCTGGACATAAGGCAGACCGGGCAGCTCAACCTTGCGAAAACCTCAGGCAAGATCATGTCGAAGTTGTTCCGGCAAGTGGGGCATTTGTAGGTGCGCGGGCCTCTTTTCCCCTTCGATTGCTGTAGCTGTTGCTCCAGTTCCTCACTGTGGCTCATTTCCAAGCTCAGCTCCTCTTCGAGCGCTGATGCCTCTTCCTTCACGCCTCGAAAAAGCGTGCTCATAAAGTTCGGAGCTTCCTCCACAAGTTCCTTGAGTATCTCGGGCGACGTAAGCCACTCGAAGTGTTCGCGAGCGAAATCATAGAGGATGCGCTGCAGTGCACAATCGGACTCCGGAACATGCTCGCAGATGCTTTTGACAATGCATGGGAAGGCTTGCAGCTGTTGCGAGCTGAAAGCGTTGGTAAATGTGAATTCGATGCGGTTCTTGGCGAGCTTCACCAGCTCTGGTACCATGTAGATTATCGCAACAGCATAGACTTCTGCATCAGCTGCGAGCTTCATGGGAACATTCGTGTGTTGGTCGATCTTGTAATCTTCGGTGTACAGGTATTCGATGAGCTTCTTGACTGCTCCCGGAGGGTCGTTCTTCATCTCAATGACGCCAGTCTGGCCCTCCTGCACGTGGAAAAGATGAATTCATGTCAGCTATAATTTCTCATTATAGGTGGGTGAGCTTGTACTTTGAAGTTCCCGTTCTTGACTGCATTCGCGAAGAATTCGCAATGCGTGCACAAGATGATGCGGTGGCCTTTCAGCTCTTCACCATTGCTGAGGCGTATGGTGAGGTCGCTGTACTCTCCAGCCTGCAGAGCTCTGTGGGGCCAGTAGTCAGCCTAGCTAGTGATCACAAATGAGGTGATAGAGCAGAAGCGGCAAGATGTGTCTGGTCACTTACTCGCGGAGGTCTCGCTTTCTCTTGCGTGAAGGCATCGGCGCCGACGTGCCGCTGGATTTAAGTGCTGCGCAGCGGTGAGGTGTATGAGGGTGACGGCGTGCTTGTGTTATGATGTTGTGGAGGACGGAGCGGAAGAAGGCAGGTCTGGGTTGGTACTGCCGTTGCCGCACAGGCACAACACGTCTCAGGGTCCAACAGCCGGTCCCGAAAGAGCAGGAGCAGGTGTGCTGCCTCGCATAAGTTTGCGCCAGCCAGGGTGCCACACAGAAGTGAAGAACAGTTTACATACCCATGGTCTTGTTCACCAGTATGAAGCTGCAGCAGTTGATTCAAGCTCGTCCTGCCTTTTTGCTTCTAATTTCTTGTTGTGAATATACACGGCTTTTTGTCCCGCCTCAACGCACGTCTTCCACGCTAGAGACAATTTTAAGAGATGGGATCTCACTCTAGCAATTACTCGGTGGAACATGTCAGTTAATAAATACTTCAACTCCAAAGAAGCAATGATGCCCCTGCTATATAGCTGGACCCCTAGCAGTGCAAACTAAGCCGAACACAGAATCGTGTATTCCCATGCTACCAGCCGTATACCCAAGAGCCGGCTCTACCCTTGCCGCACCCGCCACCGCCTATTAAGGGTGAACTGTGAATAATCCCAATTAACCCAGGTGGTTCCTCGCCCAGATCTCCGGGACCCTCCTCTCTCCACAATGGTGGCAGGGGATGGGCTTTTGAGGCTGATGAGGAAGCGGCAAGCGCAGCCTATTGATCCTTTGACACGCAGAGCAACGGTAGCTCTCCATAGCCCTGAACGGACCTCCCGACCTGTATCTTCTGCCCATGATTTGGGACTCCATCTCGTCTAGCCTCCGAGACTTGACATCGCGCTGGTTGGCGAGCTCCTGCGTGAATGCCTGCATGAAGTCCGTAGCCTCCACAGCCATCTCCCGGTACATGTCCGGCGCGATGATTGAATCCTTGTTGTGAAGAGCAAGGTCAAGAAGGCAGGTCTTCAGATCCTGGAACTGGCGCTCATCGACATTCTCGTAGATGGTCCTCAGTGCTGCAGGGAAGGCGGGAAGGGCTGCGTTCCAAGATCTCAGCAGTATCTGTTTGAGCTTGTCCGTCGAGATGTTCGACAGATCCACGACTCTGAAAACTTTGGAAACGGCGTAAGCCTCAGCATGAAGCAAGAGCTGATCCGGAACCTGGAGAGCCCTGTTGTGGGTGTAATCGTCGGTGTAGAGAAGCTCAATCATAGCCTTGACACCGTCCGGAGGGACGCCATTCATCGTGATTTCGCGGGAGTTGCCTTCCTGCGAAACGAGTAAGCCAACGGTCTTCATTTCCCGTTTCTCCCGGAGGAAGCGGGGAAACGACACTCAGAGTCCGTCAGTTGGAGATATAGCAAGTCAATACATACAGTAAAGAATCCGGGGCGCAAGGCATTGCCGAAGTACTCAGATTGAGTGCATAGAACAATGCGATGACAATGGAGCACCTCACCAGTGGCAAGGCAGACCGTCACATCACTCCATTCCCCGGTGGACACGTCCCTATAGGAAGAAGCGGTCAGATCAGCTCGGTGTTTGGTGGAATAGTGCAACATCGCCTCGATGCTTTGGAGGGCTTACTCGTAGAAGTGCTTCTTGGTGAGGAGCGTAGACATTGTTGTTGCTGTTGCTCTTGGATGAGAAGCACAGTAACGACCCAACGAGGATCGTCTTCTGGGATGGTGTTCTGGCGATGGTGTGTCTGGGTGGTGGAGGACTGAGGGTGTTGTTTGGCACTGACTTAACGTACGCACGTCATGTGGCAGGGCAAAACGAAGACGGAAGCTGCATGGAATGCGAAAGTAACCAGCGCCCACCCCAAATTGGCAAGAACGTTCAGAGCTGGTCAGGAACTCACACGCAAACCAAAGAAATGTTGGCTCGAATGGAAAAGGAAACCAATGCAGCCCTTTTCTTACTCTCATACAGCCAAGATTGTCCGCCGTCTCTGGATGCTTATCTATCGATGTCGTCAGGGGATTATTACTACGATAAGCTGTCGCTTCATAACCCACACGCGTAGCATGGCAGAGGGTCGCAACCTTCAACAGCTCTTAATCCCGTTTGTGTCCTCAGCATTTCTCGCAGGCGAGCAACCCGATCCATAGCACCATCCAACAAGAACACCGCTGTACCCTTGTCTATCATTTTGCTTACACGATCAGGCACGTTCAAAATCCAATCCGTATGCGCGGTAGCTGTTCGATGAAGCGGAATCGAATTTGCCATAATTCGAAAAGCGCAGAGGATCCGAAGCAGAGTTCTTATCAGTAGAAACTAGAAAGACGAGGCAGTGCGAGCTTTGGCTGTGTTCTTGCAGCACCAGACCACGCTCGAGGATTAAATTTCCCCCAGAGTGGCAAAGTCATTCACCTCACCTTGTGTGCTGGTCTGCTGCATGGCCTCGCTTAACCTCCCGCCTACAAGCCCTCTTCCTCTGCTTCCTTTACATTCTGTTGAACGGCGCGAGAAAGTAGACACCGCTGCCTTCTTTATTCATCCTACTTGGGCTTCTTATATACGCGTGCATAACGGGACTCGGAAGTGTACCTATCCGTGCGCATAAAGGGGAAGTGTTACATGTAGTTGCAGGTGCGTTGCATAACAGTAAGACAGGTAGTGCTGGTACATGGATAAAACAGTAAAGAGACGTGTGTTTGAGAGGCGAATGTGGTTGACACATTCTCTCTGCATCATCCAACGTCAACTTGACAAGCACAACCCGCCCAGTCTACTCAGCGGTCAACAAACTTAACATGCCTGATGGAAACTCCGAGGCGACCATGTGCCTCAGTCTGAAGAAGTAAGATAGAGACAACATCTCATATTCATGCCAACAACGGACGCTCACCTCTACAGGTACTTCAACACCGGCCTCTACAGCGATCTTCGCATCAAAGACAGCGATGGCCACGAGTACGCCGTCCATCGCATTCTCGTCTGCGGACAGAGTTCCGTCCTTGAGAACGCTTGTAAGCCTGAGAGCGGATTCAAAGTAAGTGAGCCAAGACCGCCGGCGGTGCATCATCAACGTCCGAGTTTAGGACGACGAGACTCCGGAGCTGACTCTTGTGCCCTCCGCTGTACAGGAAGCCCAAAGCGGCGTTATCGATCTCAAGGATGACGATCCGAATGCTGTCAAGGCGATGCTGGAGTTCATGTACCGCGGCACTTTCACCGTCCCAGGCGACGCCTTTCGGATTCTCTTCATCGTTCGCGCTTACATTATCGCTGACATCTACGCTATCCCAAAGATGAAGGAAATTGCCACTGCTTTGAGGATTATCTACGAGTCAGTTCCGGACAACGACAAGGGATGCATGCGGGAGACTGCCGTGGACATAGTTGCTAGGCACTACAGCCTTCTGCTCGCCAATTCGGCGTTTGAAGCCGTCCTGGATGACTACGGTGCACTTGGAAAGGACATCCTGCGGACTCTGTCGAGAGAGAAGAGTGCTCCGAAGATAGTCGCGTACAAGTGCCGTGGCAAGACCAGCCACCTTGTGAAGATGGCTATTGATCATGAACAACCTCACGAGAAGTCCTCTTGTATCAACTGCAATTTCTCTCTCTCTAACAGCGAGTGGGAGAAAAGGATGGTCACTTAAATTTTTCTCTCTGCCGCTAACGCAGTCCATGGCATTCTAAAGATTTGATCACTACTCTATTAGTCTGACGGAGAGGATATGAAAAAGGGCACTGATATTCAGTTGGATCAACATGGTCCAGTTCAAGGGAACTTCGGATAGGATACATAGTTTCTGTATTCTCTTGAAACTACGGGAAGCCAAATGCTATACCTCAATATCCAGCCCGCGCGTCTGTTCAAGCCGTTCACGCTTCCACCCTCAGTGCCGCACCTGCATAGCAGTTTGTCAATGCATACGTGACTGGTTTAAAGCATACTCGGGTCTTGATTTGGGTGTGACGCGAAAAGCAAGTGTCGATGTAGACATTTTCATTTTAGCATCCTCTTTCCGCCATCGTACAGTGCCATCAGCCGCTCACGCTGACCTCGACTTCTCGTTGGAGCACTCCTTCCCACACCCCGGGCAGGTGGCCCTCACACCCAGATGGCCAGGTCGAGAGACCAGCTCGACTTCATGTGTCGACACCGCGGATGACACAGCGGTACAGACCTGGCTCTAGCATAGAACCACCATGTCCAGCCAAGACCTTCTCGATGTCCTTGCCGAGTCCAGCGAACTGCTCCAGAGGGGCCTTAAGGTAGTAGACTGATGCGAGATGTGAGGAATGCAGTGGCCGCAAATGTTTGCCAGGTGTCCCAGTCAAGACGCACATGCCCGATGAGAGACCACACCACAACACACACGGAACCATCAATCAAGAAAAGCCATGCATACATCTCTCATAACTACGTCAAATAATAAGAAAACGGCGTCCTCTCCAAATCCACTACAACCCATTCCATTAACCACCTACCCGTTCCCACGCCGCCGCGATAATCCGAAAACCACCCTCCTGTCAGCCACGCAGTTCCACTCCAATCTCGCCTTGCTCTCGACCGACGATAGGAAACGAAAATAGAACAAGAAGACAGGTATACGCTTGGGGGAATATAACTGACCACCCGACAGACAGGACAGAAACAGATCCACGATACAGGAGTGTGTGGTTTGTTGTGTGTAGAGCGAAGAGAAGGTGGACGCAACCGGAGGAGAGAAAGAATGGGCCAGCGTGCGAGCTGGAGCCACGGCAGAAACGTAACCGAAGAAAATAGTAGTAGTTTATAGATGCAAGATGCGTCTCGTGTAATGTGAGTGTGTGAAGGTGTATAGTGTTGCGGTCATAATCTTCATCCGTCGAAAAGGGGAAAAGGGAAATAAAAACTCCTGCCGCCCAACCCTCATTAATCCCATCATGTCCATCCGCCCTTTGTCCCAAATTTTTTTATTCATTCACTGCTTCCAGGCACCTGTTCCAACCCTTCCATCAAGTCCTCAGCTAGTCCACGATCTTGCTTTTGTGCGAGCGAGGTGTTTTCGCGGGCGTCGAGCCTCCTAACCCGCTCTTGATACTCAAGAGGGGTTATGAGATAGATAGCACGCATGGCGCTTACAACTCATCTCTAACTTTCTGCGTGGCGCTGCTTGCGGCCTCGCCGATGCTGCTGGCCATCTCCTCGACCTTGCTCTTCGCCTCCTCCAGCTGCTCGTTCGCACCGTCTCCCACGTTCACCGCGTACTCGCGCAGTCTCGCACGGGCGCTCTCGACAACCTCCTGGAGGCGACTGGTGGCGCTCTCTAGAGCACCTTGCTGAGGACCGTAGATGGCGGAGCTGACTTTGCTTGCGGCAGCGGAATAGCCATCGCCAACAGCGGAGCTCACAGCGGCAGCACGGTCGCCGGCAGCTGCGAGGTTCTCCTCAGCAGCGCTGGAAACGGCGGCTGAGATTGAGGAGTACACGCTTGCGGCATTGCTCGTAGCACTTTCGACAGAGCCAGTTGGGGTACCGTAGATGGCGACCGAGATCGCGTTCTGGGCCGAGGAGGCGACATCAGCGAGGGAGCTTTGCGCAGCCTCGGCATAACCAGGCTGTGTTCCATAGACTGCTTCGCTGGCCTTGGAGGAGGCGGAGCTATAGGCGCTACCAGCGGCCTCGGATGCTTTTTCATAAGCATTCTTTTCTGTGCCATACACCTGGACGCTGACGGCATCGACGGCAGCGTTAATGTGGTCGCTTGCAGATTCGAGAATGGCCTCGAGGGTAGCCGGGGGAGTGAAGACTGAAGAAACAACCGAGGAAGCCGATTCATACGCCTCGCTTGCGTAAGATGACGCAGACGATGCCATAGCCGGGTATTCAGTGTAATATGCTGAGCTGAACCTGGCCATCACACTCTCCGTGAAATCAGGCTCTTTGCCTACGACAAGCTCAGAAACCAAAGATTGGACAGCGGCATACTGAACAGCGGCCGCCGCAGTGGCCTGCGCTCCATAATCGCCAGCTTGCGAATAAAGAGACTCAGCCCAGGGCGTGGGTGCACCGTAGACTTGCTCACTAGCCTTCGCGATTAGTGATTCCCAGTTTGCTGCCGCCTGTGAGGCAACGGATTCGGACCATGGCGTCTCAGTACCCACGACGCCAGAGCTTGCAGCAGATGCAACAGACTCTGCCTTCTCCGAAACGGCGGAAGCGGCAGATTCAAAAGATCCTGTCGGGGTTCCGTAGATGGCACTGCTCGCCTGGGCCGAAGCAGCAGAGTACGAAGCAGCAGCGGCTGACACGGCAGCATCGTACTGCGACGACGCAGAATCAATAACACTCTGCGCCGGAGACTTGCTTGTTTGGCCGGCAAGAGAGCTAGCAGACGCAAGAACATCCTGCAAATGACCAGATGCGGCAGCAACTGCAGCGGTGTACTGGCTTTGTGCGGCATCGAGATAGCTCTGGTAAGCAGGAGTAGGCGTTCCATAAACCGCAGTCGATGCGGCATCAAGGAACTCCGAGTAGCGTGCATGCGCAAGACCGATGCCCTCGTAATAGCGTCTTTGAGCCTCCGCAATGTACTGTTGGTGCACGGGAGTCGGCTGAGCACCAACAGCAATTTTGGCGCTGGTGAGTCTAGAAGACAGTTAGAGGGGAGGTCATAATGTTGTTGGTCGCATCCTAGGCTGAACTCACTGTGCAGAGGCTGCGCTCAGACCCTCCTGGAGCCGAGAAGAGGCGATGGACGAAACTGATTCCCAGGCGCCCTGTGTTGGTCCCGCCGCATAGCTCCTCACTGAATCGGTATACTTGAGAGCGGCCTGCAACTTGACGCTAGCGGCTGAAATAGATGAAGAGTATGCGTCATTGATCGAGGAAAGGGCTTCTTCGTGCGCAGGCTTCGGGGTTCCAGCGATCTGTACGGACACCGCAGACGTTGCCTGCTCGTACTGTTCTTGAGCAAGCTTGAGGACGCTCTCGTACTGGGCGCTAGCTTGGGCTCGCAGGGACTCGATGACAGGAGTGGGGGTTCCGTAGATAGCGTATGATGCTGCGGTCACTGCTTGAGCATATCTGTCTGACGCAACGCTCACGATGCTCTCAGCAGAGCCCTGCTCAGGACCGTAGAGTACGCTAGAAGCAGCCGCCATAGCCTTGGCGTACTGTTCGCTGGCCAGTGAGGTTGCAGATTCAACAGAGCCTTGGGTTGATGTAGGCTGCAGGATTGCCTCACTGATTGCTCGGGTGAGATCGGCGGCACGATCACCTGCTTCGCTGACCATGCTCTGGATCTTCTCTGAGTAAGTATCATCGTCAGAGCCATCAATCTCATCCTCGAAGACAATCTGCTTCGCCTCGACAATGACCTGGGCCATTGCGCCTCCCCAAACCTTCTTGACTGACTCCGTTGCATCAGATCCGGCTTCAGAAACGACAGAGGACGCCGAGTCAACGCTTGAAGATGCTTCGGAAAGTATCGATTCAGCGACTGGGGTTGAGCTGCCAACAACAGCTTCACTGGCTTGCGAAGCAACGGACTCGTAAAGAGGGGTCTCGGAGCCGACGACTGCCTCGCTTGCCTTAGAAGCAATCGATTCATACGCAGGGGTTTCAGAACCGATGATCGCTTCGCTAGCCTTAGAGGCAACAGACTCATGAGGAGGAGCAGGGGATCCCATAATGGCCTGGCTAGCTTGGTATTTCTTGAACTTGGCTGCGGAGACAACACTCTCAGCTGCCTCTCCCACGTTTGCGCTTGCCTCTGAAGCCTTGGAGCTAACAACGGAAGAAATGCTATCAGTAGCATCTTGGGAGCCAAAGACAGCCTCGGAGGCCTTAGTTGCAGCCTGTTCTGCAGCACCGGGTTCCTTGCCAACAACGGATTCGCTGACTGCGGATGCAGCGCTCTCAACGCCGCTCGAAGCCTCTGAGACAACAGATTCCGCTGTACCCTGGGAGCTTCCCGCGATGGCTTCGCTAGCACCACTCATGGCGTCTTTGATCGCGTTCTTAGCCTTGCGAGCTGCTTCTACAGCAGCAGCGGGAATGACTGTTGACTCGAAGTCGTCAGAGCTGTCATGGGTGAAAAGCTTGAAGCGGGCAACCTCCTTCAAGCGGACCAACTCCTTGGCAGCTTCCTCAGCAACAGCCATGCCGGTCTCTTCAATCTTGATGCCCTCTTCCCGCGCAGTAGCGAAACCAGGATGCTCGTAAGCGACGGCTTGAACTTCTCTGCGCCACTCGTCGAAGGTTTTCTTCAGAGCGTGGTATTTTGACCAGTCCTTGTAGGTGACTCCATCCATCCAGGCCCAACGCATGCCGATTTCCTGGAGACCAAGATCCCGGATGTTATCGATCACATCGAGTGTGGAGTCCGTAGCGGATGTGATGAGATGCAATGTTTCCCTATCGTAACTCTGCTTCCAAGAGCGAATGGCCTGAGCTTTATCCTTGATAGCTTGACCAGCAGCGCGAACGGCGCCCATGAGACCACCGTAGGCAGCTTCAATGTCATCCTCATCTGCATCTTCAGGAAGTGCTTCGGTAGCGCTCTTGATTTGCGATTTGAGGTCATTGAGCTTTGACTTGGCGGTCTCCTCGAGCTGGACGAGGAAAGCTTGGCCCACACCATGGGCCTGGCTTTCTACCTGATGATCGGTGAGCTCCTTGACACGCTCCTCAAGATCCTCGGCACCTTTGTCCGCAGCCTTCGCGAACTTCTCTTGCCACGTCCTGAGATCGTTGGCGATCTTTTCTCTGACGTCAGTCTTGGAGGCCTTTTCTGCGGATTCCGTAGAGCTGCTGGCAGTGGAAGAGGCGGAATCGTCGGCTGTAGCGGAGGCCGCAATGGAGGAAGATACGGATGAAATGCTAGATGCCACTGAGGATAAAGAAGACGAGCTAGAATGTATCAGTCTCGGCCGTCGATTGGGGGATGGAGCACAAACCTGTCCACGGATTCGACGGCAGCTTCCAACTTTTTGCCGTCCTTGTACCTGCCCAGTCTTTCTTTGATCCTCATGAGCTGGGGTTCGACATTGTCACCATAGAGAATCCTGAGCTGTGGCCAGACCTGGCGGAAGATAAAATTTCCAACGGATGACGCGCCCCAGCGTGCATATGGGTAGCCAACATCAACAGCATAGTAGCGGCCTTGAGTGTAGGCGTTCTGCGCATGCGGGAGCACAACCTCGTAGGCCGGAAGAACCTTGCTGTTGTACGTCTCTCCGACAACTGACGATGCCTGGTCGTAGTAGGGGGCAGCCGCTGCAGAGAGCTTCTCAACGTGGGGTGCGAGAGCGGCATCGTATTGGGTCTTTGCCTGGGTCTGAGCTACTTGGAGCTGCGGCTTGAGCGTCTTTTCCCACTCAGCCAGAGCAAAATGCTGGGCTTGTGCGACCCGGGGAGCACCGTAGGTCTGGTATGTGCGCTTGGTGAACTCGGCCGAGGGTGTGTAAATCTGCTCATTGAAGCGGTCCACATACGGCTGGGCCTTCTCGACGTGGGGAGCGAGGTAGGTGGTGTAGTACGGCTCGACGTAGGGCGCGGCATGTGATTGCACGGTCAGGTAGGGTTTGCACAGCTTAGGGGAGTCGTCGGTGAGGTCGTCGAGGGATCTCGGGCAGCGGAATAGCATGGTAATGATGGCATACCACACCGACACGCTGCGGGGCGGCGGGCAGGCGTCAGCTCAAAATCTCTGTTGCTGCGCGCGAGGGAAACGTACCGGACGGCGTTGCTCAGCAGCCATGCTGCGAAGCCGCGACGACGCGCAGGCTGCTGCTTGGGCAGGCGAGCGACGTGGCCGTTCATCTTGGAGTCGATGTTCTGATCCGGGTCGCTGGGGCTCTTGGGCCTTTTGGCATGCCCGTTGGTGGGTGCAGCCATGGCTAGAAGCTGGTGTAGGCGCGTGTGATCGGCGCCGTCCGTGCTGCTCCAGAGATGTCAGGTCGTGCCGGGGTGTGCTGGGGCGAGATGCTTCAGAGCTGCTGCACAGGAAGTCAGTACGCGACAGCAATGCGTCGAGGGCGAACGCACGGCGGGGGCTCTGGTGTTGTCCGTGGGCGAATGGAGGGACTGCGGAGAGGTTTCACTGTCTGGCGTGCTTTTGATGCAGCCTGTCGCGCGACGGACAGGGAATCAAGCTCTCCTGCGGCCAAGACACTCACGTCATAGGCTTGCAACTGCGCCGGCTGCATTCGCAGATCAACAAGCCAGATCGCTATCTGCAGCTCGCACGACGCTGCGAGCACCGCCTTATCGTGCAGGCTCACTCCCACCAGCGTGCGGGCAGCCCAGGCATGTGCGCCGGCGCAGACCTCGGTGACGAAACCCAGCCGCGACGCCAAGGTGACTCGCGAGAGCCTTCAGCATCGCCGTGGCCGACACCACAAATCGCCTTCTGGAAAGATTAGGGGGCCCGCAGGCGCTAGGGGCTGTAGGCTTGACGCGATCGGTCCGCAGATCATTCAACAGGAGCATGCTCCGACACGGGCAACCGACGCGGAAGCATGATCGCCGAAGCGGTGCGGATATGAGTAGATGCTTCGGCTTCCGCTGGAGCTATGTCGCGGTGGCACAGTCTGCGCTTGCCGGAGTCGCAGAGCGGGCGCGACGACCGTCCTGCCATAGCCCGAGCATGAGCCCTGACGCCATGAACTTGACTCAGCTGCTGGCGACCAATGCCCGGTGTGTTACAGTACCACAACAGCACAGCGGTTGACGGGCCCGGGAACGCGTCCTGACGCACGTGACGGCGGCCGTGGGTTCCGCTGTTCGCCCGGGGCGCAGGCTCAAAGCGCTGGCAGCTGGCACTCGCGCTGGCACCGCCGCAGTGGCAGCACCCCAAGCTCGCGTTCCTTGTCCGCATCTCCCCGCTGCCGCGAATCACTCCGCCACCAGGTCCTTCTCTCCAACTTCTGTCGCAGCCTCCTGCCTCACGACCTCGCTTCGGCCTCTTGCGCACCCTCCATCGCTCCGACTGACATTTCCCTGCGACTGAGATGATTCCCTGAGCGCATCATCTCCGGCGTTAAGCCCCAACGTCTATCGTTCTCTTCGACGCCGACGTCCCAACGTCCCACGCCGCCCCGTGCATTGCCCGCGGTCCTTCAAGCGAGCTGTCAACCACGCCTCGCGCCATGGCGTCCGCCGACGACATGTCCGCGGCGGCCCCGCAGTCCAGCGTCCCCGACATCATGAACGATCCCGCCTACGATCCTAACTCCGCTGCCTCCGACAAGGCCTCCGACGACCCGGATACCTGCAGGATATGTCGCGGAGAAGGCACCAAGGAGGAGCCGTTGTTCTACCCGTGCAAGTGTAGCGGCAGCATCAAGTTTGTCCACCAGGACTGCTTAATGGAATGGCTATCGCACTCGCAGAAGAAGCACTGCGAGCTGTGCAAGACGCCCTTCCGCTTCACCAAGCTCTACCACCCGCAGATGCCTAGCAGCCTCCCCACCACCGTCTTCCTCCGCCGCGCTGTCGTCCACGTACTGAAACATCTGATGACATGGTGCCGCGGTCTACTGGTTGGCTCGGTCTGGCTGCTGTGGCTGCCGTGGTGCATGAGGGTGATTTGGCGCGCATTGTTCTGGTGCGGTGATGGAGGCTTTGCTGGTGACTTACATCGCGTGTCCAACTATCATCGACACTTTGTCGCCACCTCCAGCTCTACCTCTTCCAGCGCTGCTGGCACCAACGCAACTTCGCTTGCAAACCTGACCGGTATCCCAGCTGTTCTGGCGCCGTTCTCGCAGACTCTGAACATGAGCGCTGGCGAACCAACTGCTTACATTCTCATCAAAAAGTTTCTCTTTGGCCTTGGCCCTTTTCCAGACTTCTTTAATGCATCCTTCACGAATTCGACCGACAATGCCACCGTTGCTCACACCATATCGCTCAGGCAGGCCTCTCTTTTGTCGGACGTCTCCTTCCTCAAGTCGTTGACGTCTCACCCCTCCGTTAACCGGCTGATTCTCGACATCATTGAGGGTCAGATCATTACAGTATTAGTTGTCATTGCGTTCATTCTAATTTTCCTCATTCGAGAATGGGTTGTACAACAGCAGCCCGTAATCAACGTGGCTGCAATGCAACCAATCAACAACCCTGCACCTCCTGCTCACCAAGCCCGTCAGGATGCCGCGCCGAACGCTGTGGAAGAACAAGAGATGCCAGATGTACCGGATGCGGATGATAGTGCCGATGACGAGGACCGCTTCAGCGACGTCTCGGACGACTCATTGGGACCGGAGGCAGACGTGTTGCCAGCCCGCCATGATACACCCGAGGAAAATCCCGAATTGCCAGACATCGTGCGCATAAACCTCGATCGCATCTCGGATTCAGACATCCGAAAGGCTGTGGCACGCTCTCAGTTTGAGAAAGTTGCGGAGATTATCGACCAGAGAGGTTCGCTAGCAGAGAAGGTCATCAGAAAAGACTTGTTCGTTTGGATCGAGATGGTTAGCGACAGAGTGAGGGCAGGGCCACGAGAGTACGCTTTGGAGAAGTGGCTCGAATTGCGCGAGTGGGCAAAAGAACTCGAGGACATCATCGTTCCTCCCACTCAACAGGGCATTGTCAAGCCAATTCTGTTTGATCCTCACGGATTCGATTCACCCAGCAGCGCAAGTGGTCGTACGTTGAATGGAGATATCTTCATGCCAGTTAAAAGGGAAGAAGAGTCAGAAGGATTGTCCGAGGTCTCGGGCCAGCAGAGGCCCACAATGCCTGACAGAGGACAGTCGTTCTTGGCCACGGAAATTCAGCGCGATTTGGAGGAGGCAACGCGAAGCTTCACATCTCTGCCTGGCACCGCCGAAGAGCAGATTGCGGAGGCAGATGGGGAACGTCGTAGCGACAAGAGCGAGGGAAGCTGGCAACAAATAAACGACTCAGATGTTGAACCTAAAGAGAAACTCGCCTCAGCAACCACCGACGCAGATGCTCCCGATCGCTCAATCTATCAGGATGTCGACAACGGCGAGGGTTCTAGCTTCACCTCCGCTGGACCCGGGGTGCCGGATGATATGGAACACATATTTGCATCGGACGATGAATCGGACACACGATCCAACGAGGCTTTGGCATCAACCGAGCAAACCGTGGTTCCACATGAACATTCACAGCCCAATGCTGAATCGGGAGATGCTCAGCCCCGTCCCAACCAACCTCCGGCGGATGCTGGTCTTTGGGATCGCGTTTACTACTGGCTGTGGGGTGATATTGTTTTGGCTGACGAGGACGGAGTTTTGGGCCCTAACGAAGAGCACATTGTCCAGAACCTAGCAGACGAGGCTCCCTTCGTTCAGCGCGATGCAATTATCGGCGATGGTTTTGACGACCCTGACGCAGCACGCGACCCTGAAGTTGCTGCAGCCGCTGCGCAAGCAGGCATAGACATCATGGACCAAGAAGCGATTGAGGATGCTGAGGATCTCGAGGGGATCATGGAGCTTATCGGGATGCAGGGTCCGCTTGTCGGACTCTTCCAGAACGCTCTTTTCAGTGCCGTCCTAATATCGGCCACCGTCGCCGTGGCTGTTTGGATCCCGTACCTCTGGGGCAAAGTCGTCCTCCTGTCACTTGGCAGACCTGTATGGTTGTTCTTGAAGCTACCTCTTCGAGTTCTGTCAGCTGCGGCGGACCTCATCGTTGACTCAGTGCTGTTTCTTGGAGCTGCGGCGGTCTATTGGTCGATCTTTGTGCTCCGCCTGGTACTGCCCTTCATTGGTTCGTACAAGTCTCTGGATTCAGCAGCTTCCTCAACCCGGACAGTCGCCGAATCAGCAGTCGAACGCGTATCGAAACTTTTCACACTCGCTGGTACTAGCATAGACTCGGATTACCTCCATCTCTCGATTAGCTCTCACGCTGCGCTGCGCTCACTTCAACGAACCCTGAACGAGTTCCTTGCCTTGATTTGGACCGGCATTGCTGATGTTTACGGCAAGGTAACCAGCATGGAATCTTTTTCCGTATTCTCTGCTCTAGGTCGTTTCATCGAATCAAGTGTGTCCATGTGTGCTTCTCTAGCCAGCAGTTTCCGGGCCTCTTTGCCAACCCTATCGACTGCCAATGGTCTCTCCTTGAAGCTGGACGCAGGCAATAGTACCGCAGCAGCTGTGGACTCTAATTTTGAATACTGGACTACCAACGACCGTGTCATCGCAATCCTGGCCGGTTACATTTTCTTTGCAGTAGCTGGTGCACTGTATTTGAAAAGGGGAACACCCTTCACCAGCTCACAAAATGGCCGCCGTGTGGAGGGCATCATCTCAGATGTCTTGCAGCAAGCCGGAGGTGTTCTGAAGGTGATCCTGATCATCAGCATTGAGATGATTGCCTTTCCTCTTTACTGTGGCATTCTTCTCGACGGAGCATTACTTCCCTTGTTCGAGCAAGCAACCGTTTCCTCCCGAATCGAATTTGCCCGCAATTCTCCCTGGACAGCCGGCTTCGTCCATTGGTTTGTTGGCACATGCTACATGTTCCACTTCGCGCTCTTTGTATCCATGTGCCGGAAGATCATGCGAACCGGTGTGCTCTATTTCATCCGGGATCCTGACGACCCAACCTTCCACCCTGTGCGAGACGTGCTCGAACGGAGCGTCACTGGTCAACTTCGTAAGATCGCATTCAGTGCATTCGTTTATGGAGCACTGGTTATCTGCTGCTTGGGTGGAGTCGTCTGGAGTCTTTATTATGGCTTCGACGGGGTGCTCCCGATCCACTGGGCGACCAATGACCCGTCGATGGAGTTCCCTCTGGATCTGCTGTTTTTCAACTTCCTGACGCCTTTGGTTATCAAGCTCTTCAAACCAAGCGATGGCCTCCATGAGATGTACCAATGGTGGTTCCGAAAGTGTGCGCGTGCTCTGAGGCTATCGGATTTCTTGTTTGGAGAGAAGAATCTCGATGAGCGCGGCCGGCATATGAGGCGTACCTGGTTGGCCTGGTTCCAGCGAAAGAAAGGCAATGTCGAGGAACCAGTTATCGGTCCTGATCGACAACTGCTCGCTGAAGACCGCAATACCGAGGTGTATTTCCTTTTTGACGGGAAATACGTTCGTGCGCCAGCTTCGGACCAGGTTCGCATACGCAGAGGCCAATCAGTATTCGTTGACGTCGATATCTCCGACAACCGACTTGATGGAAACGCCGAGGATGACCCAATACATGGGAAGAGTTCTGACCTGACGGAGACTGTGTACATCCCGCCGTGGTTCCGCTTCCGCATTTGCCTATTCGTCGTGGCTATTTGGCTCTTTGCCGCAGCCACTGGTGTTGGCGTGACTGTCATCCCTCTTCTCTTTGGCCGACGTCTATTCTCTGCCTTCATGCCAGAGGGTGCCCACATCAACGACATCTACGCATTTTCTGTTGGCATCTACATCCTCGGCGCTGCTGCTTATGGTGCCTTCCACCTGCGCAACATCTTCAACTTTGCCGCGCACTCCTTCCGACATCCGTTCAACACAACTTACTCCACCTTTTCCATCTTGGGCCAGTATGCCGCACAGGCTGCTTCAATTGCCTACGTATATGGTGCTCTCATCGTCGTCCTGCCCGTCCTCTTCGCCGTCTTCCTCGAATTCTACGTCCTGATCCCCCTGCACGCCTATCTCGGCCCAGGCGAGACGCACGTCATCCACATCATCCAAGACTGGACGTTGGGGTTCCTGTACGCACGCATCGCTGCGCGCATCCTCCTCTGGAACCCCCGCTCGCTCATCTCGCGCGCCCTGCAAGCCGTCGTCCGCGACGGCTACCTCCATCCCAACGCCCGCCTCGCCACGCGCGCCTTCGTTCTGCCCATCGGCGTCTTCTTCGCCGCCACGCTCCTCCTGCCGCTCACGCTCGCCCAGATCGCCAACTCGACGTACTACGCGAGCGTTGACGCGGAGACCAAGACTAAGATCTATACTTTGGTCTACCCGCTCGCGCTGGCGGTCGGCCTGAGCGCGTGGATGGCCTGGGGCACCGTGCAGGCCACCGAGCGCTGGAGGCAGCGCATCAAGGACGAGGTCTACCTCATCGGCGAGCGCCTGCACAACCTGGGCGAGCGGAGGGCCGGGTCGAACATCATCACCGCGGCGCCGGAGCCGGAGTCCAGCGCTGCCGCTGCGTAGAGGGTGAGGGGAGTGAGTTGCGAAGAAACCGGGGCTTGCATGCGCTTAGGTCCGACCAAGCGCTTTATAGGGAGCTTTTTTTCTTGTTGTTTAGCTTGGCGTCGGGAAATGAGACGGATCGATGTCTGATCTGGGGGAGAATGATAGAATGCTTTCGATTTTCTTTGTGTTCTCTGCCCTTTCGTCATGAGCGCGTCCGATTTCTAACGAGTCGACGGTCAGTGGCCGGACAGAGATGACTGCATGTGTGCTCTTGTGGGTGTGAGTGATCATGATGCTATCCTCCCCGTCTTCTTTTTCCTGCAAGCATGTTTGTTGATTCGCTCGCGCGCGGGGTGGCTCGTGTGTGGATGAAGGAGAGGCGGGTTCAGGTGGTAGATTTAGCGTACAGTTGATAGTAGCGAGCGTTGTACGAGACATTGACACCTCACCACACATCTAGCGTTCGGAGCACGTCAGCTATTTGCGTTCAGCAGAACTGCATGCACCTATTCCAAGGATCAGACGTTGAAAAGAGTAATTTACATCTCATTTCGCCCGCGTGCATGACCGCGCATGTGATCTACATATCTACATTAAAGACCCTCCCATCCCTTCCCACACGTCATGTGCGGTCGAACGAGCTCATTACGTTTTCCCCCAGAACCCCGACCGTTTCTTCCCCCTTTCCAACATCTATGGCGCTTCCTCTGCATCCAGAAAATACAACATATCGCTTGGCCCGGGGGGTGATGTGGATTAAAATCCCCGTCCACGATGATGCCGATTCCACGGATCGATGCTCCAGTCCAATGCGTGCTTACCGTACCACTCCTTCCTCAGACCCAAGGAAAGTGTATGACCCGTAAACGCTGACCTGCAATGTTTACCATGCCCCTATAAAACGCCAAATGTCGCGTAGCAATTACACGAAGAAGTAACAAACAAGAAATGCTCAATCGGCCCCTCTCCGAGACGGGACGGCTATCTCGACAGCGTGGCTTTCTGGCCGCCACAATCGGGGATCTTGACGCCGGACTTGAGCTCGCGGTTGACGGTCATGAGGCCCCACTTGTCTTCCCAGTTCTCGTCCTTGGTGTTGTACATGATCTTCCAAGGCTCGTCGAAAAGTTCGAACCTGGATTGGTGATGTCAGCAAGAAAGTCGTATATCCTGCCTTGGTAATTAAAAAAAAAAAAACTTACCAGAAGTACTCCGTGCCGTTCTTCAAGGCTTGGCATACCCAATCCTCTAGAAAGATGTTCATTTCGTCAACACCGGCCACACTACCCTGGGTGTCGCTTGTGCATGTCGATGCTCCGCAATCGTTACCACCGCCAGAGGGCCATCCGGTTTCGCTAATGACATGGGTCTTGCCCTGGAGATTCTTGGTGACAGCAACATCCTTATTCTGCCAGAAGCTCCACGTCCAGCTTGCTGCCTGCGACGCCTCGACGCCGGCAAAGAATGGATGAATATTGGCCATGATGACGTCAACCTCGGTCGCCAGGTCCTCAGTCCAGTTGTCACCAAGATCAGAGGTCGCGAGAGGGAGATCCCAGTTGTGGGACGTGAGGTTCTTCTTCACGTCACCCAGGATCTTTCCGAGTTCGGTGGCGGTCAAATCTTTGCGGTAGAGAACCTCGTTGCCGACGATGACGCCGGCGAAAGGATCGGCCTGGTGCTTGTCCATGATCTCCCAGAACTGTGAGAGCTGCCGGTCGTTGGTTGTGTCGTTGTTGCCAAGCCAAACACCGAGCCAGACCTTGGTATCCGTGAGGCCAAGGCGGTCAATGGCGTGGAGGACCATCTCAGTCTGAGACACCACCTGCGTCAACATCTTAAATCAAAAGTCGAGTCTTAGACATTGCTTACCTGATTGCAATCGGTACCGTAGAGGCGAATCGCAGGGGTGAGTTGGCTCATAACGGCGACGTCACGGGTGATGTTGTTCTGGCTTGGCGGGTTGTGAAGGCAGTCCGGATACTGGGCATTGAGAGGCGTGTAGTCCATTCCGGGGAAGACGACATGAAGGTCGGGGTTGTTCATCAGAGCCTTGATCTCATCAGAGTTCTTGTCCAGATCACCATTCTTCTGGGTATCAGAGGCCGCTGATGGACCGTTGGAGCTGTCGTCGGGCTGACCAGCTCTGCTGCCGAGCACACCACCTACGACGACACCAACAATGACCGCTACTACGACAAGAGCAACGAGGACAATTGTCAGTAGACGCTTCTTGCCGTTCTTGTTGGCTGCTGCTTGGCCCCAGCCAGCCTTCTCTACGCCTTGGTTATCGTGGGTGTACTCGGTGTTTCCACCAGGCAAGGGCCCGTAGTTCCCACTCCCATCACGGTTGAGGTTAGCCAGAGCTGCGGCACCACCGGCACCGGCGGCGGCGGCAGCTGCGCCCTTCTTGCTGAGCAGCGTCTTACGCTTGGGGTCCGGGGGCGGGATGCCGTCATCACCGTCATCCTCGATGTCGTTGGGGTCAATGGCTCCGAAGGGGGCGGATCTGGAGTGGTACTGGTAGGGGTCATCAGAGAAGGATGAGTAGCCGTCATTGGCCGAGCGGTTCGAGTGGCTGTTGAGCGAAGGGCGCGACACGTTGGCGCTAGGGTTGGCGAAGGGCTCCTGCGAACTGTAGGCGGCGGGATTCATGGCGTGATGGGGGGTGGACGGGGTGGAATTGTAGGGCGAGTAGGCCGAGTACGGGTGATGCTGCTGGTTTCCTGGGAGACTGTTACCACCAGCTCCCCAACGGTCCCGGGCAGGGTCGGCACCGCGCAAGGCGCGCAGGCCGCTCTCGCGCTCGTTGGAGTTTGCGACGCCGAGCGCGATGCCGGCAATGCCACCGCCGGCGGCCGACTCACCTAAGTTGTCCATGCCAGGCGTTGTGATGGACTGGCGGTTGGGGGTGCGCAGAGCGTCGTAGGCGGAGGGCCCGGTCGCAGCCGGAGCGAAGCTGTCGAAATTGCGATGCTGGGGCGGCGGCGGCGGGAGGCTGTGGTCGGGTGGTGCAGCAGCTACGGGCGGGGGCTGCGAGACATGAGTCGCGTACGGTGGAGGGTGTTGGAAATGGCCGTCGTCGTCGTTGTCGAAGGAGAAGCTTCTGGGAAAAGGAGGTTGGGAGGGCATTCTCGCGTTTCACGCGGTCCGCGGCTGCGGGCTGCCTTGGCTGGCAGCCGGGTTCAGAAGCTTGGTGGGTAATCAACACAGCCGCACTGCAGGGCGGCGCGCAGATGGGCGCAGATGGGCGCAGATGGGGCGGCAGGCGGCGGACGCAGGGCGCGGGCAGGCGACGGCGGACACGAACAGCGCAGGACACTCGAGCAGTTCCGGTCGCACGCAGCGGCGCAGAGGACGGCGGAGGAAAGAGACGGAGATGGCGCTGGCAGCGGCTGCGAGGGCGCGCTGCTTGTCTGGGTGAAACAAGGTTCCTTGGAAGGATGTTTGCGCCGCCTGGCCTAGCAACGTGCAAGAATAGACCTCCCCCGCAAATCACAGGCCCAGCTCTTATCGATTGCGCAGATCCCAGCCTCTGCGCGCGCCCCAGCGACGGCCGGCTGCGCTGCGCTGCGCTGCGCCTGCGTGGCTGCGTCTGGAAACTCTGGAGAAGCCGGCGGCATCGCGTGCGCAACCGCCAGCGCGAGCGTGACGTTGGACAGGAATGCGGCCTGGCTTGCCTCTTCAGCGCGATACGATGATGCGACATCACCGCCACCACCAAAGCGACAATACGAACCGCCCGCTGCCGCCCTCGCCGCCCTCGCCTCGCCACCAGCGGTTGGGGTGCTCGCCTGTCAAGTCGCCGCGCCCGTTCGCTGCTCGCCCATCTCTTTCCCGCTCGGTGTCCGAACTATTGCGACGTCAGTCATATGGAAACTCGTGTCCAAGGCAAGGCAGCAAGGCGCGCGGCCGTGCGCGCCGCGACTGTGGAGCCGCGCTCGTCATAGCAGCGCGGCCGGCAAGCAGGTTTGAAGAGCATCGTCGCAAGGCCGACGAGAGGACACAGAACGCGGGCGGCGGACGGCGCAGAGATATAGTCGGGAGAAGCCCACGCAATTGCGTCTGCATTCGTGCGCAGCTCCACCGCAGGTACGTAAGCTGGCTGCGGCGCCAGCGCTCCTCCTCCAGAACGCGGGAGTCCGTGATAGCACGGATGCCCCCAAGACCCCGAGCACCGCATCTAGACCGGCCGGTCCTCACCAAACGCGGGGTGCATGTTGTCTGAGAGCTGCCGACTCCGACTGTGCCCTGGATTTCCCCAGACGAGAGCAGGCCTGAGAATGCAGTTGCAGCGCCTGGGAGCGTAATCCGTAGCCCCAACGCAATCTCCTGGCCGGCCCCTTCCTGCGCCCGCCGCCGCCCGCCGGCGATTGCTTGCGCTGCCGAGCGTCACCACGGCCGCCTTCCGACGCCGAACTTCAACCTACTCGTGCCTCCAGACGCGCTGAGCAGCCATGCGGCACTCGGTCGGGTGCATGCTGCCGCTGGACACTCGTACGCAACGCACTACGCGACTCTCGCACCATCACGAGCCCGTCTTGCGGCACGTCCAATTTCCGCGCAATGGAGAGCACAGCACAGCTGGAGGCGTGTCTAAGTATCTCGCACTCATGTCGCCGCGGGCCTGAGGCATGCGCGCCGGCAGGGCTGGCTGCCTCGCACGCCGCAGAGGGCCAACACCACGCCCCCTCGCTCTCCGCAACACCAGGAACCCTTCTCCACACCGTCCGCGCGCTTTCGCTGCCCACCGCCCTCCCCCATCTCTCGGCCAAGCGACGCGACGCGCCCGGCCCAGCGCCCGCGTCGGTTTCGTTTCGGTCCGCCGCTGGCTCGCGTCGCTCACGCTGCGGATGCGGACGCGGTGCGGGCCAGCGCCCACCCACGCGATTGCATGCCCGCGCCGCGCCAAGCAACGGGTGTTTCCACCGCATGGGCCCCCACCGTGCTGGAATTCCCACTTTGACCGGTGAGCCTGAATCCAGGAACTGTGCGTGCTGATGACAAGAGGACGCACCCATCAAAACCGGTCATCTGCCTCCTCAGACACCTGCCGTGGGAGCCGAGCGGGCCGTCGTCCGCAGAAGGGGAAAGAGAGCGGACGGCGCTGCATGAAGGATGCAGGCGTGGCGCCCGCATTGTGGTGCGCCGCACGCAGAGCTGCTCCTCCGCCCACCGCACCCAGAGTCGGCCTGCAGGTGGTCCCAGCCTCCACCGTGCCGCCCGTCGGATGCGGATTTGCGCAGCGCTGGCGCGGGATCAGCTTTGCCCGCAGAACGCATTCGCTGGAGCGCGGACGCGCGAGCGCTGCGCGTGTATCAAGACGCGAGGCGTGCTGCGCCTGCGCCATGCATGAGCTGCCGCTGCAGCCTCGCCCGCCTCTCCGGTCTGGTTGGCCAGCCGCCCTATCTGCCTCTCCGTTCTCCGTCCCTGCTTATGCTGCTGCTCTCAAAGCTTTATTGAAACCTGCACACGACGTACGTTGCGTAATGTAGCCCGCGCAGCTCAAGCAGACCTCAGACAAGCCCGGACCAAAAGACTTACACGCGCGGAGAGAACCGCCGGTATCAGCACGCAGGCTTGCCGCTTGCGGGCAAGCAGGAAGCGCGTCCGTCATGCTGGCTGCATGTCTCTGGCAGCATGAACTGCCTGGGTCGTAATCGGCAAAGAAACCAGGTCCAGCTAGAACGCCTGCGGTATCAGGAGGTATCAGAGCGACAAGTCCGCGTTCGGGTCCTTTTCCGAAAGGCAACCAACGCGTGACTGATTGTCCGTCTGCTTGCCTTGTCAGCTCCATCAGCTTTGCCGCTCTCACGACTCATCCATCGTACAGCTTCCCCACCGTCCTGTCTTACACCTTCAGCTTCAGCCAGTGAAAGGGTGTCCTGCTGCCCGGATGGACCAGTGGGACGTGCGGAGCAAAAGGAACAGAGAGAAAAATATGACCACGCATGTGGACCCTCGACTGGAGATGTTGGGAACGCGCGCAACGAGCTGAGAGGAGCCGTCAGCGAATGATGTACACAGACTGGGCTTGGCAGGGAAAAAAGCCCCGACGGATTATACTCCGTAGAAAGGTATTGTGAGTGATAATCGAAACGTACCTGAATCTAGCCCAGCCCCCGGCACAACGTCATCCTGTCATGCCAGATGTACGCAAGCTGCCCTCTTTTTGATGCTCTTGATGACCTTTTCTTTTCCCCGACTTCACCGCGCCATTGCCGCTTCGTATATACGTGCTCATTCCACATTTCGATGGATACCTGCGGATGACGCCTTTGCAAAAAAAAAAAAAAAGTGAAGGGAGTAGCCGACCGGGTCATCTCGGACGAAGGGAACAACGACTTACCTAGAAGAAACAGAAACAGTTACAACCAAGGTCCTTACGAAGCAAGAGCAATCAAAACAATCAACGATGATCCCCCTAAAAGCTCGGTGCCTCTTCTCGCACCATTGCCTCTTTCGCCCCAAAGGGAAAGACGACAACGGAGGGAGGGAAGAAAAAGGTAAAAGATAGCTGAGCGATCGGTTATGTGATGTGAGACCTTTTCCAACAAGCAACCAAAAAAATGCCGCTACGTGAAAGTGAACCACAGCCCGCGCCGCCACCACCGGCCGTTGAGAATAGAAACACCGCAGCAGGCATCATCCTGATATTCGCCACCACCCGTCCCATTCCCATCGCTTACCGTCCGCTCGTTCCTTTCCCCAATCGGTCCACCGCCGTGCCCTCGGTTCCCCCCCTTCCCCACACCACTGCTCACTGGCAAACCAGGAGGACCATTCCTCCAAAGCTTCCGACACCTACGCACTCACCACGCTTCAGCTTACGTTGCCCTGTTTATTTCCGTCCCTCCCTCACCGTCTTTGTCGTACGATGATTTTCGACGCACTACCTACCCGACCGCATGCGTCCCAGCCCGCCGCCGTCGTTCCAGGCGCGACGAAAAAGCCAAAAAGTCAACCAACGGGGGGGCCGGCGAGCGGCGGGCATGCGATGCGGATGGCCCGCCCCGCCACTTCCCTGCTCCAAAAGCGTGTTCCCCTCTCTGACAGCCGACAGGCCTGCTCGTCGTTCGTATCCGAGCACCGTATCGTGCCAAGTTTATCCATCCCGCGGGTTGCCAGACAGACCCTCAATCAATCTATAGAGCGCGCGCGCACGAAAACGCTAGAAATCAAATCCCTCCAATGGGAACTCCAACCGCCTTGGTTTTTAAGCTCGCTAGTGTTTAACAGAGGATCGCTTCTTGCCCTCCCGCCCTGCCCTCCCCGTTCCTGCCTTCAAAATTGCTTCCGGGGGGTGGGCGAGGGGTAGGTGCTTTTCTCGTCAATTGAGACACGGCGTGGCGTCTTCCGCCCGTCGCCACTGGCCGGGCAGAGGACGAACGACCGGTCAAACAGGAACGGGAAAAAAAGGGGGGGGGGAGTGGAGGGAACGATACCTGCTGAGAAAGAAGGGGATGATCGCGCAATCCCGTCGTCCAGACCTTTTCGTCTATCAAAAACAACGACACGAAAAAAAAAAAACGGCGGCCGGTAGAATGAGTGATGCAAGAATCCTTCCCGCGGGGGGGAGGAAAAGCGCCACAGCAATCGTTCCAACGGCTTGTTAGTCCCAAAAGAGGAACGGGAAGGGAGGTGAGGCCCTTCATTTTGTCTTAGACCTTAATAGGAAAACGGGAGGCGCGAATGCGTCTGAAACTTGCAGCTGCAGCAGCGGCCCGTACGCGAGCGAACGCGCCGTTGAGAGCGAGCACCGCCACGAACCTAGAGCTAGCTGGAAAGAAAATAGACTATTGAAAAAGAGAGATCGTTCGATAGAGCCCGGGTAGCGCGTAGAGCACCGTATAGAATAGCCCTCTCACAAAACGGCCCTCTCGGCCATCATCCCGCGCGAATAGTCATTATGTGAGGAAATTCAGGATTTGATCTACAACTGATGAGACAAGACGTGCTCGCTACTACGTACTGCTGGTGATGGGTTCGTTGTTCAGGGTTCCTGCCCTTCTCCAACAATCCCGGCTCACCGGCTCTCTCGTGATACATTTCCTTCATCAACGCTTTGAAGCTACTTTAAATGGAGACAGAAGCTAAGCAAAGCAATAGCAATCAACTTTTTCTTGCTGATGCTTTTTGTATCATTTCTTTTCCCGTACCGTCCCATTGCGCCATGAGAGAGCCCCAGAAAAGCAAGTAGGTGTGTGTGTGGGGTAGGAGACTATCTGTTCGGATGCCTGCAGCCACACTAATGCAAGCAAACACCCGCTATCGAACCCGGCCTTCTCCCCGTGTTGCACGTGAGGCGCGGTATTGGTGGCGCATGGCGAGGGGGTGCTCGCGGGGTGTTCGGGTTGATCCATACAACATCGCAAACCGTTGATCGCATTGCAGAGCATCCATGACCCCTCCCGAACGCATGAAAAAAAAAACCAGGTTGAAGGAATCAAAGAAAACCAGTGCCAGCCACCCTTATCCTGTCCTTTACTCATCCACATTACGCGTTGAAAGCAAGTCTTGTGATCCGTTATGGAGAAGAAAAGAAAACACATCGACAGTGGAAAAGACGAAAGTGAAACCTCACCACACACCCCGTTACGCCGGTGAATCGAAAAGAGTTTGAAGCAAGAAGCAAGTTTACAAGTGGGGGGTCAGTCCGTTTGAGGAAGGTTTATTTGGAAATTTACCGCAGCTGCATCGAAACAGGAAGGGACCGCCATGGTGGTGGCGAATATTGAAGCAGCACGTTTGCCGGTCGTGCATACCGGCCCGCATCGATGGCCAGGATACGCCAGCCAGGGTGAGAGAACAGGAACATTGGAAAGGGTAATGCAGTATCGAGCAATAAGGAAACGGAGGTCACACAAATCGGATCACACCCGACGCCTCAAAGGTTGCAGCGGTCAGGCCGAGAAGGTGGAGGAGACCCCCTGTCCCTGGCGCGTAGGAAAGGATTAGCCGTAGGGAAGGGGATCCCAATTTTCCCGGCCCGTTCGCTTAATCGTTGACAGCGGAGGGTGTGGGCCTAATTTGGAAAGACTCCCGCCCGAGGCCGGGTTCTTCGAGTCGTGCAGATGCCGCTGCTGTTCGAGGTTGCGCGGATCATCGTGAGATTTGACCAGGGCAGGCAGGTATTTAAGGCGAGGTCTCGCGCTTCGCACGCTTGCCCCGCTCCAACCACCGCCTCTTGCCCACGCGCGTCTCAAAATGCGGTGCGACTTCTTGGCCTGCCGCGACCATGGTGCTTCGCATCTTGTTGCGGTAGGCGTCCACTGTAGAATTCGTAAGTGATTGTTCGCACACGACTGCAACGCTGGATGTTCCTGGGCGCAAACTTACGAGATCTTTGCAGGAAAAGCGTCCTTCCCGCGAAAACCCTGCTCTGGCTCCAGGTCATGCGATATCCAAGGTCGTTGAGCGTCACTTCCTTGTTCCTCTTCGATCTCGTCATACGCGGGCGCGGGACTTTGGCCTCTGAACCGTCTATCATCGGCACTGGGACGAGAGTCCTGCCGGTGACTGGCATGGCGCCGCTGCTGCCCTCGTCCTTCTCCTCGTCCGGGTCGTCGAAGAAGCGCGTTCCGCGCGGAGAAGCTGGGGGAGATTGCATCTGAGTGGGGAAATACGAGCGGGGGTAGACGGAGTTGTTCTTGCGGTAAGAATCAGGCATTTCCTCCATGTTCACCTGGTCGAGCATGACGCGGACGCGCACGCGAGTGCCTCTCTGCGCATCGTCGACGAGGATGAACTTGCGGCGTTTGGCTTCCGGAAGATCGCCGAATAGCTCTAGATTGCGCTCCTCGTCCTCCTGCTGCTTAGTAGTGGCCGCAGCCGCGTGGGGCGCCGGGGGGCGTGATGAAACGTGATCCATAGGGTGGTTCATGGGTGGTACAGCAGAGGTGTTGGAGGGCTGGTTCGTAGGGTAGGCGGGGTAGAAATTATTGGCTGGCCTGACCTCGCCGTTCGCCGCTTCCTGGCCGGCCGGAGCCTGGTGATGGTGCGTGTGGGAGGTCTCATTGTACTCATTTCCGGCTACACCGAGATAAGAGATTAGCTGCCGTGACCTTGCTTGACGATCGATGATCTGCGCCAGGGTATGGGTGTTGTGCATGACAATGGGTACAAACGAGTACAAACGACAGTGCAATGCGGGGGAAAGTTACATCAAGGAGTAATGTACATGCGATACAAATGCAATACAAAACGACAGGTATGATTATCATTGCAAAGTCCGTTTCAAAAAAGGCGCAATCTCAAATCGCGCTCGTCACATCTGTGGAAACATACCGCTAACGTCATCAGGTCCGCCTTGAGCCCCACCTGCAGGGTGTTCATGGTGGTGGTGCAACTGCGGACCGCCCATTCCCATATTCGTAGGCCTGGCACCTGGAGCCCCAGCAATGCCAGCAGTCTGGGGAACACCAGGGGCCGGAGCGCCGGGCCCTGCCATGTGGCCTCCATGCTGCGCCTGTACTGCTTTCCTGTTATTGATCTTGGCCATCCGTCTCACTCTCCTGCTTCGAAGACGCGGGTCTTGGTTACTGTTCCTCCAGCTGTCAACCGCGCGCTGGATCAATCCACGCTTGCCGCGCAAGCACGGGTTCAGCTGGGCGAGCGCCCATCCGACCGTGTTGCACTCGGTCTCGTAATGAAGGCGGTTTCCCTTGTACTGATCCTTGTGGCAGCACGCGCGCGGGTAAACGCAGTTCTCCGTCTTGAATTCCTGCGGGAGCTCGTCGACGTTGACCGACTCGACGTCGCAGCGGATGGTGTACTCCATCTTCACGCGATCTCTCGAATACTCAAATGCGATCCACTGAACGCCATTTTGATCTTGCCTGACGACCAGCGGAGTTGTGGCGGGGATCGGCCCGGGGGCAGCGTTCGGGTTGACGCTTGAGTTCGCGCCGGGTGCAGAATGCATGCTGCCCGCGCTGCCGGGAGGTCCAGTTGGGGTGCCTTGAGGGGGACCCAATCCCGAAGGTGGTCTCTGCAGCGGGGTCTGGTTGAGTTTCGTTCTCGGACTGCCCGGCAGTCCAGGAGTGTGAGGGTGCGCCGGAGGGTGCTGCATTTGCTGAGGCTGCTGGTGGGACATCAGAGGCATGTTGGTCTGGAGAGGTGCCGTGTGCTGCTGCGGCGCGTATGGCGACTGTTGCGGCATCTGGTACGGCGGGTAGTACATGTTCTGCGGCACCTGCGCAGCGGATTGGCCGTACAGCGGCCGGCCATGTTGATCATGCTGCGGGGACTGGATCGACGCCGGTGAGTTGGACTGCGGCGTGTGGTAGATTGGCGGGAATTGCCTGTTCATGGTTGCGGTAGCCATAGAGAGATCTGAATTCTCTGGAGACGCGTCAGCCAGTGCTTCTTCTCTGCGGCGCGCGCTGCCCGCGGTGTCTGGTGGTTTGTTTTTGCACGCGTCCGGACGCGTCGCTGGGTGGGTTTTCGTGTGCGGGGAACCGCGGCAAAATGCGCGTGCGGCTTACCTGACGATGTGTAACTGCCGGAAGTGCTGTTCGTGCTGTAGGGACTCGGGTGAGTCGCGTAGTAGGGGACCTCCTGCGGGTTCTGGCCGGGAGGGATTTGAACGTTGCTGACGTAGGGCGACTGGTGCTGCTGCGGCGGGTGCGGAGAGGCGTAGGGCCCTTGGGTGGTGGGCTGCTGCGGCGGGTGCTGCGGCTGCTGGGGCGAATTGGGATGATGCTGCTGGTGTTGCTGGAGCACGCCGGGGCGCGGGTGTTGGAGGTGAGGTTGCGGCGGTGGAAGGCCCTGCGTAGCGGGGTGGGGATGATGCTGGCAGGCGCAGACGGTGTTAGCGTTGGTGGTGCATCGGCGCAACGGGTGTGCACGACGTGAATTGGGTGTGGCTGCTCAGTCGAAATAACAAAAAAAGAAAGCGGCGCGAATAGGAAAAGGGCAGTACCAAGTGCGGCGGACTTGAGTGTGAAACAAGGCAGCCCTGAAGAGAAGACGCAAAGGAAAAGCTGCTGCGCTGTCTTGGACCGCGGCGCGAGACGATCGCGGGCAGAGGCCGGGGCTCGACGAGGATTATGAGAGAGCCGACGGCAGTGGTGGTGATCTGCTCTGCTGCGAGGACAGGGTCCGCGGATCACGGCGACAGGCAGGGCAGCTTAAGAGAGGCGCGGTGGAGGACGAGGATCAGATAGGATGAAACGCTTGTGGACCGGGCGCAGACGAGACGCCGGCGGCAGCAAGCATGGATGAGGCTGCGCAAAAAGACGCATGGGAGGGGGAGCTATGATGGGAGCTTGGCGAGAAGGGGCCTACCATGTAGCCTAGGACACGCGGGGAGCTGGGGTGAGGGCAGGAGATGACTCGCCCGCTATGGGTGCAGCGCAGGCGCAGGAGAGGGCGGATGCATGCAAGCAAGAGCGCAGAGCAGAGACGCCGAAGCCAAACGGGCGCGAGCGAGGGACAGCTGGGCGGGCTGGGGACGGTGACGGGCGACGGGCAGGGAGGCACTCACCAGATCGTCCGCCACAGGCGCCGGCTCTTCCTTATACCCCGGAGCACACGGCGCCGTATCTCGCTGCAGCGCATGCGACATTGTTATTATTACCAGCGCTGCTCGGCCGCTGGAGTCAGTGGTGACTGCGTTGGGCGATGGGCGGGCGGAGCAGGCTAGCAACGGCCGTCCGTGCAGCGACCGGGCCAGCTGCGTAATTTCAGCGCGCCGCGACTGGCTGGCCGCGCGGTGGAGCCAGCACTGAAATAAACTCAAAACGCCCTAAGGCCGCCGCCGCACGCCACGCGCGCCCTCACTGGCCGCAGCCCTGCGCGCGCGGAGGGCCTGCCTGATCGGGCACGCCTTGGCCGCGGCTGTCGAGCGCGGATGCGCCCCCTGTGCAACGGCCGCAGCGCCTGGCGAGCGTGGGCGTCGCGTGCGCCGGGTCACTTGCCGGACTGGTGTGCGGGTGAGCGCTGCTCCTGGCCGATGCCTGCTGCGCGTCGAGGGTGCTGCTGGCGAGGATCGCGCCCAAGCAGGGCTGCCACCGTCCTGCCCGCTGCGCCCGCCCTGCCCGCTCTGCCCGCCTTACTAATGCCGAACGCCCGCCACGCCTAGCGCCGCCCGCTAGCTCGGCGCATGAAACCGTGAGCTCTCGTGGACTCGACAGCCGCAGCGGCGGCCGGACGGCCTCCACTCCACGCCTGCTCCAGCTCCACCCGGCCTCGGTCGCCGCTGCCGGCGCGCGCGCGCGTCTGTGCCTGCCCGGCCCTGCCCTGGGCCTGCCGCCAGATGAGATCCCTCGCCCGATCCGCCCATTCATCGACGCGCACAGAGCACGGGTTTCGAGCGCGAGCAGCGACATGGGAGACGGGCGATCACCAGCATCCGGCCGCAACGCTGTGGGGAGCCCAGCCACACCTCTGCCAGGCTCCAAAACGAACGCCGCGAGCCACGAGCGGGGCAGGGCCGCCTGACAGAGGCAGGGCTCGCGCTCCAGGGCCCGCCGTTGACACGGCGCGGAGCAACGGCGACGAGCGTCGTCGAGTCTAAGACCCTGCCGGCGAATCGGGGCGCGATCTGCGGCGCGCTCCCAGGCGACCTGTTTCTCGCGAGAAAGCTCACCCGCGGCCGGCGATCTGCGCCCTGCGCGCTCGCTGTGCCCTCGCCTGCCATCGAGTACGTAAGCCCGCTTGACAGCTCACTCGAGTTGCTTTTGCACCGCGGCGACAGCGCATCAAGAGCCAATGCTGGCCGCTGATTCAAGTTCGTCAAGCGCGCACCCAGCCGCTGAGTCGCCGCCCAAAAGGGCGGGCTTGCTCAAGGGTGAAGCCTGCACGCAATTCATGCGTCAGGAGCGCGCTGGTGCCTTGGGCTGGAATCCCAAAGCTGCCAAGCGGATGCGCCGGCAGACGTGCAAATCCCGAGAGAGGGAGGAATAGCCAATTGCTGCCGCGCGCGCGCCCGGGGGAAATTGGATATACAGGCACGCAAAGGTAGCTGGCGATATACTTCGCACAGTCCGTTCTCGCCACGCCGCGCTGGCGACGGTCGCGCTATTAGGCACAATCCAGCAAGAGGTCCTGGTCTCACATTTTACGAAGCATGAAGATTGCAAAGTTAGCGCTATCTGGCGGACGTCGCTATCCACCCGCTTACAGCGAGGAGGTTCAATATGGACACGGCCCTAGCGAGACGATTAACAGGCCGCCTATACATATCCTGCGCTCTGAGTGGCCGGCCGCCCGAGACAAAATCACGCTGGTGCTGGCCCGCTCGGCACTCTCCAGACGGCACTCAGATCTTGGTCTCACGGCGCGCCGGTGCGCACGCGGAGTTAGTGTTGCGTCGCCGACCGTTGCGGGTGGTACGTCCGGGCACTGGTGTTGGATCAGGCCATGATAGACACGGCGGCTTTCTGCTTTCAGCCAATGCCCTCCAGATGCTTTTTCCAATCCCACAAAAAAATTAGGTCCTGGCCGACGCCGATGCCGCCCGGGTCATTTTTCTGCTTCGGCCAGAAGTCCGGGTTGTCTGGACCCTTCCTGCGGTGCCTCGCA
This sequence comes from Neofusicoccum parvum, assembly GCA_020912385.1. Classification (NCBI taxonomy): domain Eukaryota; kingdom Fungi; phylum Ascomycota; class Dothideomycetes; order Botryosphaeriales; family Botryosphaeriaceae; genus Neofusicoccum; species Neofusicoccum parvum. Next base: position 1,804,611 of record CP087217.1, on the reverse strand, counting down.
GCCTGGCGCGCCGCAAGACGTCAGAACGCATCACCAGGCATGCGCCGGCGCCACTGCTGGTACCTCGCGGGCAGCTGCAGTTGCGCAGCGCACACGGCGGATTCGAGCTCGAGCTCGAGCTCGCGCTCCAACCTTCATCCTGCGCCTGCGTGTCTCGCCGGCACACATGCGGCGAGCCTATTTGCCTGCTGGCTGCGGCGTGCTGCGCGGTGAGCGGGCCCGCGAGTCCGCGATGCGGTGGGCAGCCAAAGTCGCGTGTCCTGGCGTCGCGGCTGCATTGCTCTCAGTGAGACCTGCGACACAAGCAGTCGCATTTGCAGGCAGGCGCCCGGCATCTCGCGGAGGCGATCGCTGGATCTTCGAGTCATGGTAGCACGCGATGCCCCCCCCCCCCCCCCCCCCCCCCCCCCCCAGCGCGCGCGGGTCGCTGCATCGCCGCCGCGAACCTCCAAGATTTTCGCAGGCGGCGAGCTGCAGCGCAGAGAGAGGGCTGTCCGGGTACGAAGCTCGGCCCCGTGACGCGCGCGCAGCGCGCACTAGAGCGGCGCGGTGGATCCTCTGTCCTCTTTTTCTTCAGCTCACGCGTGGGCTAGAGCGCAGCCGGGTCCGCGGGCGGCTCCGGAGGCCGCCGTGTCTGCTGGCGCGGTGCTGCAGTCGACGACGTTTTGGAGGCGCTGTGGGGAGGCTGGCATGTGGTTGTGCTGCGAGAGCAGAGCTACCCCGGGCAGCCGCCACGAGGAACGCTGTGCAGATTGGAGCTTGGGATGAGCTCCGGCGACACCCTTGCCTTCCCGCGCGACACCCTCGTCCAACGGCCAGGCTAGCCGTGTGATGGAGGGCGGGACCATGGCGGCGCCGCTCGCGTATGTTGCATGGACCGGCAACGATAACGATAGGCCGCCCGCACACCTGCCTCTTTGCTGCTGCAACCGTGGTTGTTCAAGCATTCGTGCTGTCATGCATCCGCGCATTTCTTGTTTCGACGTCCTGGCGGTTCTCTCCGGCCGGCTGCGGCTGCGATCATCGGCTGCCAAGGGCCAAGTTATGCCCGGTTATGCTGGCAGAGGCCGTTTCAGTGCGCGGAGAGCTTCTCCAGCGCATCCTATGGCTTCCGGCCGGGCAGATTGACCAGGCTGGCCTGCTAGCAGAAACGCGCAGGCCCAAAGCCAAAATTAAGGTTGCTGTCAACGCGTGTCACGAACCACGGGCAGTGGCCAGGCCACAGGGCCCCCAGCCCGTGATTTTCTCAGGCCTTCACCATGCTTCCCGAGATTCCTTGAGGGTGCGCTTCCCACAGCCGCACCTGCATCGGCCACAGGCAGCGTGCGGCGCCGCTGATGCCTGCGCTCCCGGTCCGCCCGCCCACGAGCGCCACCGCCGGTGAAGATTATGCCGCCGATCCGAGGCTGGCGTCGTTTTTTTCCCTCGCACCACGCCGCCGCCGCTCGACTCGCCTGCGAGCGCAGCCGAGGTTGCGAGGCCTTTCTCGCTCGCCCAACGTTCGTGCATAAGCGCCATGCCCGGTCCGCGCGCGTTGATTTGCCGGGCTGCGTGCTTGGGGTGCCTCCAATCTCGACCGGTGCGGATGGTGCGCCCCCTGCTCGTGTGCATGGGGCACGGCTGCCGACCGGGGGTGCCCCAGGCTGTGCCGCTGATTCCCGGGCGCGCCGGGGACAGGCCCTGGAAGGGCCGTTTCTGACAGGTCGATGGCGGGGCTTGGCTCTGGCTTGGTCTCGTGCATGGGCTGATGCGTGCATATGGGATCGCTATTCCGTCATTGATGTCAGGCGAGAGGTTGATGAAGGAGCAGGTGGAGAGCACGTCGCGCTCTGGAGCGCTTGATTACGCGCGCACCTGTGTCTGCTTGGCGGGGGAGAGCACAGTCCGGCGCGCTGCTACGGCCCAGGCTGGCGGGCCCTGAGCCGTGTCGAGCGCGCCGGACTCGAGCTGGGGAGAGGCTCTCGCTCGCGGTCAATGCAATGGCACTGTGACGCAGATTGACAGGTCGGGGGCGTTTCTGCCTTATGCGACACGCCCGTGAAACGCGGCGCAGCGCGCGCAGAGGGCTGAAGGTCGAGGTTGGAGAGCCGCGGTGGCTCCGCAATCACCACCACGGACGCGCGATCGTCACCAGCCTGGCCGGAAAACCAAGCGCATGCAAGCTTCCGATCCTCCTTAGCGAGATGGCAGGCCTCGGCCGGGCGTGGCGGCGCGCGGGCGCCCGCTGCGCAGGAACGCTCTGGCACGGCGGGCGCGCGAGCAGCACATCTTCATCTCTGCGGCGCGGGCAGGGCGAGGCGCGCCGTCTGCTCGCGGTGCTGTGGCAGCAGCAGCGTGCTTCGTGCTGCTCTGTGGCCGCCCCTTCAAACGCGCAAGCTGACGTGGCTCGCATTTCCGCCTGCATCCCAGCAAAACGCGGGGGGCCTGATCGGCGCCATGCCGTTTCTCGCCCTGGGCGCTGCTCCCCGCGCCCACCACTCACGACGCGCCGCGCCGATTATACATCGCCGCCGAACAATATTGTGCGCGCAGAGAGCCAGCTCTCCACGAGCTTATCCACTTCGCCCAAACACCCTCGGAATAGGCTCTGTCCGGCTGCGCCAGCGCAGGCGCAGGTCGGCCTTGCTGCCTCATCTGGCCCTGGAGACGGCCGCCGCAATGTCCGCCCGGCGCGTCGCCATCTTACTCCGCGGCCATCGTCCGATGCATGTGCGCAGGGCCCGGTGCAGCACACCACAGGCACCAACACGGCAATTGCAGCCACCGCCGCGCCCGCTGCGATCTGGACAGATGCTCCCACGCGCCCGCCTCCGCCGTCCTGGCTGTCGGCTTGGCTGCCCCTATTCCCGCCGCGGCTGATCGGTTGCCTCGTCTCTTGCTGCATCGCCGTCTGCCTGGAGTCATGCGGCTGTCTCAGTTGGCTCGTCTCATCCGGATTATTGAAGAAAAGCAGCGTCACATCCACACCACCGCCTCGCTGCATCCGGGTTTTGGCACAAGGCGCGAGAAGGGCCTCTGCAGATGGTCCAGCCGCGCCGCCCGCCCATTCGCCCGCCGCGCTCTTCTCCGCATGGGGGGCGCGGATCTTGGGCCACTTGACGTTGCACGACACCACCGCATCCCGTGCCCCCACCATCTCACTCGTCATGATGCTGCTGCGCGAACCGGTCCGCAGTTGCTTGTTCACGTAGCACGGCAGCAGCAAGAGATACCCACTTCCCGCTGCCGCGCTTGTACGCTCTCCCGCCGTCCACTCACGCCCAATCCTTCACCAGACCGAACAGGAGTCATCAGGCAACTACTACAGCCAGTGCTGTCCCAAAGCGACCGCCAGCAGCCAGGCCTCCTCTTGCCCTGCAGCTTTCAAGCCGCACTCCGCCGCAGGCCTGCGCCAGCTGCATCCTTACCGTGTCCCTCCCGTCCGCTGCTCGCTACCGCCTTTCCCCTTCCCTTTCGTGCCTTGTGCAGCTCGCTAAAACACTCGTGCATACAAGCCTGTACCCTGAGGACACTGCCTACGGCTGCTGCTGCTTGCATGGGCGCTGCCAGCCTGCCCAATTGTGCGTCTACCCAGAGTGCCGTCGCACGAAAACCGCCCGGCTCTAGCGTCATTTACATCGAAGCTCTTCCATCTGTCTTCTAGAACCCTCTGCTCAATGCGTGCCTGCCCTAGGGTGTCAGGAGCCGCGTCCAGGTGTCGCACAGCTCCCCGTCTGATGCACACTGAAGCGGCCTGCTGCAGCTGTGAACGTGTACATTGCAAGAAAGGGGGATCGGATATCGCTTGCAGAATGGAGAGGAGGGGTGTGGAAATGCAGACGGCGAGCGATGGGACGGCGCAAGTGATCGCACGCCCGCCAGTCGTGGCCTTGTGACTGTTTTTCTCTCCGACGGACGGCCGTCTGTCCTGCGTCTCTGCTTGCGGTCTCCCTTACTCGCCAGCGGCTGATCTGATCTGATCTGGGCCGGACCGGTCTGGTCTGATGTGAGAAGGGATGTGGACAGGCGCAAGCGGGACGCAGCAAGAATCAGAAAGAGCCGGTCATCAGAGACAACACCTCCACCGTCGCCAACAACAGTCGAAAACTTCCTGCCACACGGGTGAACTGCGGATACGGTAGTGGAGAATGGAAGGCACTACCGGCCAAAAAATAAAGGCCGCCTCGCATCTCGTACGGGGGCATCTTGGTGTCAACCGAGTGGCCAGCAAAGACCAGGACCAGGCAAACCTCCTAATTTCTTCCTTCCTCCAGATCAACGACTATCGGCAAGATCTGCTGGGTCTCAGCATGCCTCATCAGCCAGTCTAGCTGCTTCGGCCTACCAACGCGGCCGAACCAACTCTCCGGGCCTTACATATCCGCGTGCGCTTACTTGCGTACAGCATACCAACCATGCAACTCGCGCCACCTCTACTGTTGTCTATCTGCCTGACAGCACTCTCCGTTGCTCTTGCCATTCGGCCCTACCTGTCATTCCTTGCCCCCTCCTGCAGCTCGGCGACCCGCGAGCGTGGGGGCCAGGGACCAGGCATCGCCGCCCTCGCCGCCGTCTCCCCTGTTCGCCTTGTTCTCTAATTCTGATCTTCTGATATTTTTTTCAGACTTCCAG